>JAEUYN010001413.1:0-27916 GCA_018257835.1 Euura lappo
TATAAAATATAAAATAAAACATACATCGTCATACATAAAATATTAAAAATAAAATAAAATGTTAAGAACAGTTCAGAGACAAATTTGAACAGATTTTTATACAATTTTTATACAGTTTAGCTATATAAATGACTAGTTTCTCTTTCAATCTGCTCCAATGTAACTGAAACCACTAAGGTCAGAGAGTTAAGGGGACAAGTTAAGACTGCACGCAGAGATGACTGGAATTTACGATTAGTTTCCCCTCTGCTGGTTGAGGAGATGACTCCGCAATCTAGTTCTGAAGATATTGAAACTATTCACTCGTCTGATGTTATCGGTTAGAGCGTTCCAAAGCGCGATCACCCTGAAGCGAAAGGAATCCTTATAGAGTGTAAGTCTACTCAAGGGTATGACCAGGTCATCGGGGCGTGTTCTAGTAGCCCTGCGTCCGTCTGAAGCTCTGAATTGAAAGATACTGCGTAGGTAGCCAGGATCACCCGTCTCAAGAATTTTGTACAAGTAGCATGCTGCTATATAGTCTCTTCGTTCAGGTACCTTGAGCCAGCCGAGAAGGTTGTAGTAAGGAGTGATATGATCCCACGTTTTAATCCCGAAAATAAACCGTATCCCAGAATTGAGGGCAACTTGGAGCTTATGTAAGATCTCAGCTGAACAGTTGTATGTTACCAAACAGCAATAGTCCAGATGAGGAAGTATGAGAGCCTCAACAAGTTTGACTTTGACGTTCCTGGGCAGTATGTTACGACAAGTTTTAATTAAGTACAGTTGCCTGAACATCTTCCCTGTGGTCTCCCTTGCATATTCGTTCCAAGATAGGTTGGACGAGATCGTCACACCCAGAATTTTGATTTTCTCACTGTAGTCTATAACTGTGTCCTTGACGCAGATTTTCGAGAGCGTGGCCCAGTCCAGTGTATTGATGACTCTCGACGTTCCTAGGATGATGGTTCTCGTCTTAGAGTTGTTTAGGAGAAGGTTATTTGTCTCTGCCCAGTTGCAGATGGACACGATGTTAGCGTTTATTTCCGAGATAGTCTTTTCCAGATCTGCAAGTGTGCAAGACTTGTATATCTGTAGATCATCAGCGTAGAAATTGTATTTGAGGTCCACTGAACGATAGAAGTCTACCAGGTACAGCAAAAAGAGCAGCGGCCCCAGTACCGACCCCTGCGGAACCCCACAGCTCACTTCCTTCCAGGCTGACGTAGAGTTGTCGTCTAGCACGGCTTGGGTTCTGTTGGTCAAATAGGAACAGAGCCATTTTAGCACAGAGTGAGAGACTCCAAGTGATCTCAACTTCGTGACCAGGACATCGTGCCTGACCCGGTCAAATGCTTTAGAGAAGTCAAAAGAGACCAGCACCGTGACCTTCCCTCCATCCGCAGCCTGTAACGCCTCGTCTGTAAGTCTCAGGAGTGCACTCTGAGTCGAGTATCCCTTGCGGTACGCAGATTGGAAGGCGTCAAGTAGTCCCTTGGTGGTAAGGAATGCCGTGAGTTGCTTGGCCACGATACTCTCGAGGATCTTCGATAGTGTGCAAAGAAGGGCTATCGGACGGTAGTCAGCTGCTGTGTTGGGTGTTTTCACCTTAGGACCTTTTTATAATAGGACCGTACCCCCCGACACGACAAGGATACACCCACGCGATCGTACTGCAGGACCTCTTTACGAAATGGGTCGAGTGCCGAGCTTTGAAAAAAGCCAACGCGAAAACCGTCCTAAAAGCGCTAGAAGAGTTAGTGGTCTACCGCTGGGGAGTACCCGAGGTCATATTAACCGACAACGCTACCGAATTCGCGAACAAGCTCATGGACGCCGCGTGTACCGAGCTTGGCGTGTACCACACCACCATCCCCCCGTATCACGCCCAAGCCAACCCCGTGGAACGAGTGAACCGCGTCCTGAAAACCATGATCTGCGCGTACATCGAAGGCGATCACCGCAGTTGGGATCAGTACCTACCCGAGTTTCGTTTCGCAATGAATACCGCGGTACACAGTTCTACTCGCTTTACCCCCGCGTTCCTGAACTTCGGTCGGGAACTGTATCCCCCTAATACCGTTCGCCGACAAGAAGAAGGACCCCCTGAAATCGTTCCGCTCTCCACCGAGGAGTGGGAATCCCGGGTGAAACGCCTAGACGCCCTGCGCGACTTCGTGACGATGAACCTCGAGGATGCCCACGAGCGGCAAGCCAAGTATTATAACCGTGGGCGGCGCGACACCCAGTTTTCCCGGGGAGATCTAGTCCTGAGACGTCAACGCGTCCTGTCGTCCGCCCCGAACTACTTCGCCGCGAAACTCGCCGCGAAATACGTCGGTCCGTTTGTAGTCAAACGGAGACGAAGTCCGACCGTGTATAGTCTCGAGACTCTAGAGGGAAACCCAGCCGGCAAGAGCCACATCAATGACCTCAAGCCGTACTACGCGTCCCCCGGTATCGCCCCACCCCGCGCTCCCGAGACTGAGAGTGAGAATGACGAGGAGAGTGAAAGCGAACGTGAGAATGTGAACCCCAACCACCCAGATCCCCGACCCCCCCCCATTCAAACCCGAGATGGTGAACTCGTACTAATGCCCGTCAACTTTCAGGAAGTGCCGGAAGTGACACTTGGACGACCCCCCGCAGGCCACGACGATGCCGAGGAGCAGCCGCTCCCGGTAACCGCGCCGAGCAGGCGCTCGAGCCCGGTCGCTGTCCCCAAACCTGACCGCGGGTCTGGAGCCTCTCGATTTGACGGACCGACCCACCCTGGGCCCCCTAGGTCCCACCAGGGGTCTACGCCGACAGAGTCCGACGTCAGAGGCAACCCGGAGAGAGAGGGAGTTGGACGCCCAGATCAAGCGAGAGGCGGAGGAGGCACTCTACCTCGAGGGACTGACTCCGGAAGAGCGGAAGCTGGCAGCCGAGACGGAGGCATGGCTACTAGCCACCCCTCCACCGACTCCGAACCCGAGAGCCTCACCGGAACCTATGCTCGTGGAGGAACAGGTTCCAGCCGGGGACGCCGACGCCGCGGCCGACCACCTGGCCACGTTGGCCATCGCCCCCGGGCGATCGCTCCCGAGCCAACTACAGGCACAGCCGGCTATCAGCCAGCCCACCGAACCCGCAACCCCGACAACCTCCCTCATCCCCCCCCTGATGAGCCTCCCCCGACCCCCGATGTACCGAGATTACCGCGACTCCTCGACGATCCCACGACTATTGGACATCGACCCGTTCGCAGTCCCGGCCGCCCGCGAGGCCGACCCCGTGGTCGATCCCGCATCCGTCGCGCACCCCCGTGCCGCGAGACCGAGCCCGCGGTCGAGAGTCCCGAGCGAAATGGGAGATACGACCTCCGCAGTCGACCCAGACCCCCGCAGTAAGCCCGGAAAGTCGCGCACCAGGAGAAATCGTCGACGCCGTCGCCCAACCCAACCCTACCCCCCCTCCGAAGCCGACTCGCAGGAGACTCGCGCATCCTCCGTCCACCCCGGACCCTCTAACCTCGTGAGCCGAGGTCCCCACAGGAACTCTAAGGAGTACCTGGCGGGGAACTCGTGGAGGTCAAGGGAACCGGGACTCCCATGGGAAAGACGCGGGCCCCCGGCGAGCCACCTATATTTCCCCTACTCCGCAGACGCGATCGCGAGTCTCGAAACTCCCCGCGAATACCCCGATACCCGCGACTATGCCGAGACCCACGCACCCTACGGCCCCCCATGCCCTCCCCCCATTGCTAGTATGCCCGCCGTGCGTCCTCCCCCAGCAGACTCGACGCTCTGCTGGGCCTGCGAGCGACCCGGCCATCGTTACAGTCGCTGCCCTAGACCGACCGGACCTCATTGTTTTGTATGCGGCTGGCGAGGATATACCGTCCGCACCTGCCCAACTCATCGCGAAGCCTGGACACAGGCTTACCTGGCCTACCGAGCGGCCCAGGATCCCCGTCCGTTGGAACCACTCCAATCCGAGACCCCCACGCGACCAACCCCTGGACCCTTCCACCCCTACGAGGACCGTCCGGAACTCTGGGAACCAGTACGTGGGCTAAACTACATCCGAGCCCCGGAACAGTACCCGGAGGACGCGTTGATCCGCGCTCTGATAGCCGCGATCCGATATGCCTCCCAGGGACCCCAGTAGACCAGGGACCGAACCCCCCCCACGCGAGCCAAAGATCAAGCGCAGACCCCCCAAAAGCCCGTCTAGTCAACCCCCCAAAGCCCTTCTAGTCAACCCCCCTTCTAAAATCTGTTTTCCTCCCCTCAGTCAGCCCGCCCAGAGAGAGTGGCGTAGTCGGAGGCTGCGGAAGCCCACGCCTTCTACGAACCCGTACCTTCCGTTTGGCGGGGGGGTGTTGTAACGTGATAGCGTGCTACGCGTTACGGGCCTCCTATACGCCACGGAAGGGATTCAAACACCCCGCGCGACCCTGGCTACCGCGACTAGATTTAAGGTACCGCTAGCGCCACGGAGTTCACTGGAGCGACGAAACCCCTCCCCTGTCCCCCGCTCCGCTTGCCTAGAAGCGCGTAGAAGAAGAAGAGCCGAGCCATCTTGCCTACGGAGAGTGAGAAGGGCTTCCATCTTGGATTTTCGTTGAGCGTGTCAAGCACCTGTTGCATCGAACCGTGAATTTTCCAATTTCGAGCCGTGAGATAGAAAAATTGTGGATTCGTGTAGAGTCAAAGTGACCCCAAAACCCCCGGTAAC
Source organism: Euura lappo (assembly GCA_018257835.1). Classification (NCBI taxonomy): domain Eukaryota; kingdom Metazoa; phylum Arthropoda; class Insecta; order Hymenoptera; family Tenthredinidae; genus Euura; species Euura lappo. The sequence goes on from JAEUYN010001413.1 coordinate 4,705, forward strand.
CTGCCTAGTACAAAAAAGAACCCGGTGAACACTCCAGTGGACCGTGAGCTGCTGTTAACCCTAGTTCCGTTCCGCCGGCCTGCATCGCCCGACCGACCGGTACCCGGGTTACCCACGTGCGTGCCCAGTGACCGCGTCCCTGTGCCACAATCTCTTCCCGAGGACCCCAGGATCAAGGTAGGACCGTTTTCTCCAGTATCTCCCCCGCCTCGCCCCGATATAATTTTGTCTAGGTTACGAGGACGACTGCTGAGGCCGCCGGACCGGACGAGAGCCCGTCGCCGACCCCTGGGAAGTACCTCCCCCCCGTATTCAGTCTTTTCTTTAACCTGCCTGTGTGCCCTACCCCCCCCCTTTGGCTGCTGTGCATTTTCTCTCATTTGGATTCTTTGATAGCCCTCGTTCACCCCCCCCCGTGCTTATCCCGCGCGCCGAAGGACGTGAGTCGAGCCGAACCCTCGCCAGTAACCGCCGTCCCTGTTGCGACGGGCGAGTTACGTACTGTGCGCGAGACGGACGCTCCCCCACCCGTCCCCCGCGTGTCTATATCGCTGAGTTGTTGCGTTTCTTACCTCATCCCCTACCCCTCCCCGCGCTTTCCCCTCCGACTTGGATTTCTGACTCTTCTAGTCATACCAACGCAGATCTCTGAGATCGTAACCTTGCCTCGCTGAGCTGATAGCGCTGTCTACGTTTTGGCCCTGATTCATTCTTATTCTTTCCCGGTGGACCGTTTCTGAGCCTGTGACCGGATAATGTACCTTGTACGTCGCCTCGAATAAACACGTCATTTATTGTTCACCAACGTATCTGGACTTGCTTTCCCGACCCCCCGTTCCCCTCTACCGTCCCCCTACTGAGCCTAGTTCCCTTCCCGCCCCTGTTCCCCATCCCGGACCCTGCACTTACGTGCCGAGTGGCTGGACGTTAGCAGCCTGGCGCCCAACATATTTGTTATTTTCGAGTTTCTTTCCCTTCTAGTCACGTAGGGCGTTCTTTTGCTGTCCGTGCCGACCAGGGTGACTCCAAAACACCCTGGGGAGTACGTCACAATATTGTTACGAAGGACCCTCCCGTTTTCTACCAACCACCGTATACAGATCTTTAACATGCGGATGTTTGCAAATAGTTGAATCTTCCGGTCGCTTCGAGGACCGCTATTATTGTGAAAAACAGTCTAGTCTCTGACTTAAGAGAGACACTACGTACTTTTTTGAATAAACAGTTTATCAACCTTTTTCCTCACTTTCCAACTCACGTTTACGGCTCAGTTATTTCAGGAGAACCCTTTCTTTAATCGTAACAGGGAATTTGCCCGTTGTTACACTGGTGTCAGAAGTGGGATCTCCCTGATTTACCTGGGTTTTAATCTGAGACCGCGAGTGAGAGTTTTATTCGTACGTGATTTTGAGCAATCTCGAGAGCTATGCCTCGCACACGTCTCCAACGGGCTTCAATGAGTGATGGGGAGACCGAAACCGACCGGGAACCGCTGGCCGAAAGAGCTCGTCTGGAACCCGTCGAACAAGCGTCCACCCCAGCTTCACCACAGCCTCAACAACAAGCGTTTCCACTGAGAACTACGCTTTCACAAGAACAGGGTTCACCTCAGGTAGCCCTACGAACTGAGTCTCAACCAGTTCAACTTTTTCAGCTCATCCAAGAGCAGTTGCGGGAGCAACATCGCCTCGATCAGGAGGAGCGAAGACAGGACCGTGAGGAACAGTTCCGTCGAGAAACAGAGCGAGAACGAGAACACGAGAAAACGCTTCGCCAGGAACGTGCCAGTCGTGAACAGGAACGCGAGGAAATGATTCGCCGGTTTGAGGCTCTGGAGACCCGAGTCCTGGAAGTGCAGAGATCTCAATCTCCGCCGCACCAACTCCACTCGGATCCCCCACGATTATCCCCTGTTTTTCCCCTTCCAACTTTCGGACAGGACCAGGTAACTGAGGTTACCCGAAGGTCAGTGCCAATTTGGGAACAAACCAACTCCTACTCGCTTCAGTAGTAAATTCGTCGGGTGCAGCGTTGCCACGCGTGACGTTGACCCCAAGACGCAGACAGAGCGGCCGTACTGCAATAGTACGAAATGAGCTGAATGGTAGACCGCAAGGCTTGATGTGTGGCGACGGACCCCTGGCGAGACTTGAGATCCCAGGCTCGACACACACGCAAGACGCCAATTTAGTAGAAAACGCTAGAACTTTAGTTTTCCATGAACGAGAGGAAGCCCACACCGCTCCAGTTGTCCCCAATCCATTCAATTTTGAGACGTATGTGTATAGCGAGTGTACAGGGTTAGGTCCGGAACGAGAAAGAGCAGTACCCGGTCTACAGCCTGTCAGGCAGCCGATCACAAATAACTTTAATTTTCCGCCTACACAGGCTAGGCCTGAATTCGTCGTTAATGATTTTTCGGGTGAAAACAGGCAGATCACACAACCATCGGGGAACCTATTACCCAGAAACCCAGTGGGGTCTCAAAACCATGTGATCCTTGAGAACCCTCACCCTTCTGGATTCTTGCCTGTGGGTTTTAACTCAGGAGCACAAACTTTTACTCCTCGAGTGAACACTCAACTGCCTGTCTTCAACCCTGTTACACAAAATGATTCGCTGCCCCGAGCAAATTCGATGTTAATGCGGCCAGGGACATACGATGGAACAACTCCATGGGCGCAATACGAGCGACAATTTTTAATGATCGCTCAGTTAAACAACTGGGATCAAGCGTTTAAAACTGCGGCCTTGACCGGATCACTCCGTGGAGCGGCTTTAAACGCCCTTACTTCGCTGAGTGATCTTGACGCGAGAAATTTTGATAAACTGTGCGCAGTCTTGAAATTACAATTTGGAGAAGAACATCTCTCAAAACTTTTTTTCACTCAGTTTAATAGTCGTCGTCAGGGCCGAGATGAAGATCTGGCAACCTTGGGACATGATATTGAACGCTTGATCCGGAGTGCCCTCCCTCATTGCGCACCAGACACTAGAGATCAATTAGCCTGTGCTAGATTTTTAGACGCGATTGCTAACCCGAGTTTAAGACAAACTCTAAAGTTAGCGGCTCCTACTTCCCTTCGACAAGCTATTATTAAGGGTTTGGAAATAGAAACGATCACAAAGGAGGAGTTTGGGTCCGGAAAAGTTCGGCAATTAACTACAGTCAAACCCCAGCTTACACAGGGATCGCCACGAAAGAGACGGTTTTCGCCCCAAAGAAACAACAAACGTTCACACCCGGCACAACCGGAAGAAGACCAGAAACCGAAGCTCATCCTTGAATGTTGGTACTGTAAGAAGAGAGGACATGAGTCTAAGTATTGTTTCGCGCTACAACGCGTCATAAAGAACCAAGGAAATCACAGTTCACGAAATACTCAAAATAGTTATTCTTGGCGGAAACCGTCTTCTGGAAGTCCGAAAAACACGATCTGGGATACTAACCTCCAACGACAACGGCCCCCAAACCAACGGGAACGGTCCCCACACCCAGCGTCATCTCGGGCTAATGAGCAGCCCGAGTCTCGTGATCCTTTGAGCAAGAACCGGGATCAGTTCGTCGTGCGGAGCTTGAGACACTCCGGCCTCTATGCGAAAGGCACAGTCAACGGAACTTCGTGTCTTTGGGTCGTCGACACTGGAGCAGAGGTTACGGTAATTCGTGCGGGATTGTTGAATGACTTCCCAGTCGACTCCTCTACCTCGAATCTACGCACCGCCACCGGAGACTCAACACCAGTTGTGGGGAAAGCGTCGGTTGAAGTGGTTATTGCCGATTGTCTTCAGACCATTCACGAGGTCTTGATAGCCGAAATAGAAGACGACGGGATTCTCGGAATGGATTTCCTGGCAGCCCACGATTGTCTAATAGCCGCGAAAGACGGCTCTCTTCAATCTGGGGGGAACAAAATCTTTCTACAGACAAACCGATACTTAGATTGTTCTACCGGAATCGCCGCTCGTGTTCGAGGGATCGAATTGGTGCCGTCTTTTCTACAGGATTTAAACGTCAGATCCACTAAGGAATTAACCCTGAAACAAAGAAAACCCCTTGAGACTCTCCTGGGCGACTTCCAAAACACCTTTTCTCGGAGTCCAACAGACATTGGTCGTTGCACAGTGACCCAGCATAAGATTAACGTAGAAGAATTAACGTTGGAGAATGTCCTTACATTCTCCAATAAAACAAGCCGCTCGGCGACTTCCTCTTCACGGACGAGAAGAGGTAGAAAAACTGGTGAATAATATGAAAACCAGTAAAGTCATAGAGGCGTCAACCAGCCCCTGGGCTGCTCCTATCGTACTGGTGAATAAGAAAGACGGCAGCAAAAGGTTTTGCATTGACTACCGGAGACTTAATAACATAACCAAAAAAGACTCTTACCCACTTCCTCGCATTGAAGACACCTTGGACATGATGGCAGGGGCTAATTGGTTTTCGACGATCGACTTACACAGCGGGTACTGGCAAGTTGAAATGGCTCCCGAGGATAAAGAAAAAAACAGCTTTCGACACGGGTCTTGGCGGCTTATGGCAGTTCAAGGTTATGCCATTCGGATTGTGCAACGCACCGGCGACGTTCGAGAGACTCATGGAAACAGTCCTCGAAGGAATTAATGGAAAAATATGTCTAGTCTACATTGACGACATTATTGTTTTTGGAAAGACTTTTAGCGAGGAACTAAAAAACTTGAGACAAGTATTTGAACGGTTGTCCCAAGCCGGATTAAAAATGAGCCCGAAGAAGTGCCACTTATTTCAGCGAGAAGTAAAGTTTTTAGGACACATAGTTTCAGCGGATGGAGTTCGAACCGATCCCGAGAAGATTCAAACGATTAGAGATTGGCCTCAATTGGCCTCGAAGACTGATGTCCAAAGTTTCATAGGTCTGTGTACCTATTACCGGAGGTTTGTTCAGGGTTTTGCGGCGATAGCTAAACCTTTACATGTACTCACGGGGGATAAAGAGCCTTTTGTTTGGTCTCCAAACTGTCAGGAAGCGTTTGATCAGTTGAAAGTTCGCCTCACGACACCCCCCATCTTAGCTTTTCCCCTCCCCGATGTACCTTTCATTCTAGATACCGACGCGTCTTTAAACGGCCTTGGGGGAGTATTATCTCAAGTTCAATCGGAATCGGAACGAGTGATTTGTTTCTATAGCAGAGTTTTGAGCAAGTCTGAGCAAAACTATTGCGTTACGCGTCGGGAACTGTTAGCGATCGTTAAGACGGTCACGCATTTTCATCATTATCTTTTTGGTCGTCGATTTCTTATTCGAACCGACCACGCTTCATTGCGGTGGTTGTTGTCCTTTAAAGCCCCCGAAGGACAAGTTGCTCGGTGGTTGGAGGTTCTTGGCATTTACGATTTCGAAATCCAACACCGTCCTGGGATGTCTCACGGGAACGCTGACGCCCTCTCTCGTCGGCCTTGTGAAGGGGAAAATACAGGTGACTGCCGACAGTGTGCCCGACTAGAATTACAGCGCGACCCCCCAGTAGTCGTTCGTTCCATTTCTCTCCAAGGAAGTGTCGACGACTGGAAGAAGGAGCAAGATCTGGACCCAATGCTCAATCAGCTGAAGGCCTGGAAAACGTCAGGAGTCCGTCCAGAATGGCAGGATATTTCCGCCACCAGCCAGTATTTCAAGGTCTATTGGGCCCAATGGGACTCGATTCATCTACGGGACGGTTTGCTGTATAGACGGTGGGAGAGTACCGACGGGAGAACCATCAAGTGGCAGTTACTCGTCCCAAAACAAAAAGTTGCGGACATTTTACGAGAGCTCCATGACTCACCTGCAGGAGGACACTTCGCAGTAAACAAAACCCTGGCGCGTGTCCGAGAGCGCTACTTTTGGGCAAGGTGCCGAACTGACGTCGAAGATTGGTGTATGACTTGCAACATCTGTGTGGCAAAAAAGGGTCCCCGAGGTCGAGGTTCGAGCCCATTACAGGTTTATAATGTCGGCGCACCTCTCGAAAGAGCAGCAATGGACATCTTGGGCCCATTTCCCGTGTCAACATCCGGAAATCGATTTGCCCTGGTCATTTCAGATTACTTCACGAAATGGCCCGAAGTTGTGGCTCTGTCTAACCAGGAAGCCACCACAGTAGCCCTGGCTTTTGTCCGCGAATTTGTTTGTAGACACGGATCCCCCCTAGAGCTACATACTGACCAGGGAAGAAATTTTGAGGCAACCTTGGTCACAGAAATCTCTCGAATCCTGGGAACAAGAAAGACGAGGACCACTGCATTGCACCCCCAGTCCGATGGGATGGTGGAGAGATTGAATCGGACCCTTTTAGGTTATCTATCGGCTTTTGTACAGCAAAATCAACGTGACTGGGATGAGTGGCTTCCCCTCTTCCTTCTTTCCTATCGCTCGGCGGTGCATGAGACTACGGGTCGCTCACCCGCTATGATGATGCTAGCACATGACCTCCGACTTCCCTCTGATTTGGAAAAAGGGGTGGTTCCTTGCCAAGAACCCTATCGTACCGATTTTGCCTCCTCTCTACAAAAACGTCTAGACGAAATTCACGATTTCGCCCGAGATCGAATGAGTCTAATGTCCGATAGGATGAAAGCTAGGTACGACGCTCGAGCCCGTGATCTTCAATTTAACAGAGGAGACGCAGTCTGGCTTTTCCAACCCCGTCGAGAACAAGGACGTTGTCCTAAACTGCAAAGTCACTGGGAGGGGCCTTAAGTGGTGTTGGATCGCATTAATGACGTAGTGTATAGAATCCAGCGTTCTAATAGGGCCAAGCCTAGAGTCGTACATTTGGATCGCTTGGCTGCATACCACGGTAGAGAACCGGTACCCGAGCTGTCTGTTCTGCAAGCTCAAGCGAGGGTTCGTCGGGTACAGACAGAAAAGTCTGGACACCCTGACTCTTCTCGATCCGACCTAACACCCTCTCTATCCAATGAAACCTTGGTCTCCTCTTTGTCGTGGTCACCGGAACTTCCTTTGGGAATAATAAAAAGAAACGGTCGCCCTTTAACTATCATCGTGGAGGGAAATATCGGTTGTGGGAAGACCACTTTTACAAAGAGGTTTTTGGGAAACAAAGACATGCTTGTTTTATTGGAACCTCTGGAGGAATATAGGGATGTAGCCGGCGTTAATCTGCTAGAAAAAATGTACCAAGACCCCCTTCGCTTCGGGTACGCTTTCCAACACCACGTTCTCTTAACCATGAGAGGCCGTCATCTTCGAAAAACTTCCCTCCCTATTAAAATCATGGAACGGTCAATTTATAGCGGGGACTGTTTCGTGGAAGCTCGACGCAGGTTGGGTGGATTTGAAAAAGAAGAAGCACACCTTTTAATGGAAAATTCCAGAATTTTTGCCGAAAGCTCTTCCGATTTTGAGGTAGATTTAATAATCTACTTGAGATTGTCCCCTGCCGTGTCGTTTGCCCGGATAAAATCTCGCGACCGGGAAGAAGAGGCTGACTTAACCCTGGAATATTTGACAACTTTGCACAAAGTTCATGATGATTGGTTAGTTACACGAACCTTTTCATCCACTCCGGCCCCTGTCTTAATCCTAGACGCGGAAGAATCAGCAGACGATGTTTACGAAAATTTTAACAAAGTAATGCGAGGATAACTGTCTCTCGGGGTTATGTCATCCTCACTCTGAAGAAGATTCTAGTTGGTGTTCGATTTTTTTATATATTCTTCGAAATTCCTAGGTTAAGGTTTTATCTCTTTTGAAGTTGACTCAACGTTGCCAGAGAGTTTTTGTCGATTAGTATCGATTCTATTCTTTTCGTATCTCAACTTAACCGTAGTACTATTTCAATAGATGTTGTTTTCTGACTTCTTGACATTCGCCCGATTTGACTCAACCTTGACCTATACACTATGAAGAAAAGAAAAAGGACGAACTTGAACTTGAACTTTTATTAGAATCAGACACCTGTTAGGGGTCGAACGGAGGGCTTCATTCCTCGTTACCGAGTCGCCCTACCGCCTCGAGTCCAGCCCGAAATCGGGCCCATGCCTCCGCCGCGTAAAGAAATTTCGCCTGCAGGCACCCTCGACACGCTCTTGTTTGGAGGATCTCGCTTACTGGCCCCCGATCGCAGTAAAAACAAATCGGGACCCGTAGTTTGCGAGAGAGAAGCACGTGCTCCTCACGTGCTTGACCCTCCTCTTCTCTTTCAACGATACTATAAAAGGAGAAATTATGTAATTGGTCTCTCTTTGAGTTTCTTTTTTCATGTGAAGACAGGACCAGACGGAAAGACGGGAAACTGTTCACTCACGGACTATGATAGCACTCCATACACGCTGGATGGGTGGTCCCTGCCTCAACAACCTCGTAATATCGCGCTATCCCGCAACGAGCCGTGAACCACTCCTGCTCATACCAGGCTCCGAACCCCGTCTCCTCCATTTGGGCGGCATCCTGCCATCCAAACGTTTCTAGGAAGGCAAATACCGTGGCTGAGCTCGGATTCTCGGTGTTGACCATTTTTTGTTGACCGACGGGAGAATCAGCGATGAACGGATGGATAAACGACAGAAAGAAACCGACGGTTGTTTTGTTTTGATTCCCTTTTATTTCTCATAACTCAGTTTGGTTTTACTTGATATACCGTGTGTACATAAGATCACATCTCGTTTCAGTCATAAACATCGCTCTGATCTGAATCTTAAAAAATCAATCTGCACAATCGTCACACGGATTCACCCTTGTCTTCCGATGTTTAGATGGTCTTTCTCCGTTTTTCCTTGAATTTCCCGGCACACTCCCGGAGTCCTTCCATCGCATCCCACCCTGATCTCTTTGTTAGGGGCCGTCCATTTATTACGTAAGACAACTTTCGCCCATTTTTGACCCCCCCTCCCCCCTCAGTAAGAAATCGTAAGAATTGCAAAGTCCCCCCCCCTCCCCCAGAAATGTTACGTAAGATTGAATAAGTACCTGAAATATTCAAAGTGATTACAAAAATCGTGACAGACGTGGGGCCTAGGGAAATTTTGGCGCAATGTCGAGCTGATTTCCGATTAAAAAGAAAAGAAAAATCTTACGTAAGATGTCTTCAGAGTCCCCCTCTCCCCCAAGTAAGACTAAGTAAGAAATGTTGAACCCCTCCCCCCCCCTAAAACGTCTTACGTAATAAATGGACGGCCCCTTACCGACGCACAGTGGTCCCAAATCCCAAATCGCTTGACAAAAATCGAGAAATGAAGTTTCTATTTAAGGAATTCTAAGTATTGGGTCAGGTAGAGGGGTATTTCGGGGAACCCTTTCAAGGGTCGGTAGGTTGCAGGTGTTGCATTTAGCCGTTGGGATCTCATTCGTAACCGAGCGCGCGAGCAGGTAGCGTCGGTCGTGCGCTACGCTCTAAAACTTCGGCTGTGTTAAAAGTGAAATAACTTCGAGTAGAATTCAGCTATTGCAATTCTACAAAATGGAATCTTCTCCTGGAAGTAAGTACATTTTCTATATTAGTACAGTTTTTCATGTCAAACCCACACCGAGCAACAAAAAATGTAAACATCTACTGTGTATTCGCGTGCCTGCGGCGAAAAAAAAATGTTCACATCGACTAAAAGTTAATAATTCAATAGAATTCAGTAACCAGCCAAGTATCACATTATTCTTTAGAGTCTTGAGTATGATGTTACCAAATATTAGCTGCCTACGACTGCCTTTGTCGTTTTGGTGAATTTTTTTTTATAAATAGACGCTGAAATTGATCTCAGGCTCGGCGGGGCGGCACGGCGCGTGGCGCGCCGCACGAAGTCAAGGAATTATTTCTTCCAAATTTGTTGCCGAAAAATGTTGATCTCAATTTTATTATTGTATTGTTTACAGTGTTCTAGTATTATTATTAATTCTTTGAAATTATATATTGTTATTTCAATACTGAATTATTTTTTTCTAGGCTCTCAGACACACAGTGAAGTGCGGTACACCAGAGAAGAAATATTTCGCTTGGTTAGTGAGCATTTGAACGACAATGCAAACGAAGTTCATGAAGTCATCGAGAATCATTTATCTGCAAAACTATTCTCCTCGTACACGTTATCGAAGACTGAGAAGCAAACGATTCGTAAATTATTACACGAAATGCGACATAGGTGGCAAAAAGCTAGCAGGACCGAGGCTGTGTTTCTGAAGAAAAATAGGGATTGGTTGAGCACATTCGTCGTCTTCGGGAACAATGAGGTCGGGAACTCTATAGAAAAAGAAGAATCACCTGCAGTTCGCGGTCGTGGACGCCCTACGAAAAGCTTTGAGAACTCGGGCGAACGGACTAAACGAAGAAAAATCGAAAATATACGTAATCAGTCCAGTACCGAAGAGTACTTGCCCGTACTCCGTACCGTACTTGCCCTTGCCACTGAGTTGAATCTTCGAGCTGAAGGAAAATTAGATGCCGCAAAAGTAATTCAAGATGTCATCGTGGGTAGTCCTACTAGAGCTTCGAAATACAGGCAATCTTTACGTACTGTTTCAGCAGATTGTTATTCCGATGATGCTGCTCTGTCTCTAATGATTGAGTATCATATGTCCAAACATACGTATCAGGGAATACGTTCCGGGGCGCTAGAACTTAACTCTAAAATATATCCATCTTACAAATGTGTGCTGCAGGCAAAAAAAAAATGTTATCCGTCTAAAGATGATATAAACATAACTGAAAGTAGGGCTGAAGTGAAGCTTCAAGCACTGTTAGATCACACAGCGAGTCGCATATTGTCAGTGCAAGAAGACGTTTTGACTTGCCTCTCATCCGATAAAATTTCTGAATTGAATTTGATTTGCAAATGGGGATGCGATGGAACATCCGGGCAAAGCACTTTTAAACAAAAATTTAGCAATGACGATAGAGATAAATCGGATGCGACAATTTTTTTTTACTTCGCTTGTGCCACTGCAGCTCATGTTTATTGATGAGGTAAACAACAAAGATATTATTATTTGGCAAAATCCGCGACCCTCATCCCCCCGATTTTGTAGACCGATAAAAATTGAGTTCTTGAAAGAGACTGCGGAAGGAACGCGAGCTGAAGTGAACGGTATCCAAGAACAAATAAACCAGCTCCAATCTTTTCATACAATTGTTAATGGAAGAGAAATGAATGTGACCTACAAATTAGCGCTAACAATGGTCGATGGAAAAGTTTGTAACTCAATCACATCTACTACATCTTCTCAACGATGCTATCTTTGCGGCAGTACATCAAAAGAGTTTAACAACATCGACAAGATGTTGAAGCAAAAGATAAACGAAGAGCATTTACAGTACGGAATATCTTCCCTGCACGCCTGGATTCGGTTTTTTGAGTGCCTTTTACATATTTCGTACAAATTAGAAATTGAAAAGTGGTCCTCGAATAAGAAAAGCATCGAGGATCGTAAAAAAACTATACAAAAGGGTTTCCGGGAGAAATTGGGCCTTTTAATTGATCAGCCAAAACAAGGTTTTGGTAGCACGAACGACGGGAATACCGCTCGTCGTTTTTTTCAAAATTCAAGCGTTTCTGCATCTATTACGGGACTAGATGAGGACCTAATAAAAAGATTCCACGTAATCTTACAAGTGATATCGTGCGGTTTTGAGATAAATGTACAGAAGTTTGAAGAATACGCTGTTGCTACAGCCCGTAGATTCGTGCTATTATATGGTTGGTATTATATGCCCACTACTGTACACAAACTGTTAATTCACGGGGCAAAAATACTACAATTGTCGATGCTGCCAATAGGGCAGATGTCAGAAGAAGCCCAGGAAGCTTGTAATAAATACATAAAATCATTCCGACAAGATTTTGCAAGAAAATGTAGTAGGAAGGAAAATATGGAAGATGTTTTCTCGCGGCTTTTGGTTTCGTCCGACCCTGTCATTTCCAGTTTACGTAAGCTGCCAGCAAAGGCAACCAAATCCTTATCGCGCGAAGCAGTTGCGTTGTTGAAGTCAGCGAGTGTTCACAATAATGAAGAAGTTTCATCTAGTGACTATAGCGATAGTGATGACGAAAGCTATGCTGCGACTACAGATAGCGATTAATTTTACCAACTTAAAAAAGATGTTTTTTATTAACTGTTTGTATTTAATGTAATTTTTCATTACATGAGTGAATATACTCGGAATTGTTATTGTTTATTTCAATACTTTACCTATCTACTATATCCCACATATCCAGCATATTCTGTTCTTTAAAAAGAGATTCGTGTTCAGCGATCTGGAAAACCCCCGAATACCGAATTCCGTGAAGATTGATTGAATTTTTAAGAAAATTTTCCGACGTTTTTGGGCCGCCATCTTGTTTTTTGAAAATTTGACTTCGGATTCGTGTTCAGTGACCTCAAAAACCCCCGAATACCGAATTCCGTGAAGATTGATTGAATTTTTAAGAAAATTTTCCGCCGTTTTTGGGCCGCCATCTTGTTTTTTGAAAATTTGACTTCAGATTCGTGTTCAGTGACCTCGAAAACCCCCGAATACCGAATTTTGTAGCGATTACACGATACCTTCTATTTTTGACCGAAGATTTGGGATTTGGGACCACTGTGAATCGCCAGTCGTTTGATGTAAAGAATCGCGGGTAAGGTAAGTATGAATATGCATTTTATATAACGCGAGTATGATTCACGCGTTTTTCGATGGTAGTTTTCGGGACAGAAAGTGGCCGTTTCCATGACAGTGGGAGTGAGCTGCGAATGCGCGCGCACACAGTACAGAAAAGTATAACTTTGACTCCTAGGACTAGAAAAGTGACTGTCCTAGGCATGAAAAGTGGTGGTCATCGTACTCAGCGCGAGTCCGCTGTCAGATTCTTCGACGGTTCGACCTAACCTCAAAACGCGTAGATCATACTCTTGTTACATAAAGTACAATGTGCAACAAGGAGGCAACGGCCTTTTCGCCTCGCGTATTTGCAATACTCGTCTTCGCCTCGCATGTACACTCGCCTTCGGCTCGCGTACACGCTTGTCTACGACTTGTATTGCAAACTTACGCTCGGCATGAAAAGACCGAGTTTGCCTCCTTGTTACACAATCTACTATTCTGTTATATCATTGCTATAATGGCACGCGAATGCCATAAAATTGAAATATTCCAGTTTTCCCACGAAGTGTAGAATAATACTACTTTGTGGATTATCGTAAGGTTTTATAAGCATTCATAGTTCTCTTTGTATATGAGTGTCGAATTATTCCGGTTTGAATGCAGTGTAATTCGATTACTATGCTATCACAAATAGTCACGAGAATTTGTATAATTTCTTCAACTTTCTTCCTACTATTTTCATGATTGCTGACTGTTCTACAAAAGTTTATGAGCCTATTTTACGATTTTGTAGCAATCCGTGTGACGTTTCGTAAATGATTATAAAATAAATCTACGAATAACCAGGATTTTCACCGGTATTGACGCGTCAACATTCACGGTAAAAAATACATTGTTGGGTTAACAAAGTGACGTGCTAAATAGGGGACAAGCCCGGTTTTCTGTAAAATTTACAAAAAGTAAGGTAGCTCCAAGTAAGAGATTATAATTCTCACTGAACTTTATGATTATACAGATAGATTTTACAGAAAACTCGACTTGTCCCCTATTTAGCACGGCACTTTGTTAACCCAACAATGTATTTTTTCGAGTGTTGTTTGTGTGTAGAAGTCATGATGATTTTTTTTTCTCGATAAGAGTAATTATATTTTATGAATATAAGAATCACCCATCCATGAACTTAATCCACGAAGACGGGAGAGATTGCCTATATACCACGTAACTGGCGCACCACCATCAATGATTTCCATTGTAGATAGTACCTTTGGAAGTGCTTCAAATTTGAGTAAAGAGTTTAGGTACTGAAACAAACTTTTCACAGTCACAGTGTTAAGGGGTCTGGCCACCCTGGCCGCTCCAAAAATGGGTATACTTTTTAAAAATTCATAAACTCCAAAGAAGCGAAAGCATAGAACGAAATATGTTTATTTTTAATATTAACACAAGGTAAGCAACGGCTTTAAGAATGCCCAAAATAAATTTGGGTAAAAACAATTAAAAAATGGCGGCGCTGCAGAAATTTTCGCGGATTATCTCGAAACTACATTTTTAGACCTGGCAGCTTGTAAATGTGGTGAACTATCGGTCCGATTGCGATGAAATTTTTACACAATACTTTTAAATACATTATCTAAAATGTAGCGTAGGATTTTTGCGATTATATAGTTTATTATATTAGTGTTTTTCCTTATGAAATATTTGGCGAAAAATACAAATTTTTCTTCTTCGGCTCACCATAATTTCCCTAATGGTCGGAAAAAGAAGCCGCTACGCTACATTTTAGATAATGTATCTAAAAGTATTGTGTAAAAATTTCATCGCAATCGGACCGAGAGTTTACGAGATTTACAAGCTGCCAGGTCTAAAAATGTAGTTGCGAGATAATCCGCGGAAATTTCTGCAGCCCCGCCATTTTTGAATATTTTTTACTCAAATTTATTTTAGGCATTCTTAAAGCCGTTCCTTACCTTGTATTAAAAAATAGAAATATTTCGTTCTATACTTTCGAGTTTATGAATTTTTAAAAATTATACCCATTTTCGGAGCGGCCTGCAGGGTGGCCAGACCCCTTAACGGATAAAACAGTTTGCCGCTGTTTTACCCTGCCAGTCGGAAACAAATGAAATTCATTCTATACGCAGCTCAGAAACAAATGATATTTGTCTGGCCAACTAGGTCAGAAAAAAATGAAATCTCTACCCCTCACGCTGTGGCTTGGTTTGACAAAAGAAGGAGCGCTGTCTTCACGAAGACGCTGCCAACAATGCGTTCATTCGTTTCTTGATCGTTGCAAAGAATAGCGCCTATTTATTGAATCGTCTAGGTATTACTAAGCGATACGAGTGAAAATTTTTGAGATGGACGCTGATGAACCTCTTGCTGTAATTCCTGCAGTGGAACCTCGAGAACTCTATGTTTACGACGACTACAATTATGTTGTGGATCAAAAGAGAAAAGATGGTACCAATACGATGTGAGTATCAACCTATGCTCTGATATTATCGGTAGTGTGATTATCATGTCCATTTGTCCCACTCCCAAAACGTAGATAAACAATTCTATGCTGTTTCAACATTCTTGAATCCTATATGAATGCTCCCCGCTTCGTATCCTGCAGTTCTAAGTATAAGAGAAATGCATACGGAAAACCCGTGTTAGAATAGGGATTTTCAACACGCGATCCAAGAATCCATGCTTAACTGCTATTTCCCAATAACATCTTTTCAATTCCACTTGTCTAATATCACCTGGATATTTTTCAGTGGGGAATTAGGGAGCGTTCAAATATTACGTAACGTTTTTTTAGCCGATTTTGACCCCCCCTCCCCCCTTCGTAACAAATCGTAACACGAGTCTACCCCCCCTGAGGGGCCGTGCATAAATGACGTCACCACTCAAGGGGGGGGGGGGAGTCATAAAAAATGTGACGTTTTGTGACATGGGGAGGGGGGGAGTACACGCAAATGTGACGTCACATTTCGAAATTTCAATTTTTCTTCAATATTCAGTCAAAAAACCCTGTCTCAAATTTGAAAAGCCCGCCCGAGGGGGGGTATGTGAAAGTTTTGTGACGTCACCTTGGGGAGGGGGGGTCCAAGCTTTGTGACTTGGTGTGACATGGGGGGAGGGGGGGTCAAAAAAGGCAGAATTCATGGTGACGTCATTTATGCACAGCCCCTGACCATGTTACGTACCATTATCCAAGCCATATTAATCTACAAAATTGTCATATATAGAATTAATTTTTTTAATATCTAATACTAAATCTTGGTATTCCAGAAAGGTTCAACATTTTTGTCTCGTTTTTAGTGTTCAATTAAAGTTACGTAACAGGCATCTGACGCCCCCCCCACGTAACATTACTATAACACTGGCTGACACCCCCCCTAATTACTGTTACGTAATATTTGAACACTCCCTTACCTCGAAAATTGAAACCGTGAAACTTCCTTTGGATATTTGTTCTAATGATGAATAGCTTTTCACATTTATTGTCAGGTGGGGTACGCGACCGTCGTTATATGTATAAATCAACAATTACTCTTTTGTTTCAAGCAGAGCGTGAGAAAAGAAGCGGGTTATTTATAGCTCTGCTAGTAAGTGGGCACACCCCATAAATTCAGTGTCCTAACTTACCCCATGCGACCTCATCATGAGTGTAACATAAAATAGGTAGTTGCTATCCAACCCCTCAGATGGCGCCAGCCTCAGCAGTGTATGCCTCGGACACGGAGGGTGTCCATGCGTTTCTGGTCTCAATAAATATAATCAATAGAATCCAATAACAGTGGCTTATTAACAACCCATCCACCATTAATAAATAGTTAACAAACATCACATGGTGTCAGAGTATGGAACGAACATAATATTTCGGTCAGCAAACCTGAGTAATAATGATAAAACGGTGAGATTAATTCTAACCTAAAAAGTCGACACGCGGTCGTCGACAAATGCTGAAAGAAAAATAAGTAAAAGTGAAATAAAATAAAAGTCACTAACGAAAAACTAAAAATGGATGGGTTTAGACCACCGTCAGAGCTTAAGCTTGACGAAAATGCAGTAAGCAACTTAAATAATTTTAAACAAAGATTTGAAATCTTCCTAACGGCCACTGATAAGACGAGAGTGCCCGAAGCACGAAAAATTGCAATGTGCCTTAATTGCATCGGAGAAGAGGCATTGGATGTGTATAACACTTTTGGTCTTCCGGAACAGGGGAATACGCTGGCAAAAGTCTTCGAAGCGTTCGAGCAGTATGTAAAACCAAGAATAAATATTGTGATCGAACGAAATAAATTCTTAACGAGAGTGCAACAAGCTAATGAACCGTTCGACTCGTTCCTTAATGATTTAAAAAAGTTAGCGAAGAGCTGCCAGTTCGGAGATCAGGAGCAGTCACTAATGAGAGATCGCATAATAATAGCGATAAGAGATGACGCCTTACAACAACGCCTGCTGAGAGACCCGAATCTAAGCCTGCAATCCACAATTGAAAATTGTAGAGCGGCTGAGATTAGTAAAGCTCAACAACAAACCTTGAAGATCAACGAGACGGGAAGTACCAGTGCAGTCGACGCAGTTAAAAAGAAGTCGGAAATAAGAAGAGGGAACACTGGGAAACCGAGTTATAACAAGGGAGCCTACGGGAAGGATGATCAACCGTATGACTGCAAGAAGTGTGGGCAACGGCATCAAAAAGCAAAGTGTTTTGCTTTTGGCAAGCAGTGCAATCTTTGTGGAAACATGAATCATTTCGCAATAGGATGTAAGGTAGTCAGTAAGTCAGAAAAAAGCTCTAAAAAGATTGGCGAAGTCAAGACAGTAGACTCAGTTTTCGAATCAGACTCAAGCGATGAATTATTCGTAGATTCTTTGGATAGCTCAGAGAAACATGAGATTTGGTCTGAAGTAGTAGAAATAAAAGGTAACAGAGTCGCTTTCAAAATCGATACGGGGGCTGATTGTAACGTATTACCCTTAAAAATACTAAATAGTCTACAGTGCTCAAAGCCAACAGTAATTCATGAAACAGAGCTCACAATAATAAGTTACACAAATAACAAAACCAAAGCGTTGGGTTATGTGCTACTTGAGTGCAAGATAAGAGGGGTTATTGAAAAAATTAAGTTCATTGTGTTAGACGTTAGCAGCATGCCAATACTAGGACTTAAGACCTGTGTGAAATTGGGATTAATTAAGAAGCTGGAACCTAGCGTCGCAGAGATTAAAACACAAAGTACAAGACCCCGAGAGACTGATCCAAATAAAGTAAAACAGAAGTTTGTAGCAAAGAATAAAGATCTGTTCACTGGATTGGGAACGTATCCAGATAAATATAAAATTTTGCTCAAGGAGGATGCTCAACCAAGAATAAACTCTTGTAGAAAAGTACCGGATGTAATTAAAGAAAAACTCAAAGTCACGCTTGATAATTTAGAAAAAAAGAATGTAATTGAAAAAGTAGATTATCCAACAGATTGGGTGAACAACATTGTAATTGTTGAAAAAGTTGACAAGTCTATAAGAATCTGTTTGGATCCGTGTCACCTTAATGACAGCATCAAGAAGGAAACATTTCCAATCCCTTCAATAGAGGAATTAAGTGCTAAATTAACAGGTAAAAAGTTATTTACAGTAATTGACATGAAAGATGGTTTTCATCAAGTAGAATTGCACGAAGAAAGTGTAGAACTGTGCACGTTCATAACTCCGTTTGGAAAGTATAAGTATAAGAGACTACCATTCGGGTTATCAACGGCGCCTGAACTATTCCAGTGTCTTAATACTAAAATTTTTGGAGACCTTGATAATGTGGGCATCTACTTCGATGACATAATCATTGGAGCAAACGATGAGATAGAGCATGACAAAACTGTTGAAGCAGTTTTAAAAAGAGCTAAAGAGAACAACCTCAAATTCAATGAGAAAAAGTTACAGTACAAAGTAAAAGAAGTAAAGTACTTGGGGTTGGTGTTCAATGAACAAGGCGTTAGGCCTGATTCTAGTCACGTCGAGTCAATAATTAAGTTGAAAGAACCTGATGATAAAAAAGGACTGTTGAGAATTCTAGGGATGATTAATTTTTTGTCAAGATTCATTCCAAATGTATCAGAGTTAACAAGCTCACTGAGGGAATTGACGAAAAAATCAGTTGATTGGCAGTGGGGACCGGACCACTCCGAAGCTCTAGCAGTTCTCAAAGATAAAATAAGTAATGCACCGACTTTAAGGTTGTTCAACTCTAAATTGCCTATACTCATTCAAGCGGATGCATCGCAAAATGGGTTAGGAGCGTGTTTACTCCAAGATAACCAACCTGTTTCGTTTGTCTCACGTAGCCTAACTGACACTGAAAAAAGATATCCTCAGATTGAAAAGGAATTTTTAGCAATTTGCTTTGCGTGTGAAAAGTTTCATCAGTTCATCTATGGGCGTCAAGTAAAAGTACATACGGATCATAAGCCCATTGTATCAATAGTTAATCGCGATGTGCATAAAGTAACACCTAGATTGCAACGGCTGAAGTTGAAGTTGTTAAAATATAAGTTATTAGTTGAATACTTGCCTGGAAAAAAAATGTTGATAGCAGATATGCTATCTAGGTCGTACTTATCGCACGAAGGGAAGGACGATGAGTCAATGTTAGAAGTAGTACACAGCTTAAGAACTGAAGTATCAATGAGTGAAGCTAGAATCAAGGAGTTCGGCGAAAAAACATGTCAAGATGAAATTTTGAAACAAGTGATAAATTATTTTCTGGAAGGTTGGCCGGATGATAGAAATAAAATCAGCGACGCTGAGGTAAGAGATTATTGGTCAATCAGAGAAAATATCACGTATCATAATGGCATGTTATTTCTTGGTGATAAAATAATAGTTCCTCAAAGTTTAAGACAAGAGATGCTCAAAATAGCGCATGAACCGCATTTTGGCATTGAAAAAACAAAGAAAAGACTGAAACAGGTCTTCTACTGGCCAAAGATGAGCCAACATATAGAGTATTTCATTGCAAGCTGTAATACCTGTGAAATTTACAGTAGAGCCAATACTAAAGAAACGTTGATTCCACATGAAATCCCGAAGCTACCATTCGAGAAAATTGGAGTTGATATATTAGATTACAAAGGTGAAAGTTACTTAGCTTTGATGGATTATTTCTCTAAGTGGTTAGAAATAATCAAACTTCGGAACAAAACTTCATCAGAAATAATCAGGGTGTTAAAAAACGTGTTTAGCACGCATGGTATTCCTAAGGTAATAGTCTGTGATAACATGCCCTTCAGCAGCTCTGAATTAAGTAATTTTTCGAAACAATGGTCGTTCGAAATAACAACGTCTAGTCCCACTTATCCTAAATCTAACGGTTTGGCCGAAAAAGGTGTAGGAATAGCTAAGTCAATACTTAAAAAAACAGAGGAAGAAAATGTTAGTATAGAATCGGCACTGTTAGAATATCGAAACATGCCAATTTCTGGTATGCTTGTTTGTCCGACAGAACTGCTAATGTCAAGAAAAACTCGTACTAAGTTACCGATTGTAAAATCACTGTTAAAACCTAAGTTGCAAAATGTAAAGACGGCACTGCAGCTTCGCCAAGCACAGCAAAAGCTGTATTATGACCGTAGTGCAGTCGCTGAAACAAAATTTGAAAAAGGGGAAAAGGTATTACTAAGAAATGGCGGGAAATGGGAACCTGGTGTAATTGAAGAAAAACATGATTCACCTAGATCATATATAGTGACGAATGCCAAAGGCAACACTATTCGAAGAAACTCCTTTCACATCAAAAAAAGGTTCTGCAATCCTGAAAACTATCTTAGTTCAAATGTCGTTGATATTGATAAGCCATTAGTGCTAAGCGAACAAGATCAAAATAAAATTTGTCCGTCTGTTGACGATAGCGTTGTACCGAACAAAGTTACAAGAAGTGGCAGAATTGTTAAGCCACCAATTAGATTTAAGGATTACATTTAAAGAAAACTAGTTTGTAAAAAACTATTAAAAGGGGAGATGTAACATAAAATAGGTAGTTGCTATCCAACCCCTCAGATGGCGCCAGCCTCAGCAGTGTATGCCTCGGACACGGAGGGTGTCCATGCGTTTCTGGTCTCAATAAATATAATCAATAGAATCCAATAACAGTGGCTTATTAACAACCCATCCACCATTAATAAATAGTTAACAAACATCACAATGAGGACCATGAGAAAGAATCACGGCACCGAGTGCGGTACCCCTCACTCTCTTGATTCCCATAGCTTACGACTATGAAAACTATACACAGAAAAAATGTTCGACTCAAGTAATTGGTTACGTAAATATACATATATGGGGCTGTCCAACTTTTTGATTCGCTTCATAATTTTTTCTATTGTTGTACTAAGGTGAATGGCCCAGTTATTGAACCTCTAAGAGAGAACTTTGGTTATTTCATTTTTTTTTCATCATATGCGGGTGCGGTATTCCAAAATGTTTGTTCATGTTCAATAATATGGACACTTCGGAGGATTGAGATATTTTTTTCCAGATTTTTTTTTATAAATTGACTGTAAATAAACATTTCAAAAAATATATGTTTCATGTCCGAGTTGCTGAACACGCGCAAAGTCGCTGGCCCAGATACTGACTCGGTCAGGACCCAATTATTGAACACTTACGAATCTATCCGAAAAATAATTATTATTCTTTTATTTCACATTCACTCAGCTCCAGTTACGTCTACTTGCTAAACAAATGATTATAGAATTCGATATATATTGGTGCAGCATTTCTGAGAAAACCGGAATAAACTGAACACCTTTTGGGTTATGAAACGACGTTCAACAACTCTGACACCTGCTTAGGACGTCCTAAAGGCAATGTCCCTGCAGTCAATGATCGAATAGATCAGATAGAAGTGCTGATTTTTCAATTTGAATTTATAAACAATTGAAGTTAGTAACTAGTCAGAAATTCTCCTTGTTGCAGGTAAGTTCGAAAACTGAGCTTTCATTTGTCGATTTTACATAAGCGATCCGAAGAAAATTGAACAATCTATAACCAAATGTGTATCAGATAATGTCAGATCGTTCAATAATTGGGACGCGTTCAATAACTGGGCCATTCACTTTAGCTCTAAAATATTTTTCTGATTTTCTTCAGATTTAAAAAAGGACCATTTTTAAAAATCTGTAAAAATTCATAAAAATGTTTTAAACCAGGTACAACAATAGAAAAAATTATGAAGCAAATCAAAAAAGTAGCGGTCACGAGCCTAGGTGAATTGACGTGGACAGCCCTATATACATATACATGGCAATTTTGACTGCGGCCAAATCGAAGAGAGAACAACTCCTTGAATTGACGTTTCAATAGTATCATGAAATAGTTTTGATCCGTCTGAATTAATGAGGATGAAGTGAATTATGGAAAAATAACTAAATTTCTGAGGAATAATTGAAATAATTATAATTGAGTTGAAATTCTCTGAACTAATAAAAATTCATTCAAATTTTAGTGATTAGAACTCCCAAATTACCTTGAATTATTTTGAATGAACAGGAAATGAAGGGTGGCACGGCAAAACGGTGTAAGTGCCATGATAATGATTTTTTGTAATACGTGCATCAAATGTCCCCCATTTTGTGCCTCTGAAACGTGCTAGAAGTGCCAAGTGGTCTTTTACAGAAGGGTTTGAGCAGCGCATGCACAGATCTTTATTTTCTCGCTAGTTACCATTATACACGTATTCATAACACTCTAGTTCCTTTTATACACGTATTTATAACACTCTAGTAACTTTCTGCCGCGCCTTCGACGCGCCGTCTGGCGGCAGAGAATCAGATCGAAGTCGAGCCAGCTGTCATGTCGGGATCAGGCCTGGTCGGGATTGCGGTTAGCTCGTTTCAGAGCCACAAATGGGGGACTTTGATGCACTTTTCACAAAAAATAATATGTGACACACGACCGAAGACAAGCGGAAAGTTTTTACGCAGGTTATGAAGTTGACTGCACTCGGTTTTGGCTCGTGCTGCGTACTCACCTCCACCTCGTACAGTCACCCTCATAACCTTCGTCAAATCTCCGCTTTCTCGCACTTGTATCACAATATACTATTTCAGGAGAGCAAAAAAAACTGTCCCAAAATTCTACGAAGTAATTTTTTTTTAATCTGACGAAGTACTTTGTAGAGTTTTTCAAGCTGTTGCAATTGGCGCAAGCACCGATTCAATACAGCCATCTGCACTGAGAGAAATTTATAGAAACGGTTACTGAAAAAATATAGTAAAGATTGCCATAAAGTATTGTAATCGTAGGACATTGTGGCAATATGGTAGTTCCTACAATACTGTATGCGAAATATCGCGAAGCAATTATTCCTGTACACAGTATGGTAAAAATTGTCTCACAGGCATAACAGCGAGAGGTCATATAGTATCTTTGGTTCGACTTAAGGTGGTCGTCTCGCCACCCGTAGGAAATAGGGAGGATTAGAAAATCTCTTGATTTTGAAATGTAGATGAGTTTGTACAATAAACTTTTAATAACTGAAAAATATTTCGCATGCTACCGAAGATTTCTGTAAGTAATTTAATTTCAAATATTGACAAATTAACACGGGGTCTTACGGGAAAACCGTGTCGTCAACACTTGCACTCCGGAATTCATACCCTAATCAATT
>JAEUYN010001414.1:0-20846 GCA_018257835.1 Euura lappo
ACATTAATAATAATAATAATAATAATAATAATAATAATAATAATAATGCATTGTTATAACTATTATTATTCCGAATTATTTCCGTTTGAATTCACGCTCAGCTGTCATAGCGCTGAACAAGGAACGGCGGTTCGTGAAACGCAGGACCGCGAGACGAAGGTTGGCAACAACTGTAAGCTTGGTTCCCGCTGCGCCCGCGCGTCTCAAGGGAGCGCTGCTTGGCCCGACATGCAACGCGAAACGATCCAACATGGCCGCGGCCGGTGCTTTATACCGAGAAAAATTACAGTCTTTTTCTGGAAACAATTCTGAGGCTTCATCGTTGGGTGAAATGAACAAGTTTTGCGATATATGTGAGTGGAATTATATTGACGAGGGTGGAATTGCATTCTTTTCCGCCCTTGTGATGCGTAGTCGGTGATATCAGTGAAAACAAGTGACGGTCCCCACGCTTCGCGAAACAAAAAAGCCTTATTTTACTCGATTTTGGTGAGATACACGTTCATGCAGCTACCAATTTGATTACAAATCGTCTAAGGAACCCATTAAACACCCCCCCGTCCATATCCGACTTCATTATTTTTTAAATATGGAAATCTGAGTCCAGCATGCCCTTAAGGGCATGCTGGACTCAGTATTTCCGTATTTAAAAAATGATGAAGCCCGATATGAACGGGGGGGTGTTTAATGGGTTCCTTAGACGATTTGTAATAAATTGGTAGCTGCATGAATGTGTACCTATTTCACCAAAATCGAGTAAATAAGGCTTGACGGATCAGCTGGCGATATTACACTTGAGCCGTTATAAATCAACAAAATATTAACGTTAATAACAGAATATTTTGTTGATTTACCATGGCAACCGGAGTTAACGATATCGCTAAAAGTTACAGAATCCCGTCCCAGATATCACCGACTACGCATCACAAGGGTGGAAACGAATTAGTGAGCGACCTCATGAATATAATTCCACTCACATATATCGCAAAACTTGTTCATTTCACTGAACGATGAAGACGAAAAATTGTTTCAAAAAAAGACTGTAATTTTCGGTATAAAGCAGTGGCCAGAGGAGAAAATTTTCGAAAGAAAAAAATTTAGGGAGTGGTACTTGGCGGGCGACGTGTGAGTAAGTGGACGAGTCACCACTATAAGGTCTAAAAGTCACATTTTTTTCATCTTGCTATGAAGGCCCGCCAAGTACCACTCCCTAAATTCTTTTGTTTTCGAAAATTTTCTCTTTTCGAAATTTACGCTCCCAATTTTTCTCCTCGCCAATTATGAAATCCCAATCGAGTGAGCGAGCGTAGCGAGCGAATGAGCACAACGCTACATGGTTCGATTTAATTATTATTTTTGTGTACTTGGTAGTTGTATTTGATTTCAATCCTTTTGTAGAGATTTTTGTGAAGGACGACTTTTGTTTAAAACGGATTTTTGAAGGAAGACTTTTGTGAAAACCGAATTTTTGAGAGTAGGTTCTTTCGGAAATACTTTTTGCTGAAGAC
This sequence comes from Euura lappo, assembly GCA_018257835.1. NCBI lineage: Eukaryota > Metazoa > Arthropoda > Insecta > Hymenoptera > Tenthredinidae > Euura > Euura lappo. The sequence goes on from JAEUYN010001414.1 coordinate 1,509, forward strand.
AGACTTTTGTTGGTGGGCATTTTTGAAGATAGATCCTTTGTGAAAGAACTTTTTTAGTAAATTTTTGTGGGTGGACCACATTAATGTACTTGGCGAAAGGTTTTTGGACCGGAGGTGCTTTTTGGGGGATATCACTACTTTTTGTAGATTATTTTTACTTCCTGCCAACTGCGCTCGCTCGCTGTGCTTGCTCGATTGAGTCTTTGTAGATCCTCACTCGGAATTGGGTGGACGATGAAAAATATTGGTTTTCCTGTTATAAAACGCTAGCTATTGTAGGAAATGTTAACAAGAACGTGTACGCGTATGCTAAGTTTATTTCTCTCACTGTGATTCTTGTTTGGTGGCAGACGTGAAATATTAATCCTTATTGGGCTGTAGAAATTGGACCGTCCAAATTATTTACAGCAAATACCCAACGTGTAACCCTGCGTGCGGCCGGCCCTCCTCCTTTCTCATTCGGGCTTGGGACGGCAGCAGCGGAGTCTAACTTACAGGCAGGGTTATAGTACCGCTCATTACAAATCATATCTTAAAGAATGTTCATAGTAAGGAAATCTGAAAATCAGTGTATAAATAATTAGCGAATATTCACTCAATATAGTCTTCCGAGATAATACTTCTGTTATAAATTGCATGGCAAGATTCGGCCGTTTGATCCGGTCTCCCAAGGTATTCTGAGAAATCCGATGATTTGAGACAAGTCGCGTAGTCTAATAACTGCCGCGATCTGAAAATTGAAAGCTAAGTCATCGAAGCAAACTCCTGGAGCATACCGCAACGTACACATTTTCTCCATAGAGCTAGAAGTAGGTTTGCGATAACTATAACCAAAGCAATTAAACAATTGATCATATCTCTGAGTCCTGAGGTAACGTACGTATTCGGCGGACAGCACAGAACTGAAACGTAACTCATAAAACTGTGTATGAAGGGTTACGGACCTCTATACTTGTCTCAAAGCGTATTCCGAGTTACGTCTGCTCTAGACTGCCCGCCGAGATACCTCTGCTTCCTCAGGACCCGTCGATATAGCAATCAATAGTATATCAATAACTCGTCCACGAAATAGTCTCTCCGGAACTAGACCACTCGAGTATAGATATAGACTCTTTGAGGCCTGCGCAATTTTTTTCTTTGTAATGTACTTGACTCGAGACTCTACAGAGTGCCTTGATATTTAGCACCTGAATCATGAACATATAACCAATATAACGTGTTATTCTATAGTCTACACTGTAAGAATTTTCTCACCGAGCCAGAAATACTATCAGATGGTTAGCTACGAATGGAAAACAAAGTATTATGAGCTGGTCACTAGACCAATTTCTTCTCACACGTTACAAGTTTCATCCTGAAATGTTAATAATTATATGAACAACTAATATACCCAAGGCTTTGTGATTAATCGAACTGATTGACTCTGATAACCCCATAATTCGATTCTTCCGTGAAACTGGCTCGCAATTTCCATGTGTGGTAGAGCCGAATATATGTATAAACCTCAAAGCCCGACTTGTTTCATTTTTTCGGTAATGATTCTCATATCACGTAGCGGTAACGAGCGGAATGAAATGTCTCCGTTTAGCGAAAAAACTGTCAAACCCAAGCAGCCGAAGCCAACACGCTTTAGCTAGCAGTTTCGGGCAATCGATTCGCGATCCGTTACGTTTAAAGATGGCGGCTTCTTTACATTCTCGATTTTATCCAACCCGTGATTCTAACACAAGCGCTGTCTGGCGGCTAAAGCCAGGTACTCGGGTGGCTTTTGTCCCGGCTGTCTAGCGGTCGCTACTCTTCTCTGAATTTAGCAGCCGAAACAACAGCCTATACTTCATGCTATACGTATCTGTGCGAATTTTTAATCTCGACAGCAGCGCCACCTGTGAACCAACTACGTGGAACTCTAGATATGCAGTTGTCTGCTCTTCGCGTAGATCTAGACCAGAGAAGCCGCTGTTCTCTAATTTTTATATTCATAGTCAAGTGAAATTTGTCCCGAGGAGGAGATGAAAACGATGAAGACGAAATTTTTCGAGTGAAACGGACCTGTCAGATCTTTGAAATAATCATAACTCTTCTTCATGTGCACCGATTCAATCGAAATAGGTCTCAAATGAAAGCTTTTCGTGTCGACATTATAACAATTATATTTCAGAGCCCATGGATATCGCGAGATGAAAGAAATAAGAGATTGTGATTTCCCCCACTACCGCGAACAGCTCCCGTTCGGGTAAAGAGACTCGGTTCGAGTCTCACGCAGCGTATTAAAAAACTTTGTTTTAATGTACTTGGCGCGAAAGTCTACCGAGTCTCTTGATAATTGACAATTATTATATACATTTTTCATGTATCAGACAAACCCCTCGAAGAAATATATATTGTTATTATCCATTCCCCACGAAAGCAAGACCATTTTTATCAAAATCATTCGAAACTTTGGAAACAACCCCCACCACTTGGAAATGTTAATTACCCACCATTTCATTTCAATTAAAATTAAGTATAATAATGAGACATATGTATTCACCAACATCCAATAAATAATTTGTTTTCCCTTCAAGCCTTACCACATTAGATTATTAAGAAGAATTGTATTAGATTTATATTCATATTTATCACCAAATTCGGATCACATGTCACAAAAAATTATACACATTCATATTCTGAGCCAAATGCACAACAAAAACACCATTGATAATTGAATTACCATTTTATGAAATAATCTTCAAAATTGAAATAATTATAAGACAACCATTATAAACTACCCTTAAGCGTATTTAAATTTAAGATACGCCATAATTATAAGCAAACTCTACACCTTGTACACTCAAAACACATGCTTAACACCCTATGTTTTGCGTAACGGGGGTGTCACGTCTAGTCCCACGGTCCATACGACGCCTACCCTCACACACCCTCACACATACACACACACACACACGCTTAGACTTAGATTTGGTTAACTAGATCTTAGAATATCTGCACCCCGCTATCTTACTCTTTTCGCATAAGCCTGACGGTGCATCACGCGATACTTCGCGTACCGTGGGATAGCTCGGTCAGTCTTATGCACTTCCCCTCACCCTTCCCCCAGCTTTATCAGTCTTGACTAAATTAGCTGGACTCACTTCTATAATAACTCTCTTGAGAATAACATCCCCCTCGGCTAGTAGTAGTTAATATTGTACACTCTGACTCTTACTTGAATACTTGAATAAACGCTGATATATAATTACTTTGTTCGACGCAGAAACTGTCACTTACTTTATTTATATCTTAGACCTTCCGTATACTTTTGTATCTTTATTCGGGGTGAACCCTTATAAATATACTTGACTGGCTTAGGCTTGTTACAAACGCAAAGAAAAATCGAAATCGACGTCGTTTCGAAAAATTCCATAAAAGAAATCCCAGTTAAAAGCATAAGGTCGTAAGCGCCATTTTGATTTTTTTTCAATTTTTCATTATTCTTCCAAATAGCTGTAAAAACTCCTGAAACGCAAAGAAAAATCGAAATCGACGTCGTTTAGAAAAATTCGATAAAAGAAATCGCAGTTGAAAGCAGAAGGTCGTATCCACCATTTTTTTTATTCAATTTTTCATGATTTTCCCAAATAGTTGTCAAAACTCGTGAAACGCAAAGATAAATTGAAAGAACGACCATTTAAAAAATTCGATAAAAAATATTGGTAGTTAAAAGCAGAAGGTCGTAAGCGCCATTTTGATTTTTTTTATTTCTCACGATTTTTTTTAAGTAGGGGAGACTCGGGACGGTTGTAACAGGGGTACGGTTGTAACATTGTTAATATCTCTAAAACTAAGGGTAGGACATTTATATACCGCCGCCTGATAATCCGTGCAAGTAGTCCGAACTAGCACATTAGTAGGTGGCGGTCCTCCGTGCAAAGCGGAAGTGGGTAGCGGGGTCCATTGTTATTTTCGGGCCTAAAGTAAGTTCTTACAATCTTAGTTAAACATCGATAATTAGACTTCTATGATAAATCTTCGATTTTTCTTTTGTTCATATGTTTCCTTGGCCAATTCTGTGTCAGTATTCACAGTATTTTGAGTTGATAGATTCGACAGAATAAATGAAATTTTGACTTGAAGTAAAAAAACCCGTCTGGGGTCAGTTGTAACAGTTGGTCCGGGGACATTGCAACCATTTGATGGCGGATGATTACAGCTAACAACATTCCTTCTCCTTCTTTTATTCAAGCATTATCGTAGTTTACGTTATGAAATAATAATAATAATATAAAAAAACATTATATTTATAAGATTTTATCCAAACGAAAATATTCGGCCATCAAGAGGTGATGAAAAGTTATTTTTATATTTTTTAGTTCCTGAAACACGTATTCCTTATGGGAATGTCTGATACTAATCATCAAAATCCTGATAAATAATCAAATTTTGTGAAAAAATCTTGTGTTACAACTGACCCTGGGGTTGGGGTCAGTTGTAACACTTTTCCGATTTTTTTTGACAGGCTCATACTTTTTTTCTATTTGTGCTAAAGAGTCCTACTTAGCGCCATTTTGTCAGCAATTGAATGCTCTTTGCTATGGTATTTGGAACATTGATGTGTTCACTGTAGTTTGAGCTCAGTGAGGGCAAAACCGAAAAATGTTACAACCGTCCCCAGTCTACCCTAGCCGTAAAAACTCCTAAAACGCAAAGATAAATTGAAAGAACAACCATTTAAAAAAATTCGATATGAAAAATATTGGTAGTTGAAAGCAGCAGGTCGTATCCACCATTTTTTTATTCAATTTTTCATGGTTTTTCCAAATAATTGTAAAAACTCGTGAATCGCAAAGATAAATTGAAAAAACGACCATTTAGAAAAATTCGATAAAAAATATTGGTAGTTAAAAGCAGAAGGTCGTAAGCGCCATTTTGATTTTTTTCAATTTTTCATGATTTTTCCAAATAGCTGTAAAAACTCGTAAAACGCAAAGAAAAATCGAAATCGACGTCGTTTCGAAAAATTCGATAAAAGAAATCGCAGTTAAAAGCAGAAGGTCGTATCCGCCCAACTTACGACCTTTTGCACTTACATTTTTCGATCTCGTAATTTCAATTGATCTATACGTTTCGAACGTTTTCAGAGCGATTGGCGTGAAAAAAAAATTATACGACTTTATGCCATTATAAACAGCAAAACGTCGTATAATGGCGCTTACGTCCTTATGTCATTAGACACGCGACATACGTTACCAATGTTTTGTTCATCGCCTACGTTGAGTTATCGACGTGGTAGGGGGTCTCTCTGCTGTGTATAAATACGACGGATCGGACGAATTCTAACCAGAAACCTATTTCTAACAAAGTAAGTGGCTACCTTCAACATGACCAAGATCGTCTGTCTTCTTGTCGCCTCATTGGTGTGCGTGGGTATTGCCGACAGTAAGTTACAGACCAATAGCAGATGCTCGAACGTTCAATTTTCCAATACAATGAAACCTCAATTATGCTTATTGCAATCGGTTATGCTGGAAAATACATACATATAAGTGAGCATAACGTAAAAAAAAAATCTAATTAAGAGTCAAGTGGTTCGATAGCTTCCACGTCAGCATTGCAATTATTCACACATAACACATCATCAACAGGTGAAAAAAACCTGTTCTGTAGATAAACGTAGAAATATTTTTGCCTCACGGAGTAAAATATTCTTGATACAACAAGGAGACAATATTCAATCTAAGAATATTTGAATTATTGATTTCAATTCCAACTGGACGTATATCGAAAGCAATCAATTTTTGAAGTGTTGTGTCACGAAATATCATAATGGCATAAAGTCGTATCATTTTTTTTTCACGCCAATCGCTCTAAAAACGTTCGAAGCGTATAAATCAATTGAAATTACGAGATCGGAAAATGTAAGCGCAAAAGGTCGTAATTTGGGCGGATACGACCTTCTGCTTTTAAATGCGCTTTCTTTTATCGAATTTTTCGAAACGACGTCGATTTCGATTTTTCTTTGCGTTTCACGAATTTTTACAGCTAAGTATTTGGAAAAATCATGAAAAATTGAAAAACATCAAAATGGCGCTTACGACCATCTGCTTTTAACTTCCCATTATTTTTATCGAAGTTTTTTAAATGGTCGTTCTTTCAATTTATCTTTGCGTTTTACGAGTTTTTACGGCTACTTAAAAAAATCGTGAGAAATAAAAAAAAATCAAAATGGCGTTTACGACCTTCTGCTTTTAACTACCAATATTTTTTATCGAATTTTTTTAAATGGTCGTTCTTTCAATTTATCTTTGCGTTTTACGAGTTTTTACGGCTATTGAAACAAAAATCGTGAGAAATAAAAAAATCAAAATGTCGCTATTACGACCTTCTGCTTTTATAACTACCAATATTTTTCATCGAATTTTTTTGAATGGTCGTTCTTTCAATTTATCTTTGCGTTTTACCAGTTTTTACGGCTATTGAAAAAAAATCGTGAGAAATAAAAAAATCAAAATGTCGCTATTACGACCTTCTGCTTTCAACTACCAATATTTTTTATCGAATTTTTTTAAATGGTCGTTCTTTCAATTTATCTTTGCGTTTTACGAGTTTTTACGGCTATTGAAACAAAAATCGTGAGAAATAAAAAAATCAAAATGTCGCTATTACGACCTTCTGCTTTTATAACTACCAATATTTTTCATCGAATTTTTTTGAATGGTCGTTCTTTCAATTTATCTTTGCGTTTTACCAGTTTTTACGGCTATTGAAAAAAAATCGTGAGAAATAAAAAAATCAAAATGTCGCTATTACGACCTTCTGCTTTCAACTACCAATATTTTTTATCGAATTTTTTTAAATTGTCGTTCTTTCAATTTATCTTTGCGTTTTACGAGTTTTTACGGCAACTTAAAAAAAATCGTGAGAAATAAAAAAAATCAAAATGGCGCTTACGACCTTCCGCTTTTAACTACCAATATTTTTTATCGAATTTTTTTAAATGGTCGTTCTTTTAATTTATCTTTGCGGTTTACGAGTTTTTACGGCTATTGAAAAAAAATCGTGAGAAATAAAAAAATCAAAATGGCGCTTACGACCGAGTTTTTACGGCTATTGAAAAAAAATCGTGAGAAATAAAAAAATCAAAATGGCGCTTATGACCTTCTGCTTTTAACTACCAATTTTTTTATCGAATTTTTTTAAATTCTCGTTCTTTCAATTTATCTTTGCATTTCACGAGTTTTTACGGCTACTTAAAAAAATCTTGAGAATTAAAAAAAATCAAATTGCGCTTACGACCTTCTGCTTTTAACTACCAATATTTTTTATCGAATTTTTTTAAATGGTCGTTCCTTCAATTTATCTTTGCATTTTACGAGTTTTTACGGCTACTCAAAAAAATGGTGCGAAATAAACAATCAAAATGGCGCTTAGGACCTTCTGCTTTCAACTACCAATATTTTTTATCGAATTTTTTTAAATGGTCGTTCTTTCAATTTATCTTTGCGATTCACGAGTTTTCACAACTATTTGAAAAAATTATTAAAAATCATGAAAAAAATGGCGCTTACGACCTTATGCCATTAGACACGCGATATTTAACAGCACACTTAACATTTTGTAGCACGTATGTTCTGCAGGTGGTAAGATTCATTGAATCGTTAAAAATAAAAACTATGCGTTATTATGATCCACGGGGTATGTCTCTAGCTGAGAGTGAATCCAAATATTTATTAAGCTAACCTCAGATGAGTATTTAGATTTAATCGTGAAAAACCTCCTCTTGGTAGCGTGAATGGGTTCGAGGAGGGCTGGATAGACTAGAAGGCTTGTTTGAGTTATGTTAATGTTAGTGAAGATTGTACTTACTTGTCGAATACGCTGATTATTGAAGAATTCGAGGGTGAATGAAGAAGTAAAGGTGTATAGAGGCGAGAAGGTGGATTGAAGATTTGGTAGGTAGCGCACTGATTTATTCGGTTAAAGAAAGTGAATTGTTAACTTTCATGAGGATAAAATTATAACTAGAATTGAAATTATGGACTTTGAAATATAAGTTTTTATAAAGTGGAAGCTAAATTCTTCTAAGTTTTAAATTGACTGAGAAAGTGAATTGTGTGTGTAGCCGGTCAAGAGAGTACTTGTTTCAAAGTGGCGGTTATGATTGGAGTGAAGTAAAAACCCTTTGGGGTTGTATATATACATGTGTAGGGTCTGCCCCTTCCACCTAGGCAAGAGGCGTATGTTGCCCACAAGCCTACGTGACTTATTCTTATCTACTTGATTTTCTTGGAAAAATGTCACAACTCTTGACTGGCTGTGACTCGGTTTTTCTATTTCTCATTATTACCAGGATGCGGTTTTAGCCGTCCAGTGTATCGATGGGAGGCGTAGCCCCGCATCCGTTAGACGGTTACACATTCAGTTGCTCAATTCTAGAACTGTTATAATAAAATCTAATAATTAAAATTCACAGATCTTGCATGTTATGCAAGTATCCGAGCCATTGAAAATGTCCCCTGTTCTAATATTCTTTTTCATCGGACGGTTTGTGAAACACATAATTTAATTGACATCATTGATAAAGAATAGATGCGTAGACTTGAACTCACGTTCGTATTATCGTATTTGTCCGTAGCTGTTATGGCTGAGCCCGATGGTGGTTGAACAATATCATTCTTTTTTCTTTCAGCTGTGCGACATAATTGCATACGTTCTGCTGATGTTGACCCTTTTAATTTTTATTCTGTTTTTCGCTCTTTTACGTCGGACTGTTTGTAAAATACATAATTTAATCAACATTATTTATACAGAATAGATTTTTTTATACTTAAACTCACGTTCGCAGTGTCGTATTGGTCCGAAGAATGCATGTATCTATTTATTATTTATTATAACCCTTTTTTCGCAGCAATCACCGAACTACTACTACTTCTTCTTCTTCTTCTTCTTCCTTAATGGCTATATCTCATTTGTGCCTAAACACGGAGTAAGTGCCGAAGATGAATGAGATAATATCCCTCAAGTCTTGATAGATCTGGTTTTTAGTTTACGCATAAACTTTCAAAAATTGTCTAAGCCGCTGGTATTTCACAGCGTTTAACTCTAATTCCTTAAAAGCATGCAGTGTTTTTGTTTTTTATTTATTTATTCAAGTATTGATGACGCACTTCCGTAACATGGCTTCCGTAACATCGCTTCCGCTACAACATGGCCTACCATATTTCGCGACTTGCGCCCAACATTTGAGATTGACCCCACAGACCTCGCTATTGACCCGAAAATAGAAGCATTTTCAATGCTAATAATATAATCTAATCCGTATTCAAAGCGCTGTTGTTATAAATTGGTAGTTGTAAGGGTTTCATACCTGGGACCACCTCAGGTCCCGGGGATATAACAGCGTACGTCATCACGATATGGATAAAATGTGTTTTTTGAACGTTATGCTCTTTGTTTGGAACCATTTTATTCTCTACATTTTATGCTACACGGAATGTTCAAACCATTTTCAACATGTCAGGTTCCACTCGATCCGTCAAGTATTGTCATGATATCCTGATTTTTGTTTCAGGAGTCGACCCACGTGCGGCTCAAAAACTCAAAGGTGAGTTAAAGATACAGAGATTTTCGAGAATGACAGATATTCACTTGTTGTTCGAATTTAGCTCAAGCGAGTCGAGCACCGCGGAATGACGACGACTTAATCACAGTCCTCTTTACTTAAATTTCAGAGGACGTGACATATGTCAGAAAACAACTGACATCCATTGCGAATGCTGTTAGACGCTTGCCCGCCGGTAAGTTCAAAACAATGTCACCCAATGAAGATATTCAAGTCATACCCGAGTCGAAATTTAACGCCTGTTTTGAACCTCAGTTGTGAACAATTTTCGTATAGAAATTTAGATCCTCTTTAGCGCCTCAAATTCGTAGATACCGGAAAAAATACAGCATTTGAGGGTTAAACGAGGTCGGAGGTGCTAACTTGAGCTGTTCTATACGAATGGTAGCCAACTTATGGTAGATTTGACTCTGGAGAATCCGGAGATTCTTGCGAGATCCTCATTTGACCCTCAAATGCTGCATTTGGTCCGGTATCTACGAATTTGAGGCGCTAAAGGGGATCTAAATTTCTATAGAAAAATTGTTCACAACTGATGTTCAAAACAGGCGTTAAATTTCGACTCGGGTAGCTACTAAGACATGCGTCAAATATTGACAAAGTACAATCGTGTCATGATGTACCTATTTTATTTTGCAGACAGCGGTTCCCTGGTGACCAAGGATGACGCTAGTAAGTGATAAGTGGTACACTTACACTTACTTGACCAATTTATACGTCTACCAAAACGCTCGAATTATCTTTGTCTCCGTATTCTGGAAAATCGTTCCGTTTGATATTCAGGACCTCTCTATTTTTATTTCAGTTGCTTTGACGACAGCCGAAAAGTATCTCCAAACCGCTGTAGATTCTATCGTAGGGGGTAAGGCAGGTGAGTTTGAAGACAACTTTTACCCTTTAAAAATGTTTTTGTGATCTACTGTTCGCTTCACATATCAGGGTGAAGTCGAGAAATTGTTTTTCGTAACACCTGCATGGGAAGTTCGACTCCGCGCACGGTAGAGGGTGCGCGAAATGGCTGATTCCCTTACCGGCCGAGAGCAGTGCCGGAATGTGGACATTCCGGCACTCCGTGCCGGAATGTCCACATTCCAGCACTGTCCTCGGTCGGTAAGAGGATCAGCTATCTCGCACATTCTCCACAGTCCGCGAAGTCAGACTTTCCATATCAGGTTTTATACAAAAAACAGGATGTGGATCTCGTGCGGGTTGGCGATTCCTAACTCGTGTGAATGCCGACACTCGCCTTCGGCTCGTCCGGCATACCTCACACTCATCCGGAATCGCCAACTTCCCGCACTTGATGCACAATATACTATTAATTGACCGAGATTTTCTACTTCGATTCTTCATATTTCATTATTTTTTTCACTTATTGCCATTATATCATGCGTCAATTGGTGAATTTCCACTCTGTCATGATACGCCTATTTTAGTTTCAGTAAACAGAACAAAAATTGAGGCCGATTTCTGGAGTAAGTGACACTCATTCAAAAAATACATCAAGCCTAGCTTGATTTTCATCCAGCTGTTGTTAGAACTGAGTGAGAGTCGAAGACGACTTGATCATAACCTCTGTATTCCAATTTCAGTTCCTGTCAACAAAGTAAGAGCCAACATAATAAGCGATATAAAAAGAAGAGGACAGACAATCGGCCGTGAGTTGAAGACGATTGTGCCCATCTAGAATATCGCGCCTCAATTAGCACTTGAAAATTGTCTAAATTATTGAGGTATCTTTTAATTTCCAGGTACCAGCGGTCCGATCAGTCTTTTGCCCACATTTCCTCAAATACTCGGCGAAATCTACCCCCTATTCATTGAGATTTTGAATACCTCTTTCGAGCTTTTCCCTAGTAAGTTGGAAACAATCGTACCATTAGAAATATATTTGTCATACTGAGATCTATCGTTTGCTACAAACCAAATTTCAATGAGGCTTTCATAAATCAGTGTTGGGCGAATTTGTAATTAATTAATTACAAATTACAAATTACAATTTGTATTTGTAATTAAACCGAAATCTATTAACCATTACAATTGTAATGTGTAATTAAACCGAAATCCATTACCCATTACAATTGTAATTTGTAATTGAACCGAAGTCCATTAACCATTACAATTGTAATTTGTAATTAAACCGAAATCCATTAACCATTACAATTGTAATTTGTAATTGAGCCGAAATCCATTAACCATTACAATTGTAATTTGTAATTAAACCGAAATCCATTACCCATTACAATTGTAATTTGTAATTAAAACAAAATCCATTGACCATTACAATTGTAATTTGTAATTGAATCGAAAAACATTACCCATTACAATTGTAATTTGTAATTAAACTCGAATCCATTAACCATTACAATTTTAATTTGTAATTAAAACGAAATCCATTAACCATTACAATTGTAATTTGTAATTCAATCGAAATACATTAACCATTACAATTGTAAATTGTAATTGAACCGAAATCCATTAACCATTACAATTGTAATTTGTAATTAAACCGAAATACATTACCAATTACAATTGTAATTTGTAATTAAACTCGAATCCATTAACCATTACAATCTTAATTTGTAATTGAACCAAAATCCATTATCCATTACAATTTTAATTTGTAATTAAACCGAAATCCATTAACCATTACAATTTTAAAATGTAATTAAGTCGAAATACGTGAACAATTACAATTTTCAAATGTAATTGAACCGAACCTAACCGAAGCATTACAGTTCGAAAATGTAATTGAACCGAAAGACATGAACCATTACAATTTTAAAATGTAATTAAACCGATCCTAACCGAAGCATTACAATTTTTAAATGTAATTAAGTCGAAATACATGAACCATTACAATTTTAAAATGTAATTGAACCGAAATACATGAACCCTTACAATTTTAAAATGTAATTGAACCAAAATACATGAACTATTTCAATTTCAAATTGTAATTGAACCGAACCTAACCGAAGCATTACATTTAAAAATTGTAATGCTTCGGTTAGATTCGGTTTAATTACATTTTAAAATTGTAATGGTTCATGTATTTCGGTTCAATTACATTTTTGAACCGTAATGCTTCGGTTGGGTTCGGTTCAATTACATTTTAAAATTGTAATGGTTCATGTATTTTGGTTGAATTACATTTTAAAATTGTAATGGTTCGGGTATTTCGACTTAATTACATTTTCAGATTGTAATGGTTAATGGATTTCGGATTAATTACAAATTAAAATTGTAATGGTTAATGGATTTTGGTTCAATTACAAATTAAAATTGTAATGGTTAATGGATTCGAGTTTAATTACAAATTACAATTGTAATGGGTAATGTATTTCGGTCTAATTACAAATTACAATTGTAATGGTTAATGGATTTCGACTCAATTACAAATTACAATTGTAATGGTTAATGTATTTCGATTGAATGACAAATTACAATTGTAATGGTTAATGGATTTTGGTTTAATTACAAATTACAATTGTAATGGTTAATGGATTCGAGTTTAATTACAAATTACAATTGTAATGGTTAACGGATTTCGGTTCAATTACAAATTACAATTGTAATGGGTAATGGATTTCGGTTTCATTACAAATTACAATTGTAATGGGTAATGGATTTCGGTTTAATTACAAATTACAATTGTAATGGGTAATGGATTTCGATTCAATTACAAATTACAATTGTAATGGGTAATTGATTTTTTTTTAATTACAAATCACAGCTGTAATTTGTAATGGAAATGTAATTAATTACACCATGTAATTTGCTGCTGCCCAACACTGTCATAAATTGATCTATTTCCTCAGCCTCCAGTTAGGCAAACGTATTTGATACTCAACATTCGATCCCTGATTTCAATTGTACATACCACCAGTTTAGTACTGCTAAACTATGATCCTGAATATTTTGACTTTTTATAATATTTCCAACATCAACTAAAATATGATTTCTTAAAGTATACTTTCAATGTGTTCTGGTATTTGCCATTGAATCGTAATTTCACTTTCTCAGCAAGTACTCCACGACCATAAATCCCATGCCAGTCCAGAAATTGCAACCGGGAACTGGACAGTAACTGTCGAGTTTTCCCGGACTCCATCTGGGTACTAAACAGTCGAACTGGACAGCCCAGGGGCGGGAATGTAACGATGCAGTAGACAGTTCAACTATCCTAGTTCAGCTATCCATGTACTGTTCAGATTCCCCGTCTCAGGGTCACAAAAATGATTTCAGATCACCAGCTTTTTTACTTCAAAAAGTATATAAGGACCAATATAATAATGAACCAGTTTAGTCATTTTGCCCAAAAATATTTATTATTATATTAATTATATATATAATGTTACATTATAATAATATTGCGTTATCCATATATATAGTAATACCGTTTTTAATTGTTGGTACACTTGTTACGAATAAAAAAAAATAAATAAAAAATCCTTTTTTGTTGTAAGATTCTGTCAAACATATTATACACGCGTAGGTACGTTTTTTTCAATAATTATATATTATAATACTATTGCATTTTCGACTAGCAATACTTTTTTTCGTTCCACTCATTTAGCGAATTAACTAAACAAAACAAGAAATTCTTTTTTGTAGTATGATTCTATAACACATACGTAGGCATGTTTTTTTCAATAAGTATAATAATCTATATATTATACATAACTATATACTAGAATTCATTCCATCCATCGCGATATAATTGTTAGTTTGCGACGTACTCGATGACATTTCGACTATCACGGTATAACTAACCATAATCCACATTCGGTTCTCTTGTTTATATTAAAACAAGAAACTTTCATACTTCCCATGCCCGCCATATTTATCCACTCCGCGACTGCAACAATTAAAACGTTACATGCGACTGCAACAATTAAAACGTTACATCCACGATTTGTCTCCTGTCTCTGATTTCGAAATCAATTTTTTTTTACACGTTCTTTGCAAGAAATGAATGCCGCAAACAATTTTTATTTTATTTTTATCGCCCCTAGTTTAGAAGTTACACGGGGTTGAAAATCATAAAAAACTGCCAAAAATCGAAAACACTCTCTCCTTCAACTGCCCATATCTCCGGTTCTATCTATCCTAAAGACTTCTTCAAGACGGAATTTTGTAGCTCTTGAATGGCACTTTCTGGACATATTCATTGTATTCCAGAGCCATCAACAATTCCATTTGTTATAAACAATTATATTATTCAAACGTAGTTTTCGAGGCTTTCGCACGCTCTGAAAATTTTGAAAAAAATACCAGCGTATTCCTTGGTCAATTTCCTATAGGAAACCTCAACTTTTCGAATGGGGCATGCATGGGCACTGTGTCAAAACGATAGATTTATAAGTGACGGCGCGCGCGACCGCGCTAATCGACACGGGCCGTGACGCGGAGCTAGAGTAAGGAGCATTTATAGAGAGTGTGGGGCGCATATAATATTTATACATATACAATAACGTTTCAATTTATACTTGTTTATTAAATATCAAAGTAATATCAAGTCAGTAATATAACTAAAACTATTATATATAATTATTAACTGGTAACTATGTTACGTCTGGTCCCACGCTCCATACGTCGCCTACCCTCACACACACACACACACACACACACGCACGCTTAGCTCTTAGACTATCCTTACCAGACGATATACGCAGAACCGCGATATTGTCTTCGCTTAAGCCTGACGGTGCATCACACGATACACGTGTGATGGCTCGGTCAGTCTTATGCACTTCCCTCACCCTTCCCCCTGGCTTCTTCAGTCTTGACTGAATTAGCTGGACTCACTTCTATAATAACTCTCTTGAGGATAACATCCCCCTTTGCTAGTAGTAGTTAATATTGTACACTCTGACTCTTACTTGAATACTTGAATAAACGCTGATATATAATTACTTTGTTCTACGCAGAAACTCTCACTTACTTTATTTATATCTTAGACCTTCGGTATACTTCTGTATCTTTATTCGGGGTGAACCCTTATAAATATACTTGACTTGCTTAGGCTTGTTACAACTATAACTAAAACTATAATTAACGTTTACTTAGAAACAAGGGCCTCGACGGATCCTTCTGCATTAAAGTATCTCTTGGCTCTCAATTTCTTTTTCGTTACTGGCCTAATACAATGAAATGTTAGTGTGCCACGGACCAACTTTGCTTTTTCAAAACGAGCTTTCAATGCAGTTGTTTCGTTTGTATAATCACTGTGCGTGAAAAATTCTACTGTGATATTCTTAATGTTTGGATTATTTTGAGCGCAGAAAAAAAATTTCTGTGGAGTGTTGATTGGTTCCTGTAAATTTGGCTCTAGACTGGCTCTACTTGCTAGTCTTTTCAGGGCTCCTCCTATACCATCACAAGGTCCCTTTCCATGTGAAGTGGCAAAGAAATTCCATTCGGCACTAACCCCAAAGTCTTTTTCGTGAAAGCAGACGTCCAAAAAGTTTTTTTTGTTTTTATATTGCGCGCTGGCACCATCGGAGAAGTAAATGATCTTATTCAATCCTGGTACACCTCGTTCCAAGAAATTTACAAAATTCCTTTGAAAAAGGTGAACAGCGACGGTATCATGTTTTACTTTCGGAGATCGCAATATAATTTTTATGTTTTATTGTGCCATCTTCTTTGTAGTATCCAACGAAAGGATGTAAGATGAACTGGTCATTGTTCGAATGCACACCCTGAATAGCGTCTTGGATTACAAAAGCGTAATTTTCCGCGAAGTCGCATACCACCAAACACTCTCCTGGTCGCAACTGCTCCTTCTTCTCGGCAAAATAGGCTGACTGTTGTTGAGCGATGAATGCATGCGTAACCAATGCTTCAAGTTTTGTTCCCAGTTTTACCAAAAATTCTGTTGTCAGAATGGTTTCCAAGTTTGTTCGGTCCACCGATGTCCATTGTTTGTAGATCACGGTGTCTATTAATTCGGCTTCGAATACCTCTTCTAGCTGATGTATCAACCCTTCCGTTCCTGGGCAATTTGAACATTCCCTCAAATGGCAATCTGTTGACGGTGGATTACACAGCATTCGGAACAAACAATCTTTATAATTATTGACTGGCTGAGACGTGTTGGCTATGAGGTGTGCTATTCTCGCTCCATCCAACAACAATTTGACATTCTCGTGAATTGCACAGACGCAAACTGAATGAGTCCCGTTAGCTCCAGGGAGTACAGTGCCTCGGTCGCAAATCGCAGAACTTCGAAAAGCCGACCTTCATGCGTGGATACTTTTCTTTGAAAACTCGGTACGTTTCCTTCAAGTTGCTGAGAATTAACTGCTTCTGGTTTTGAATTTTTCCGCCATTTTCCTTCACCGTAACGTAATTCTTCTGGCCCGCCACGACGCGACTTATATGATCGGAAGTATAAAAATCCACAATGCAATCTTCAGTCTCTTGGTTCAGCTTCTTACCGGATCTACCATTAGGAGTAAACAAAATCCCGAACTCTGCCACCGTCTTCTTGGCAATGGTAATCATGTGTTTGGTAGCTTGGAAATTTTTCTGAATTTTTCCAAATGACCAGTCGGCAAATATCGTCAAGATTTGAATTTTCTTATTCCGTTCATTTGTACCAGCAAACGCTTCCTTCAATTTTTCTATTATTGAGGATTCTGCTACCTCCATCTCCTCTTCACCCAACAACCGAAAAAGAATAGAAACTGAACGATTACACTGAGAGAAAAGATGTGTCACATTTTACCACATATCGCCGACAAATTACTATTTTTCGGTAGTAAAAGGACGTGTGGTCACGCAATACAAAGAATTACAAATCCACCTTGTAAATTTCACTAATGGTGAATATTACTCTTCAAGAAGGGTATGGTTTACAACTTGAAGGCTAAAATTTACTATTTCCGATCGTATTAAGAAGCATAACACGATCGTATAATGTACAACTGTGGGGTCCGAATTCTTACCATCTCAGATAGTAAAATGAAGTTAGTTCACCGCGACCGTGCTGCTATTCGCAGGTGGCGCCGTTAGCGGTCTTATTTGCCGCTAATTTTGGATTTAGGTTCTGGTACACAGTTGGAAGATATCTGTAATCCCACTGGTCTATACCTATATGAAGGTTCATTCCGACCATTCAATAGGAGCTATTTAAATATCATAAATAGTAACAATATATTTTTTTTTTTAACCAAAAGTTATAGGTTAGGCAACCTATGTACCAAAATATTATTTATTTTATTTTTTGTCAGACCACACAGGCACACAGGTATAAATAGTGTGACTGTGTGACTATTATGTCCCAAATAATATCAATTTGCATGTTTGGGCTTTTGTCCATAACACCAAATAACACTCGAAGAACGTCAAAGTCGTCAGAGTGTTACAACAAAACAACATTTTTTTTTTTTTTTTTAGAGGAAACCAATATTAGATCACCCAAATTATCTTTTCTTTATTATTATTACAATAGAAGCACTTGACACTTTTTACTCTTATCTGAGATACTTGCAAATACTCCTTTTGAATAGATAATTCCGGGATATAATTAGACACATCGAGTAGTAGGAACAAGTCTTTACGAGGTTAGACCTTCGGAACTTTGGTTGTATTATGATGGTAGCACTACTACTCAGTTTGGTTTAGTACGTTGGCAGACTTAGTCGGTTTGGCTTTCAGCGCAATGCCCTCTCAGATCAATTTGGTTGTTTAATTGGTTTATTTAAATCTCTGGTATGTCGGCGATGATCCAGATCCCGTAGCGTAGATTTTCGAAATTTTTGACAACACAAGGAAGGAAGGAATGGTGATTTTTCATTCTAAAACAAAGATATATTAACAAACACTTTTACTAAATGGGATTTGGCTTAAATTATATACATGCACTGATCCTACTGGTAATCTATATATATTAATCAATCTACCAGAGAAAATTTAAAGGAAAAAGGTATGCGAACAGATTATAGAAGCCAAACTTTAGATCCTCCAGACCTAATTTTATTAACATAAGAGTAAGCCTTATGAACTATACTATATAGGTAATTCCCTTATAATTATTTAACGTCTTCCCACTTCAATAGGAACAACAGAAAATTTTAACATTTAAACATTTTAGCAAAATTAATAAATAAATATAATTTAACTCAAAACAATATATATATATAATACATAAATAACTCTATATTTAAAAATTAACTCTTTAAACCTTTAACGCTACCTTGAGCTTGGATACCTATACACAATGTGTGCTATTTCTGAATTTATGTACATAGGGATCATTATCTATGTATATATACAATTATAGATGTGTGAAAATTGGTTTTTTTTTTTTGTTTTTTTATCCCCCTTTTTTTTTTTTTTTTCAATTGTTTAATTTATTTATTTATTTTATTTATTATTTCTTTTGCGGCAAAATGCAGATCCTCTTTTTTATTTTTGCTTTAATTTTTTTTTTTTTTTTTTTTTTTTTTTTTTTTTTTTAGCCTACTCACTTCATACTACCCTATCTTCGGTCTCAAGGGGAAGAGTATAATACGTTAACAAAATTCTATATATCTAAACGACTAATATGCCAATTGCTAATCCTTCAGTAGTCTTTTGCACTATAATAGTTAGATTACCTAATCATATTAACATCCAATTATATACTTCTTAACAAATAATTAAAAATAAAATAACTTATATCTTAATAAATCACAATAATCATTATTTAACTTAGGTGGCCCTTCAGTAATTACTCCCTTCAGCGTCACACA
>JAEUYN010001416.1:0-130076 GCA_018257835.1 Euura lappo
AAAGACTTTCTGAGCTACTTAATTACGTCAAAACCTCGATTATAGAGTTTTTCACGCTCTAGTGCTCAAAAAATAGGGTTTTTAGGCACTAGTGTTTTAAAAATTTTACAATAATGAAGTTTTCTTTATAAAGATAGAGTTTCAAGTGGCAGCTTACTGTCATAAAAAGACGTTCTGCTCTACTTAATTACGTCAAAACCTCGATTATAGAGTTTTTCACGCACTAGTGCTCAAAAATTGGGTTTTTAGGCACTAGTGTTTTAAAAATTCTACAATAATGAAGTTTTCTTTACAAAGATAGGGTTTCAAGTGGCAGTTTACCGTCATAAAAAGAGTGTTTCACGCACTAGTGCTAAAAAATTTGGTTTTTAGGCACTTGTGTCTCAAAAATTCTACAATAATGAAGTTTTTTTTTAAATATAGGGTTTCAAGTGAATAGTAGGTATGTATGGCACGGTCACATGGAGGGACTTGTCATACGAATAACTTTTTCATGACAGTCCTGAATAACTTAGCCGTATAAAGTGCCACTTTACAAATTCCAAATAGACGTCGTAAAGTATCTTTTTAATTCCTGTGCCGGCGAAACACCGATTAACTCCTTAATTTTGTTAATAAAATGAGTTCAAAGTTCCCAAAATGCGAATACATATCATTTGGTCAGGAAAGTTTTCTCATTATCCGTCACGTCAGAATTGACAATTTCGCCGTGATATTTGAATAACCTCAAAAGTCAAACATCCTTTCACAAAGAAAGTGAGAACTGGGAGATACGAAGTCGTGATTGAGGTCGACGCTAGATGGCGGGCCTGTCGTACCGAACAGTGACGTCATAGTGTGGCACGAAAGATAGACAGTTTGATTGACGATAATATATAGCATTCAAGCGGTATGGTGACGTTTGACATTGTTTGACTAGTTACATTTGTCAACTGGATTAGTGTTTAATCAAATTCTTCGTAGGTACCACGATACTGTAATCCGGACAAGTACTTTACGCGGTTTATCTATGGGTGTATAATCATCGTGGTAGTTTGTAGACGATGGAACTGCCTAAACGGTTCCAATCCAATTACAAGGGACTAGTGAATGATTAGTGTGATTTACGATCGGTAAATGTTAGCTATCGGTCTTTATTGTCTACACGATGAACTGACGCACGATTCTTACCTAATCGTTAGACGTAAGTATGTTTGGAAAAGGGATTCGTTATTTCAATTTTCGCAATCATGATATAAAATAGCAGAACAAGAATCGAGCTTGCGATGAAAGTTATTGGAAGAAATATACAATCAGGTGAAATCAGGGAGCGATAAATCATGCAGTTTGTTATGACGTAGTCTTGGAATTGGTAAAGTCTTGAGAATAAAGTGATTAGGGTAAGAGGCAAATTGCCTAATCTATTCTCAGACATTTCTTTATTACACTTTCTCATACCTAGTTAGAAGTTTTTCATACGTATAATACAAAACTTTTTTCAACCATTCTACAAACAAGCTTTGGTAGACTTTTACGAATAACTTGCGATTACTTAATGTCAGGTTAAACAAAAGTATCCAGCTGCAGAGTTTGTAAAGTAGGTCCATCACGAAAATAAAATTACAAATTTTATAAAACAATATTTTTCTTCTGCAATTTTTGCATTCATATTTCGATGATGAGAAGTGAAGACGCTAGTTAGAAGTTGGAAGCTAGAAGTTGTACTGAATAGTGACGTCATAGGGTGGCGCGAAAAAGAGACGTCGCGGAACTTTAAATTGAGTATATATCGTATTTAATGGATAAAATGATGTCTAATAATGTTTTATCTTAGCTATTCGGTCACCTAAGTTAGTGTTTGCTATATAATAGTCAAAATTTGTATGTTGTACTCTCTCCAGTAGTAAATCGCCGAAAATATTTAAACATTAAGGTCTACAGTAATCATAATCATTGAATACACCTGGTGCTTTATTTAATTTTGTTTAGCAAGGTGTGTAGAGGTTGATGGTGCTAAAAAACTGATTACTCCGGTGTAGTACTAAAGAGATAAAAATCTACGGTTACACCGCGAGATTTGGACGGTTGATAACACAAGGGTTGAAAAAAAAAATTGATACTTGGGAAAAAAAATGAAAATGAAATTTAGCGTAAAACGTTTTTTTTTTTCGATCAATTCGCAAACTCTTCTTGTATATTTTTACAGAATCTAAATTGGCTGTTCTGACAATTTCCATTCGGCATAACTGGGATGATGAATTTTTTAACAACCTCGTTGGATTTCTGGTCCTATTTCCCTCTCTCTCATCCCTCATCTTGGTAAATAAATCGTCAGAAATCTCATCACTGTTTAGTCTGGCATTGCTATTCAAGGGTTTTTATTATGCTAAAAATATTGCGAATTTTAAATGCTAATTTACCGTTGCCGTTTGCAGGTGTACCCCTCTCAAGTATAACGACGTTGCCGAATAATCATAATAATAATTAACTGTTGAAATGAAATCCCTGGTTATACACAGAGTACAAATTGGAATTGAAGATTCGTAATAATTTTCCCGCAGCACCGAAACACCTTTTCACAGATTTTATATCGTACAAAAAAATTATTTTCTTTTTTATCTTTGATAATAATTTCGCAACAAAGAATTCGTATAATGTTATAAGTTTGGTATTTGATCGTGTGACATTTTGTGAAAGCATTTGACATTTGAAAATAATTAAACCGTAACCTGCAGGTGCTGAGGATTTTAATGTCGTTTGTCAATTTCACTCCGAAACACGGGATTCCATTTTACACAATAAACGATACGGACGAGAGGTTGCAAAGACTAGGAAAGTGATAAATGCGTTGAAACGTCTTCCTTTGATTAATTCAAGATACCCCCGGTCCAAAGCCCTCGAGCTACCCAGTCCATAGAATTTCCAAAGTCCTCAGACAGTCTCGTCGTCCTTTTATTCGTCCACCAGGAAATTCCGTGATAATTAATTAGCGAAAATAGTCAGCTCTGACCAGCTCTGATTAATTCTTAACGTGGTTAAATTTTGTTTCAGGAAGGGTGTGATGAGGGGTGTGGGTTAAGCGAAAGATCGCCGAGGTGCGAAAGGAGCGGGTGAAAAAAAGATGCCGCCATCTTTGACACAGCTTTTAACCCCCTTGCTGCTATTAGTCGTCGCAGCTAGTACGAGGGCCTTCAACTCTCGACAAGGAGGTAAGAAGCTTTTCAACAATTATCATCAACAACGATCTAAAAATTTTCGAACAAAAGCTAATCACCGCAAAAATTGATCAGATCATTCGTTCCTTTTCGCCTAATAACGTCAGAGGTCTAAAAATATGTACAATGGGGAGGCATAATGGAGGAAGTAAAGGCTTGGTAGGAAAGTACAAAGGTTAGTTATAATTGGGGTAAAATTTATGTGCCCAACGAAAAGGACTTCTTTGAAGAAGCATTCGTCTAATCGTAGAGCAAATAAGACTATCTGATCGAATTTTAATGGGCACCTTGCGTGTCTGACTTCTGCCATGAAAGTTGCCCACGGTGCGTTAGCTACCCTCCACCTCAGAGTTCGGTGGTTAAAGTCACTCGGGTTGGGCTGGGCCGGGTTATGTTGGACAATATCTTTTCTAAGGCGAATTTACAGCGTATAAACACGGTGTCCTAGTTATCGCGTTACTTTTATTACCTTATTGCTCTTTATTGCCCCATTATACCAGATACTTTCCAACCAGGGTGAGGATACACCCTATACTCTATACTTTTCACCGACACCTACTCTCGCAGCTTTTTTCCTGCGGCATTGGGCATCGTCTCTTTTTTATCAAAACATTTTTTCATCAAGAAAAACACATAGACTTTTGGACCCCATTTTACCAGTCTTCCCTTTCATTCTATATTCTTGCATCAGTGCAGAGAGACACGACAGCGTTTGTGTAACTGCCTCAATTCCAAAAAGGCAGGCTAGGCATTCTCGCTTCTATTGTGAACGTTATATTGCAGTATATGAGAAAGGTACTAAACTATGTCAAACTCACGTTTATTTCTCAGTTTGATACTCTACTCTTTGTTTCGAGACACCATTTAAGGGAAAAGACATTTTCAAACTACAAGATGTGTACTTTGTTCAGAAATTGTTTGATAGAAGAAATGTTGAAGTCTTCGTTTTAATTATCTCCACGAATTTCATTTGCATCCATGCCGCGGTGAAGTCTTGTGTTAATCAATCGTCTGGCTATCGGGACAAGAAAATATATACACTGTATAATCTGACATCGAAATAGTATTTCGTTTCACTGGCTTTTCTGGTTTGAAATTAGGTGTATAAAATCTCCGAGAAGTTACTACTGCGACTGTATAAATAATCGTGTACATACGTACGTACTGCGGCAGTTTATTCATTTCCATGTAGCCAAGGTACATCAGAGTGTAGATAAAATGTAGGAGAGGTAAACTGGATGCATTGCGACGACCCAGAAGTAGAGAACCAGAACCAGAACTAGAAGTTATATTAAAGCAAGGGACGAGGGAGGGGAAAAAAATGTAAGGAAGAAGAAGTTGAGTGGAGGGTGTATCAACCCAGGAGCAAAGTAGTTTACTGCCGCGGCATGTTTTAGGGAAGTTTTACGATACTTTTATAGATTGCCGTTAAATAAACGTTGCCCAAGATACTGCAGCCTAGGAGGCACGACTAGCTACAAGATGAAAGATGAAAGATGGAGAATAGGAGTGTTTATAAGAGAGCTGTCAAACTTGAAGTGGGACACGAAAGATCCTACAGTGTACCTCAAACTACAATATTTACCTCAGGCAATGGGGTCTTATCATGCCTCACTCAGAAATCTCCCCGAGCGAATGACGCAAATTTGTCAAAAATCGACGTCAATTATCGTACACTCTCATTCCTCGCGACTTTCTATCAAGATTTCTCGCCAGTTCTCGGATAACTTTAACGAAGAAGAGTTAAAACCTGCACTGCGTCAATATACAGGGTGAATTACTGACGACTGAACGGTCTGAAGTTGGCTGTAATCGAAAAATGAGACTTGAGACAGTTATTCGACTAATTGTTTCTCGATTTCAGCCAACTTCAGACACTGAGGAAAGAGTTTCTTTATACCAAATGAACGCATTTATTTGAAAATTTCGCGAAATATTCGTTAGCTGTTAAAGAATATCTTAACATGAAGTAAATATACATGTTGTGTCAACTACTGTGGAAATTCCGTGGTATTCGCAATAAATAAAGCATTCGGTTGAGACCAAAATCACACCATGTCTCCGCAAATACAGATTTATTAACATTTAACAAATCTTACATGAGGGTTTGAGATTTGATGTAATTCGTGCGTAGTAGTCTGTACGCTTGCCGCTAGAGGTGAGAGCGGCGCTGAATACTCTAGCTACACTCTCGCGAGTAAAAGCGCGCCAGTCATAATACATTCACCGACGTGAGGCGAATCATTCTAATTGTAAGCTCGAGGCGAACCCATTCCTGGACATTGTTTGGGCAGCATATTTTAGGCATGCACTATTTTTTTTCGGTGGAAATAGTGAAGACATTCCAACAGTCACTTGTCACGTTTAAAAAAAAATTGGGACATGACTTCTTAGTCAATACCTGATTGGTCTAAAAAAAAGATCATCATTCGTGGATAACTGCACTGATAGAAAAGCACAATTTATTAACTATTCATAGTTGAACTTCATGATCGTTCAGTTGATAAAACAGGTGTGGTTTAAAGAGAAATACAAGATTTCTCAACTATTAAGAAATCCTCATTTCATTATCGTGTTCGATCGTCTGATATAACTGGACGCGAATTTTGAGGAAATTGGTGATTCGTTAAATTTTGCAAGAATTTGACCATACAGAAGTTTGCCTACGTGAGATTGACGAGAGCAACATATCAGCTGTGCTTTTACCCAGTGACAGTGAATTCGGCTTATCACACATTTTTATACCAAACGGGATGCTAGCGCTTGAGGTGGACAAAATAATCCCTTCTGAACGGACAGAATATGGTGCGTACGAATAATGACGAATAAAGCATACTAAAAGTTTCCAAAGTTCTTTTTAATTACAAAACTGACTTGAGTTGTAATCAACGAGACCAGCTGACCTGGTGATGTGTAAACAGAACTTTTTAAAGAATATTTCAGTCGCTTCTTTTATCTGTAATTTGAGCACTTGGGAACTTGAGAAAAGATTACGAATTGTTTGATATAATGCCGGAAGGACTTGACCAACTCGTCGGCTAAAATTTCACTTACAGACTCTCATTAATATTATGAGTATTTATTGCCTGAACTGCAGGATCTTTCAGTTCTTCGAGATCAATTAAAAAATGAGCCTCGTTTAAGCGACTCATTCGTATCATTTTCATCCTACTTTTCTGAATCTAACCTATCTTAATCCTAGTTCGTTGATGCAAAATTTTTATAATAAGAGTCTGTATGTAAAAATTCAATAAAATAGGACCAGTGATAACGTGAGATAAACACGAGTTTTACGCTATACCTGAGCTGGACACGTTCCACTAAAATCGTTGCCATTCGAAGAGTTTAGCGAATTTTGCCATCGGATTTGGCTTCAAATGTT
This sequence comes from Euura lappo, assembly GCA_018257835.1. NCBI lineage: Eukaryota > Metazoa > Arthropoda > Insecta > Hymenoptera > Tenthredinidae > Euura > Euura lappo. Next base: position 6,577 of record JAEUYN010001416.1, read on the forward strand.
AGGAAAAAATGGGACTACAAAAATCACATGGACAAAGTATCGATTTTTGTGAGTCTGGCGAGGTGACAGATCGCCAAAAATGATCAATACCTCGGATCTCAATATCACACACACTCCTGAAATCAGCTGTAGAACCTTCACAGCTTGAAATCATACAAAATCACTTAGAAATCACTAAGAAATTCATCGAAATCGCTTTGAATGGTTGAAAAACAGTAAAAATCATCCAGAATTACACATGAAATCACGTGAAAAATAACTACCTGAAATCGTAAAAAATCAGGCGAAATCGGGGAATCTCTCATAGACTCAAAGTTTGAGTGAATAGTACCTCGGTCCGAATGGAGGCTGAAATTACAATATTTCGCCACTCACGGATTTTGGCGCCACTCGGATATTTTGCGCGGATAGGAGCCAATGATTGCATCGTTACTGAATTTATCGCAGAACCCGAGGATAGGATAGCAATGGATAGAGTAGTGGGTGGGACCTCTGGCTCCAAGAATTGTGTGTAATAATAATCGTTGATGTCACGGAGTTGAGTGGAGTGGAGTAGAGTGTAGTGGAGTTGGCAGAATTCTGTGTAACGTCGACGACTGTTATATCGAGTAATTAATATCCGTGGCGACTCACTCGCGTACGGTTTCGTTAGTTATATACGCGGTGAAGCTCGTTCGCTCGTTCGCGCGTTCGCTAGCAAGCGAAGAGATTTATAGCTCTATATATTCTGCTAGGCGGAGGGTCGTATAAATCATTCGAAAAAGTTTCGGATAATAAGTTTTCTTTAGCTGTGCCGTAGTGGATACCCACCTACTCCCACACCTCCTCCAGATACGTTCTCGAACCGAGGGCACGGGCACAACCCCCATATACCCGGTTGAGATACGCGCTTTACCCTGCCCAGACAGATTCTGCGTCGTTAATAGGAAACCTCTGCTCTCTCTTACCTACTGCACTCAAACCCAACCTCTATTCTCGACAAGAACACACTGGCCAACGAAGGGAAGGCGTATTTATGAATGTGATTTACGCCGGATGTCTGAGACTATGACGCTCCTGAATATTTTATCCTCCAAAAAAGTTCTCTCTACACGCTTTCAAGTACATTTTTAGGCATAATTATTCGCAGTAAACGAAATTCTTGCAATCTATTTGCAATTCTTAATCGTATAATCCGTGTATTTCCTGCAATTAATTTATTATTCCGGGTCAACGTCGAATGATATCGAAGCCTTATCTTTTTTGAACATTTTGAGCCCAACACCGTTCCAAAATTCGCGAAATTGACAAAACGGTAACGGTTTTAGTTAAACGTGTCCGGCTCAGGTGTAGCGTACAATTAAATCGTACGATGTGGATAAAAATTCTGAATGTTAGTAGTTTTGGCTACACTGAGATAAGAGTTCTGTTGTTGTTAACAAAATTCGTTAACAGTTAACGAATCGTATATGTTTATATGAGAAAATATACATTTAGTCATAGCTAAGAAATCATTCATTTCAGTGTATTTCTTTGTCTCAAATAAAGATTTCTTAATAGTTAACGAATCATCAATTTCCTTAAAATTCGCGTCCAGTTATATCAGACGATCGAACACGATAATGAAATGAGGATTTCTGAATAGTTAAGAAATCTCGTATTTCTCTTCAAGCCGCGCCTGTTGTTTCAGTAGAAAGATCATGAAGTTCAACTATGAATAGTTAATAAATTGTGCTTTTCTATCAGTGCAGGTATCCATGAATGATGATCTTTTTTTTTACACCAATCAGGTATTGACTAAGAAGTCATGTCCCAATTTTTTTTTTCAACGTGATAAGTGACTGTTGGAATGTCTTCACTATTTCCACTGAAAAAGATAGTGCATGCCTAAAATATGCTGCCCAAACAATGCCCAGGAACGGGTTCGCCTCGAGCTTAGAATGATGCGCCTCACGTCGGTGAATGTATTATGACTGGCGCGCTTTTACTCGCGAGAGTGTAGCTAGAGTATTCAGCGCCGCTCTCACCTCTAGCGGCAAGCGTACAGACTACTACGCACGAATTACATCAAATCTCGAACCCTCATGTAAGATTTGTTAAATGTTAATAAATCTGTACTTGAGGAGACATGGTGTGATTTTGGTCTCAACCGAATGCTTTATTTATTGCGAATACTACGGAATTTCCACAGTAGTTGAAACAACATGTATATTTACTCCATGTTAAGATATTCTTTAACAGCTAACGAATATTTCGCGAAATTTTGAAATGAATGCGTTCATTTGGTATGAAGAAACTCTTTTCTCAGTGTAAACCCAAAAAGTTTTTTGAACTTGAGAAACGAACAAAAAAATGTTTCACACAGTTTACTTCCAAATAGTGTGGTAATGAATTGGAAAACATCGTTTCGATTTGCTATCTGAAACAATTATTGATCCTCGTCATAATTTCTCCCTTCTTTCGACATTCTCTGTATCAAGTTACGAAATCCTGCATAATCCCGACGTCAGGTGAACACGAAACCTAGGAGTGACTTTGAGACGACTTTGAGAGTTTGAAGCTCCACTGAATCTTCTCGTTGTTGCATTATTTCGCTCATAAGAGGGCTGAAATATGATTCATATACGTGTAACGAATGGGGAAAATGACTCGACTTCTAGACGACTTTTGGATTTCGTCTAAAGTCTGAGCCAGTGGCTCGTTACGCCTTTTGGCCTTCAGACGTTGTGCCTACCTTCATCACTCGACGAGAGGGTCTCCCGACTGTTTAACGAGTGAAATTCCTTAATTACAAAGCGTCGCAATTACTGGGTACAGAGTCTGAGAGAGGAAATAGAGTAAAATGACGTTGACGACGCGGCCGCGGAGGCCCGGGGACCATCGACTCGTTCTTTTCCCCGTGTCGCCTCGTTGTCCTCGTCGTCGTGGTCGTCGCGGTCGACGTGCCACCCAGGCAAGTCAGCCCGAGAGACAGGGCGCCGTAACATATGGTCTATTAGGACTAATAATAGGAGAAGGAACCGGCCGTGGTGCATTCGGATATAACGGACGCGTCGCGTCGCGACGTCGACGTCGAAAAACTAATGGAAACAAATAGAATCGGAGGAGAAGCGGGAGCTAAAGTGAAACAAAAGAGACCCGGCGACACCCGAGACACACGGGGTTTAAACCGCGTTTTCTTATACACTTACTTCTGCACGCCCCCTGATGCTGACGCGTTCATTATTGTTATATATCGCTCATCCACGCCCCCCCACACACAGAGGGTTATTAAATCTCGGAATATCCGCGGGCAACTATGCGACAGCCCTTAATCATAGCACGTTGGAAACGTGGAATAGGGTCTATTCCGTGTTACACATTCTTGGAGATTTCTAATTTTAACATACAGAATACGATAAATCCTTACGATCTGATTATAGTCAGACACTTGTGGCAAGTTCATTTCCCGCTTCGGGGAACTAATGGAGGGGTTTTTACAACCCTTTGACGACGAGACCGTTTCAATATTCACCGTCATCGATACGGTTATCGGAACTGTGACGAGCTATTATGAAACGTACAATCATTTCAAAAATGATTCTCGTCGACAATATTGGGTACTTCGGGATAAGATAAAAATCGGAAGAAAATCAACCACGATCAAAACGATCAAAGTATTAACTTTGAATAACAATAATGCCCAAAAGATGTCAATAAATTGTTTAAACAAAACATTGTTCAACTAATTTTCTGGTAATGTTATTTTTTTTCATCTCAAATGAATGCCCTAATTTTTCTGAATACGAGTGAATTTTTTAAGAATTTTGTCACTATTTGAAATTTCCGTTTTCGAAAATTTCCAAATTTTAAAAAATGGAAAAAAATCTGAATTTCAGATATGTTTTTGTGAAACCGATGTAGATTACAATTCCGAAGTTTCCGGAGCGTGGAACAAATAGTTTCGTAAATACAGCCTTTACAAATTTTCGAAAACGGAAATTTCAAAATAGTGACAAAATTCTTGAAAACTGCATGTGTGTTCAGAAAAATTAGGGCATTTATTAGAGATGAAAAAAAATAACGTTACCAGAGAATTTGTTAAACAACGTTTTGTTTAAACAATTTATTTATAACTTTCGGGCATCATTATTATTCAAAGTTAATACTCTCATTATCTTTATCATGGTTGATTTTTTTCCGATTTTAAACTTATCATAAAGTACTCAATTTGCCGACGAGAATCATTTTTGGTTGAGATTGTACGGCCAATACATCCTTAAACACAGACGACATTCTCAGTAGCTCAAAGTGTTGCCACTAACAATAAGGTGAAACGACTCCATTGTACTTCCTGATGACTCGATGGGTATCTGAGGTTATACGTTGCTCAAGTATAACGCGCAGAGGCTTTGCGCATCAACGTGGTAAGGAGTGGGGATACGTACGCTCCAGTCTCTTCACCAAGCGGGGTCCGACTGTAGTCAATATTGAAAGATCCTACAGGGGATATGCAGCTGAGGCTTCAAGCTTCAATAATTTCAAGCTTCTCCGGAATATAATCACGAAGTACAGATTTATGTCGATAACTTTTATATTTAACAATAAGCTCTAAAAATATTCATTTTTCATCATATTAAAAAAAAAAAAATTTATACCTCGGCCTCATTCTTTCATTTCAATTGAATTTCAGCAATTTTCGCTGCTAATTATGGCTTCAGGGCAAACATAATAGGAAATAATTCCTTGCTTCTGTGTTCAGAATTCAAAACACTGAAGCCATGATGATAAGCCATAATGATAAGATTCAGCGAATCATACGAATTTTTTATATGAAACTGAAGCAACTTGCAGACTTTTTCCTCTTTTTTTTATCGCTTTCTTACGTCCAATTGATAAAATAATCGTCTGAGAAAAGGTTCTCATTTATTTGCACATAAACTTTGAAATATGAAAATTCATAAGGTAACTTCTGGTTTTTCGTGACGTAAGCCGTAATTCGTTCGTAGTTAAATTCTTTATATCACGTGATTCAGTAACACGCATTGAATAACAGAATTTAACCTCCGACACGCGACAATAAAAAAAAAAGAACCATGGTTGAACAGTCAGCTGTCACCTGTCGACCTGATTCAAGTAGTTCGTACTCACAGCACCAGATACCGGATTAAAATTGTTATTTCAAAAGTGGCGAATACTAAACGTTTATCGTGTCACGATAAGAAGAGTCATTTTGGTATAACAATTAGGTTTAAAAAGTTTCTACCTTCTAAATCTATGGTAACTGTTACATCTTTTAACTTTTTCAGAGTCTACACATATATCTGTGTTGATGTAACTGAAGCTAGCAGCCATAGTTAGCGGCCAAAATTGCTGAATTCAGTTCAAATCAGACGCTGAAACCGAAGTATGAATATTTTGTGAAATATCATGCAAAGTGAATACTTTTACAAAAATGAAATTCATCCTGTATTGCGGATATTCTCGTTCTCAGTCGATAAGTTAACGGCTAGATGGGACTTTGCTCCCAGTAAAATCGTCGACAGTATGGAAAAACGTGACATATATCAAATTGTGCTAGAAAAACATGACATCTCAGATTTTGAATGAAGAAGGTCGTATCTTCTACGCTTAAACATAGGACATACGACCCTTTTCGTCAATAATTTGAAATGTCTCGTCCTTGTGGCACAATTTGAGATGTCACGTCCTTCCATACTGCCGTCGAAATGTTGTCAATATAATTAAGTTGTCATTCTGTTATTTTAATTTTCCAATTATGGTATCATTATACTCAAGTTGTTGATGTAGCTTTTTCCTTCATCCTAGGGGGTTCTGCCCCGTGGAAATAGATAAATCTAAATCTAAGTCTAAATAAAAAATGGTAATTCGTATCTGGAAGAGTTGAAAATTAATTTCATCAAATTGGTGACCGAAACAACAAAAAATTTTTTATCTAAATCACCGTAGATTCGGAATGCTTGTGATACTAGTTAAAAATTCGAGTCACGAATATCAGAAGAAGAGGGAAAAAAGAAATTGAACGTCTCTTCATTCCGAATAATCCAAGAATATTCGCGTCACTCGTCGAAGGACGAAAAGGAATTTGCGGTAGCGAGTTAAAAGTTGGTCTATTCCTCAGTTTAGCCTGTAGCCCGGGATCAGGGATCAGGGATCGGGGAAAATCAGCCTTGAAAATCTCTTTCGATGTTGGCACGGGGCGTACGAGAAACAAAGGGCGAACGTTGTGCGAAAACCGCTGTTAACGAGACCAGAGCCGTGGGAGTGGGTTTGTTCGCCGCTTTACGGCTTTCCATTTCGACGCCATTATCCGGCACCCTCGGTATTCGCCGTATTGTCACTCTCAAATTTTTAGCAAAATTTACCGCAACCCCTACGGCTCCGGGATCAGTCTCCCTACTCCGTGATAACCTTCGCGCGTTGCAGACCGAATATGTCATACGAAATTATTCAAGCCACGTCCACGCTGAAATTTCTGCAAAAAAAAAAAAAAAAATCCTGATTTTGCTCTCACTGTATCGTTTTTTTTTCATCCGAATCAAAGATTCATCTTCTTCGCGTTCTTCTTTCTCCATCCCCTTATTATTTTTTTTTTTTTCATCGATTAATCACGGAGCTGCAAGACGCTGAAAAGATTTCACGGAAGCTTTTCCAGGTGGATAAAAATTTGGTGGTTCGTTATTGGTCGGTGATTTACGCTGTCCTGCCGCAGTATTTCACATTCTCTTCTTGAACCTTTGGAATTTATTGGGGGAACTTTGGGTAGGGGACACCTCGTAGCGTCCTTTACTTTTCTCTGCTTTTCCTTTCCTTACACCCACGAGGCCACGGTAGGAACCCTCCTGGCGATACGCCGTTGCAATTTTAATACTTCACAGAGAAGTATATACATATATATAATATATTTCACGGCGATAAATAATCAGATTAATGGAATAAAACTCCCCCATTTTTTCCCTATGGTATTTTTTAATTTATATTTGAAAAACCGCGCTTCTTTTGTGAAGGGTAAAAAAAAATTATTATTCGAAAACCTATTTTCTTTCCTAATTTCCTTTCTTCGTCATAATTTATCTCATTCGCTATTTTTTGTCGTTAGTTTCTTACTTTATTAGTAATTTTTCCGGGTTCAGTAACGTCTCTGTAATAAAGTGTAGGGGGTTGCGGGGTAAGAGGGCGCAGGTGCGGCCTATGGGGGGAGAAGGGGGTTTCCTGCGGAATAACAGAATGGTGGAAAACGCTAACGAGCATCTAGATAAAACACCAAAACGTCGTCAGGATTAATTAAATAATTAAAACGCGTAATTATCTGGGTACACCCGGTAGTGGTATATCACAAGATAAGCTCAGGCCACCTTTACTCGACGCTATCAAAAACCACATCTGTCTATTAATATTACCCATAGGTATATAACACCGGTGATTCATGATTTACGTTATCTTACAAAAAAAAAAAAAAATCACCTTCCGGGTCCTTTTTTTGTATTCGAGCACAAGAAAATTGATTTAATATTGCTTTCCGTTTGTACAAAGTTGAGAGACACCTTTGCGAAGATTTTTAGGGGTTGACGAATGTTCTAGATAAATTATCATAGATGATAAAGCTTTTCCAAGATTTTTCGAAAACGCAGTTTCCTTCATGTGTCGAATTGTGACATGATTTTTTTTATCTGTAATAACAAATGAATTTTGTCACGAATATTCTTGATCTGGTGATGTTCATGGATTTGAATTATTTCACAAATCAGTCATTTTTGCCATTATATTCAACCCCTTTTCGTTTTAAAAATTATTCTCAACTATTTTCGTGAAAATTTTGGGCGAAATATATAAAAAAAAATATTTCAGAAGATGTCGGAAACACGGAACAAACTTCAAAAAGCTTAGGATATTTGCCAAGCTTTCAAAATCATCCCCAAAAATACCTTCCAACCATGTTTATAAACTAGAAGGAACAACCTTATTTTTTCGACAATGGTGTCACCTTGAATATTATAATCTCCTCCAATTTTTGATCATGAGGCATATCCACACTACTTTCTGGGTGTCTTTGAATTCTATACAGGAATTTTGATCTTCATTCATTCCATTGTTGGTTTTCTACTTCACCCTTTCATCTATTGGAGTTGAACATTTTTTTGTCATGTTTCGCTACTTCGAAAAGGAACACGTGGATTTATTCACCCCCTGTACTTTCAACATATGCGCGTGTTATTTTTCGAGAAATGGGGGATGAAACGGTAACGTTTGGATTAGATATTTTCCACCTTCTCGTTTCTCTTCTTATTTATCTATCCACTTTCTTTGTTTCTTACTTTTTACAATCTTTGGGTACATCCGACGCACCCGTTTCCCCAGGGGGTTTACAAAATCCACTTTTTTTTTTTTTTTGTTATTGTTGTTGTAGAACCCACTTCGATCACTGGCCATACGTCAGTTTGCACTGAGTATGCTATTGACCGAAGAGTCCCAAGGGGTGCAGTGGGGAGAAAACTTTCAGACCCTAATGCCATCGCTAAGTGATAGATAGTCGAATCGAATAAACAATCTCTCGATATTCTTGGGAGGGTAAATTTTGAAAATTATCAGCCCCACGTTACACCCTCGTCGGAGTGTAACTAACACATGGAATCGGAGTTCCCGCAGTACTTCGAATATCCTGAATAACTAGGGCGGTGGGGAGGCACTTGATGAATTTAATAGTGACGGATCGAGGTAAGTTCTAGAACGTTGGGGGTCACGCTCGGCTTTCGAAGTGGGGCTAAATAATTCAGAGCAACAAAAATATCGCCGTCCTGAATCTCGCTGAAATATTCAAAAGGTTACGAGAGAGCGTGAAGCTGAGGAAAGTTGTTTAAGGAGGCAGGAACTGCGTCGATTCCAAGATTCGATCTTTATTTTCCGAAAATTTCATCCCCAGACAGCTGCCCGATTCTATAGGTAACTAAATCCAACCGGCAACCGACCAACCCCCGAATCCCTTTCTTCGGCGTTAAGTTACTGCTAGGGGGTGCGTTTCGCTTAAGTGCCAGGGATTAGGCTAATTGCTCAAGTATTTGTTTTAATTAAATATGAATATGAAATATTCAGTGACTCTGACTCCCTCCTGACCTCACCCGAGTTGTGAACAAAACTTTTTCTTTCATACGATACACAAAAAAGCTTTCATTCCCTCCCTCATTTTTTGCTTCTTACATAATTTCTTTGGCTAAAAATACAATTTTTCTTATATTATTCCGTAACAATAAATAAAATGAATCAAATGACGAATGGATACTAAAAAAATTACAATGACACATAGAATGTCCAACAATGTTACTAATTTTTCTCATCAAGAATTCTGGCTTCTAGCTTCGCAATAGGATTAAAGCTTGCCAAATCAAAATTCCCTGATTGGGCCTGATCAGGCCCCAGTTTGGGTTCCGAAGTAGAATTCCCTGATCGGGCCCTAAGATTCTCCACTTCTGTGAGCAATATACTAAAAAAGTTAAATATTTGAAAAGGCAAGCCGCAGAAGCCTTGCAGTGGTCGTTTTTTTTTTCGCTGAGGTTTCAATCGGTTGAAAAGTATTCCTGTTAAGAGGCTTGAGGTAAAAAGGAACGAAGGAGAAAAAAACTTGAAGAAGCGGCAAAAAGTCACACCTTTTGAACCTTTGGGGTGATTCCTGACCTCCGAAACCGAGACGCTTCATGTTGTGTTTGGAATCCCAGGTGAAATTTCCTGCGGTTTTCTACCTCCTGTATATAGTTACGCTTCTTTTTTTTCTTCTCTTCATCCCTTATATTGCTGTGAGCTTGGTTGATGCTTGCAGCTTGCCCAGACCGAAGCCAATCGATAATCCCTATTCCATGCGCTTGAATCGGGGAAAAATTGGAAAATGCTGTGTTGACAATAAAGGCCAAGCTGCCTCGTCCATACCCAGTACGGAAAGAAATAGCGCGTAAAACTCGATCTACACTTGACTATGTGATTTAAAGCGATTTTTTCAATTCCCCATTACCTAATCGCTCGTTGAATATTGAAGATTATTGAAAAAGCTCTTTAAGGAATTTAAAGAATTCTGTACAACCAATACCATCTGCCCATGTCACGCATTTCGATGTTAGTATGCAAGAACAAATCTCAAATTATAAACGTCTTACCTCGAAGTTTGAAGGAAAATTTCATCTCGTTGTTTGAGAGGAAAATGTGCTGATTCGAATTCTGAATGAAAATCGTTTTTGGAAAATAAACGACCCAACTCAAATTTTGAAAGAAAAACGTCTTATCTCAAAGTTTGACTTCCATCTTCTGACTCAAATTCTGGACGGGAAACATTTCACCTTCAATTTTCAATGAACAACGTCTTATCTGCAAGATCGAGTGAAAAAAGACGTAACTCAATTTGTTTTTCATTGAAAACGTCCGATCTCGAATTTTCAAAGAAAAACGTCTCATGCCGAAGTTTGACTTCCATCTTCTGACTCAAATTCTGGACGGGAAACATTCCACCTTCAATTTTCAATGAACAACGTCTTATCTGCAAGATCGAGTGAAAAAAGACGTAACTCAATTTGTTTTTCATTGAAAACGTCCGATCTCGAATTTTCAAAGAAAAACGTCTCATGCCGAAGTTTGACTTCCATCTTCTGACTCAAATTCTGGACGGGAAACATTCCACCTTCAATTTTCAATGAAAAACGTCTCATCTGCAAGATTGAGTGAAAAAGGTCGTGACTCAATTTGTTTTCATCGAAAACGTCCGATCTCGACTTTTGGAAGAAATGATGTTCTTATCTCAAGTCTTATCTCAAATTTTGTAACAACAGGTCGTAACTCAATTTGTTTTCATCGAAAATGTCCTATCTCGAATTTTGACAGAAAAATGTCTCATCTCAAAGTTTGATTTTTATCTTCCAACTCAAATTTTGAACAGGAAAAATTTCACCTCCGTTTTTGAATGAAAAACGTCTTATCTGCAAGATTGAGTGAAAAAGGACGTAACTCATTTTTCATCAAAAATGTCCTATCTCGAATTTTGAAAGAAGACCTTGCTCTCTCGAATACTTGAATGGAAATTCGTATCGTCGAAATTGAGATAGCACGTTCTTTGATCAACAGTTGAAATATGATGTTCTTAACTCAAACTTTAAAATTCACGTGTTTTTCGCCAGGATCTTTAAATACAATTTTTTTCAATACAAATTTAAAAATAGCACGTTATTCTTTCAGAATTCCAGATAGAACGTTTTTCGTTTAGAATTTGCATCAGCACGTTTTTCACTCAAACTTCGACTCAGATCTCCCTCCCGGTGAAAATTGAATTCGAATTTGGTGCTCGCACGTTGTTTTCTTTCATATTGGCATCAATATAATCGTGTTAAAAAAGAGATGCGAAAGACAGGCTAGTCACCCCCTAGATGAATCTGTGTGCATGCCAAGCAGGGAGCCCGGGGTAGGAATCAATATAGAACTGCACCGGTACTTTTCAATCAGTGACAAAAGTGGTGCAGTGCAACGGGGGTAGGTTGGAAAAGACGAGAGATAGAAAGAGAGGGGGATGGGGTACGTCGACGTTTACATCTCGTCGACAAACAATCGAAGGAAATTTTCCAGTTTTCACAAATCGTCGTAGTGTACGGTACGGCTGTCTGCAAGGATTGAATCAAGAATATCTTTTTGGTCTTCCCAGTAAAATGGGAAGATGGATTAAAACAAAAATAAAAGAATCGTCTGAGGGTAAAAACTAGAAGACTAGAGAAAGAAGGGGCCAGAAAAGTTGAAGGAAAAAACAAAAAAAAAACCTGGCGATCGCCTTCTCTGGCCCGGATCAACGGGAAACAGCTCGTAAACTATACAGGATCTTCGACCATCTTGACAATAAGATGAAATAGTCTGTTTCATTTCGTAAATGGACCCAAGGCAACAGCAGCAGAAGCAGAAGCAAACTCTGCACAACACACCGTCACACCCATAGTAACACTTTTCGCCTTATCCACTGAACAGTGAACACTTTGAATTACGTAAAGCCTCCCCCTTTCTCTAGGTGCACTCGAACCTTCTGGACAATTGGCTTCTGGGTCCTGGGAATACTTTTATTTTGCGTTTTCTGTTTCTTTGCCTTTTTTTTCTTTTTGCTGTATCCTCCACATCTAGTAAGCAGTTTTCCTAAACATTTTATCACCGCCTCAGCGCTCGACTCAGGGTTGCGAAACTGCTCATCCGTGGAAAAGCCAAATTCGTATATACATGATGTATATATACTTCTAAACGTCTCGACGTACGAGAATACATGGGTACAGATCAAGGCTGTAGTAGCCAGTTATGTAACCGATGTATGGGTACATAGCGACTTATAGCTTTCGCGATGTTTCCTTTTTTTATCTTGTTCTTCTTCTTTGGTTCTTTTTTATTCTTCTTATTCTTGCTGAATCGCGCGTAGATTCAGACGGTCACGGAAGACCAACGGGCTGCTGCGAAGCTTTTTCGAAGCGGATTAGGCGCGCTCGAAACGAGATTATTTCAAGTACTAAGCCGGTTGCGTTCTGCTCGATCGGACGTAGGGGAGCGGAGAACTTTTCATCCCTTCCTACTCTCACTCTCTCTTGATATCCTTTCTTCTAGAAACAACCCTTCGTGAACTAACCGAAAACTGAAATCTACTCCTTTAGCTTTTATTCTTCGAATCATCTCTCATAATCCTTTAATCCTCCGTTGATATCGTCACTCAATCTACGATTAGGAGAAATTTCTATCGAATACGATAAATTCGTGAAGAGATTATTGAACGATGAAGATATCGATTAATTTTTTCTTTTTTTTAACGAGTGATGGAACAAAAATTAGAAACGTATTTCTCTGGATACTTGGAACTTCAAAATGGAAAGAGAATTATTGAAAAATTGTTCAAATACGACGTATCCCACATAATTTAATCAGATTTTTGTATATTTATGCGTTTGAGGGAATAAATTCTTGGGTCGTTTTCTAGGAACATAAAATTTATTGTTCAGTGAAATAAAGGTTTCCAAGATTATTACAGAACATATGTTTCTTACTTGTGGACCTCGGCAACTGATTAGAAGATAAATAATTGACAAAATGGCCCATAATACCTGAAATCGGGATAAGGAAATAAAATTCTCTCTTTATAACAGCTGGTCCAAAGTTTTTACGTTAATCTTCGAGCTTGACCAAATCGTTGACAGTATGGAAAAACGTGACATCTCAAATTGTGCTAGAAAAACATGACATCTCAGATTTTGAATGAAGAAGGTCGTATCTTCTACGCTGAAACATAGGACATACGACCCTTTTTGTCAATAATTTGAAATGTCTCGTTCTTGTGGCACAATTTGATATGTCACGTTCTTCCATACTGCCGTCGAAATGTTCAAACCATTATCTGCGGATTCGAGGTCTGAACTGTGAGTCTTCGTTCATTTTTGATCCTGGCAAAAGTAACTGCAGTCACGTCCTTAGGAATAAAAATGCAAAAATTTCTGTCATTTTTTAATACTTCTTCAATGATTCTTTCATCATTCGGAAGCACCAAGTGCCCAGATGGATGAGTGGCCTGATTCGAGGACCGTTATAAAAAAGAGTCGATATTTCAACACGGTGCTGTGGTCCGACGTTGTGGATCACGATCCACCCTGAATAATTGAAGAAACCGAGTGACGACCATGTACAGAAAGCGTCTAGGTATGATTCAACACACTCACAATGTGGAATTTGGGATTCCACCTAACTTGGTTAGGAGCTGTATCTCCACGCTTAAATATTCCATTTCTGAGATGAGACTCACGTTCACGTTCACGTTCGCAGCATGGGCAACGCGGTTGATATGTGCCCTAAATTTATGTGTAACATACATGTGGGTTAGGTGCGGGATGCACGTGTGTCTGCACAGGGTGGATCGCGGATAACCGTGCGTCATACCTCCGTACATGAACGAATGAATTTCTGCCCATTTCTCGTTTATATGTATACATATACATATATGTAAACCGACGTGGAGTAGGGTTCTGTATGGGTATTGATCTATGGGAGAGGAGCTATTCCCAGCTTTGTATTTCGTTATTCAAATCAGCATTTAGGCTAAACGAGACCACTGGCTGCCTTGGCTGCCTCGTCCCCCTCTACCCCCCCTAGGTTATACCCTACCTACCCCATTCTCTGCTCTTTCGCCAATCCACCCCCCCAAAGCTACGGTAGGGACAAAGCTAGGACTACCGCGGAGGAAAAGACGAGGAGGTAGGTGCTCGGCGACCCGGTTAATTCGACGATTACAATCGACGAGGTCGACTTTGGGCTTAGCCCAAAATACAAATTTTGATTTTGTTAAAAGAAAGAATGATCGGTCTCCTACTTGCGTGAACCGTTTTCATAGATTCTACAACCCTGCAAGGATATGAACACAAAATTCAAATTTTATGGACTCATTGTCTCATTTTATTGAATTCAGCACTTTTGACTGCTAACTATGAGTGCCAACTTCAGCGTCATTGCAAGAATAAGATTTATTATTCGGAACGATATTTCGAGAACGTGTACCTCGATCAACTGGATCATGTTGAACCCTATGATCCCTAGGACCTCCGGGAATCCCCTGATCAAACACCAAAGTCCCAACTCACTCGGTGACTCGAGTTTCCAGGTAGGAAAATTATAGCCAAAGTAGTAGCTGCTTTCGCTTGGCATCACCAGAGAAGAAGAATTAAAAATTTACAGAACTCATCATTGTAGGCACACTTTATAAGATACTCTGACATTATGAGGATGTTGGTTCATTCTATTCGGAAACTGGGACAATAATATGAAATATGTAGTTTGACGAATGCTCTTATTGTTAGATTCATTAGAAAGAAGAGGGATCGTATAAACGTACAAATTTGGCGAAAACCGAAATAACAGTCGCGTTTTGAGGATGTCCATAGAAGAGAAGATTCAGATAAAAGCAAAACAATAAAAACAACGAAGGGTGCAGGAAAACCGGAGACACGTAGAGATATGATAATGCAAGATGGCGCCTCGTGATCTGTGCCTTCCTCAAACTACTCGAGATTACGACTTTCGATACAAACCTACCGGTATCTCAGGATCGGACGAGGGTCCAGAAAACTTTTTCACAAAATATCACGCACAAAAAAAAAGGTCGCGAAAGCTTAATACTTTTTTGCGCCTCTATAACTGAAGAACGTTGAACACTTCGTTGCGGATTGTTGAAAAGACGACATGAGATCTTTTGACATTGTTACAATGATTGGCTGCATCGCCTCTTAATTCTCATAGAAGCTAATCTTGCAGATGAGAAGAAAAAAAATTGAAGTGAAGAGCCTCTAGAAAAATGAGGATAGTTGGTGTAATATGTTGGCTCACGAACTGATAAAACTTTGGCACGAATCAATTTTTTTTCCTTCGTCCTCTTCTTCTTATCTCCTGCAATAACAACCTAAGATCGAGGATAGGCCCTCCGTCATGATAAACTACTGAGGATTTATCTCGATGCACTTCATCCAAAGTACAGCCTCCTTTTAGGAGGGGAGGAATTCATCTATTCATATAGCCGATAGTTATAATTGGAGAATTCTCGCCATATATGAACTAAAATTTCGCTCCATTAGATCCGCGCAGCGCATATTTTGATGCATTTTGGAGATACGTGGATACGGATTAGTTATTCAGAGTTCGAATGATACCGGGGTCGGTTTCCCTCTGATATATTGAGCCGGTGATTATCTGTTCGTGAATTCCAGTTTGATAAAATCGCTAATCAGTACGTTGGTATTCCAGCGGGATAATTATGCGAGGTGTAATTAATGGCTTCAAAAAATGGGCTTATTTATTTCTTCCAGATTCACAGTCGCTGGTGAAAAATATCATAACTTGAGACGAAGGAACCATCAGATGGTTGACAATGAGTCGATAAAAAATGAAAATTTAAGCCCCGTCGCGGTCGTCTCAGGCGAATACCGCAGGTTATGAAATAATATAAGAAACGCAATATGAGGATCGAGGAAGGAAAAATATTTAAATATACCACCGTCGCTCACTCGCTTTTTCCATAAGTTTCCTCTTCTTTTATTTGTAGATTTGCGACCGAGTTCGTTTCCTCTGACGTGACAGAATTGTAATAAATATATTATCTTCACCGCGTGCGGGTTGAGGTCTGTATACGTCTCGTTGTTGACTATAGCCACGAGCCGGTTGAATTCTTGGCAGAGCTAAGGAGACAGGCACAAACTACATAGAGGAATGTAAAAGAAAGGAGATGAAAAAATAAAAAATAAAAGCGTAGAAATTGGAGAAAGAGGGAAAAAAAGCCGAATAAAGGAAGAAAGGAAGAAAGACTCCTTCGTTCTCTTAGCGGTATGAGATAAATTGAAAGAGCTCTCGAAGTTGTCAACTCCTCGTCCCGCGCGGACCACCCTCGGAGGCTGAGCTTTTCCATGCTTGCTTATTTATTTATTCACAACACTTTTGGAAAGAGAGAGATAGATAGATAGATAGGAAGAGAAAAAGAAGAGGGTGGGGGGGGTAGTGAGGGAAGTAAATATGGGAGTGAGAGAATGAGGGAGAAAATATATCTCATCCTCTTCGCCGGAACATACGATATTGTATATTTCACGTCCGTGGGGATTTATCTTGAAGATTTCATCGAGACAGACTCCCCGACACCCCAGACCAAGGATATACGAGGATAATGGAAAAAGTTGAGCCTTGAATAACGTTGTTATATACAGTATTTGAATCTTTCAAATTGATCATCAATTATATCATAATTCATAATTTTTAGTCGAGGAGATGGAAAAAAAATCTGGGATGAATTGAGAGAATTATTACAATGAAAACTTCAAAGTATTTGGAAGAATGTTATTCTTGACTCAAGAATAACTTGACACTTGATTATATTCTTGAATCAAAGTAGTAACAAATTTGAGCTTGAATCAAGAATTTAAATATTATTAATTGGTAATCATTTTTTTATTCATCACTCAAAATCAAATCTTGTTTATAGACGATGTAATAAAGAATCAGGATACATATAAGTTCGATTATCGATTATTTTGTGTGAAACACAGTTTGAAAATAATCCATCAAAAATGGAAAAATTCAGAATTCAAAGACTCCTAACGTCACAAAAAAAAGTATATCCGGTTTTTTGAACCCCACGCAATATACAATGGAAGACGGAGAGAGTTAGTAAGTGGGATGAATTATCCTCCTCGATCCCCTCGGTCACAGCCAAGCTGACGAATTAATTGATTCCGTATAGCCTTAATTGACAATGCCCAGGATCGGCCGTCACGTGGTCAGGAATTGAAAAATCAAGTCCCCCACCCCGCATCACACCCGATTAAATACAGAAAATAGTAACGCGTGCCGAAGAGTATCTGACAATAGAACCGCGTCACACGAGGGGAACAATCAGTCTCTTGATTGCACTTTTATTCTCTAATTACTACATCGAACTTCATATCTTGATCGTGTGAAAATATCTTAACAATTTTTTTTCCATTTCGTCTTCTAGGCCATTCTAATGTTAATTCCAAATTTGGAGGGGCACTAAATATTGTTTTCGTTCAAATAACTATCATCAATTCGTGACAAACATGTAAATGAAACCGTAAAAAAAACAACTTCATTTTATAGAGCGACATCAAAATATCGTAAAAATCTGAAATCTAGACTGAAAATTCTTTCCAATATTATAATGCAAATATTAGATATGATTTTTTATTAAACTTGTCATACTTATTTTTTACAATTATTCAAGTTTCTTTATAACAAATGATGACAGAAGAAAGAATAAGACAGAAGAAAAAAAAAATTACGTAACGAAAGGGAGGGGGGGTACGTAATACATTGACAATCTCTAATACATATAAGTCGTCGTTCCCTAAAGAAGATGAAAAATAGAAAAGGGACCATTCGACAAATACGTTCGATTTTTTTTTGTGATTTTTAGCCTTTCCAAACCTAGAGAAGGTATTTCTTGAATCCCCCCCCCTTCCAAAAAAAACACTTCAGTGATACACGTGGGATTTTTCTATGCTCAGATTCGTTTGTTTTCGATGATGACGTCACGGGATGAAATGGCGCGTAAAATGGCCCTCTTTTCCCCTCGGGAGAACTATACGAGAGTCAGGCAATACCCCCGCGACTCATTTCATTCCTCTTACCCGCCAATTTTTAGGCTCTATCTCTATATATCACACACTCTCTCTCTCTCTCTTTATGTTATTTTTTTTTTTATTCTCTTTCTCCGAAGGCTAAGAAATTGATTGGGGCGACGAAGCGAGAGCGTGAGAATAATCTATAAATGTTACTCGTTGATTGATACGCAGCACTCTCTCACTTGGGTTCTTGGGTTACTTCGCTGATTGTGAGTGCTATAAGAGAGATCGAAAAATGTATCGATTGAAATGAATTTTAAACGGCGCGGACGGACCCATCAGAGTCTCAAGAAACCGTGATCAACCAACCGTGTACTTCAAACCCGAACCCGACTGTTATTGCCCCATTGTTTTTCACTCTTCAGATTTCACTTACATTCAAGTCAATCTAAGGATTGGACCCCGCGAAGGGGAGGGAGGGAGGTCTTGAGCACTAATTTACTAACTTGTTTCGTTTCTCATTGTTGCTCTTCTGCTTCAGGTGAATCCTCATTTTTTTATCTCTTTCTTTTACTTTATTCAACAATTTTTTATCTCCATTTGAGTAAATTGGAATAGCTGAGTCTTGTTTCGTTTCTTTAGTTTTTCAATCACTAATCGTGATAGTAGACTATAGCCTGTATGCGAGCCTGTATGCCTTTTTGTATAACGTGGAAAGAAAATCACAAATATTTTCAAAAAACGATTCGAAAACGTTAAGTCAGGCGAAGTCACCATAATTTAGCTGAATTCAGTGGAAATCAGTTGATTGTGCCACGTGAAGGTACTCAAATTTGAATGAATTTAGCCAAGTTGAAGGGACTTGAGTCTCAGCGAGTCTTCATGAAGTCTTGATGTCAGGTGGTTTTCACACCAATTTTTCTTATTGTTAGTAGATAGAATTAATTCAGTATTGTGTTCCTTTATCTCTTATCTTTATCTATTGATCAGCTCTTTTTGAGAGAAATATCGTAATTTCACTCCTCAATGCCACGATTTTTTTCTCTTTCCAAAAATCAGGATCCTCGCATATTATCCGTAAAAGAATTCGCAACACCAAGTTGCAGTATCGTAAAATATTCAATCAACGTCTGCGATCGTCCGAGTATAAAACTGAGCGCGAAATATGAAATTTTTACTTCATTTTCTAAGGGTAGTAAAAGTTTTGACTCTTGACAAGTGACAGCAGACGGTTCGTGGCGCGGCGACGTCTTCCACTTTTCCTCGTATCAAATGTCAAAATGTCAGCCGTTTTACCTTCAGCATTCTCTTCTCTTCGCTCCCCTCTTTGCCGCTCTTCAATTTCTTTATTTTCTACATTTCTCTCACAACCTCAACCTACTTTTCCACCGACTCATTCCCACCCTACGCGAGGTTCGAATTTACGTCATAAAACGTCCGACTCCGACGGACCGACCCAGAATCGGACAATCCATTTCTATTATCAAAAATTCAAACTACTCCCTCCCGACTTTGACCAATAGTATTGAATCCTTGTTTATTGAAAATTTAATACGAGCGTGAAACTATAATATCCACTCTGGAAAACAGATGATGCGTCATAAAGTTGGGCAGACAATTAGAGGTACCTAATATTTTTTTTAAACCTCTCAGAGTGAATATATGTTCGCTCTATATGATAATTGAGAGTGAAATCATAAATATCACGCCAGTCAGGCTTAAGTGAATTCAGTGATTATTTAGTCGACTGTATTTTCCTTCTGTATAAAAAAGTAAGAAAAAAAACCATCCAGAACAGATTATTTTATGTTTATTAACTTCCAGTTTCTCTTTTTCTAGAGAAAAGAGAAAGTTTCAATCACATGTATTAATTGGTCAAAATTATCGTAACCTAGATTTAAAAATCTCTGAGAAATGAATCGTTTTCGAATTCAATCTCAAGATACATATTAGCAAAAAAAAAAAATAATAATAATAATAATAATAATAACACTTGAATACCTACGTGACTTTTTTTTCGTGACGAAGGTTTCTTTTTGGGAAACAAAACGTTAAAGTTGAAAAATTGTAAAACTCTACTCTTCGAGTAATGAATAAACGTCGAGAGTCTCGGCATCGTATAGAAGTAGTAGTAATGTTAGTAAAGTACAGATAATAATAATGAGACACACACAAGTTATACGCACTGACCTCAATCCTTGCAGTCTTCTTCTTTCTCCTTCTTTGCTAATTCGGGGTCTGCTGCAGTTGATAAAGTGATAGCGTACGCGAATTTCACAGATTAACATATAAACTGTAAAACTGTAAAACTTATCGATCGCGGTGTGAAAAATGTACTCTTTCAATTAATTCAATCAATATCCCCGATTGTTTAATTCAATCTGTCCAACGTTCGCGAGCTCAAAGATACTCTGGTCTTCGAGTCGAAAAAATACACTGAAATTTCTATAAAAAAGAAAAATACCATTTTATAATCAAAGTTGTGTAGACCTAAAAGTGGAATGAAAAAGTACATATACACAGATGCTGCACTGTTTTATACATGAATTTTTTGGTACAGATTGTAGAAACCTTTTTTTTTATTAAGAATTTTGAATTTTGATTGATTGAAGTGAATAGATTCGTTATTGTGTAATGTAGACAACAATACATAGCATTATTATATTCCAGAATCCGGTTTTACCTCAGATTGAGGACATATGTGCAAATTTTATTTTCAGTTCACTTATTGAAATAACATTGAAATATTTATTGATTATATATATATTTTTTTTTTTTTTTGTTTTCTGACTCGCCGTTGATTCTTATCGTCTATAACGATAAAACCTCCTCTTAACTACAATTAAGACAATGACAAATGAAAAAAAAAATAGTCATTAAAAAGCACAATAATAACAGTAATTTGAGGATGTATTGGCTGTACATTCTAATCCAAAAGTGACTTTCGTCGATAATATTGAATACTTTGAGATAAGATAAAAATCGGAAAAAAATCAACCACAATCAAGACCATAAGAGTATCAATTTTTAATAATAATAATAATAATGCCCAAAAGTTATCAAAAAAATTGTTTAAATAAAATATTGCTCAACAAATTTTCAGGGAACGTTTATTTTCTTCATGTGAAATGAATTCATTCATTTTTCTGAATACAGATGAATTTTTTCATTTTTTTTTTTTTTTTTGTTGTTACGATATGAAATGCGAATATTAAAAAATGAAACAATATGAAAAATCGAAAGTAAAAAAATTGGAAAATTCAGATATTCAAAAACTCAGATTCGTGATCGGAGGTTCAAAAATTAAATTGGGCTCAATCGGTGCGAATTCCCCAAACTTGAAACTGATCAGATTTTGGCTTTGATCGGTTCACCACTTTCCAAATTATTTGAATAACGAAATTATAAAAAATACAATAAAAATGACGATATTTTGAGAACGGATCAATGAATTTTAATGAAACTTGGTACCACGTGGTTTTTTGGGTCGCTGATCACGAATCTGAAGTCAGTTTCGCGAAACGTTCAATTGCTGTATTCAATATGCTAAAAAAAAAAATAATTAATCCATTTGAATTTGGATGAAAATTTGTACTCGAACGTTTTTTGGGTCACTTGTCACGAATCTGAAGTCAGATTTGAAAAATTAAAAATGGCGGATCCAATCTGCTGGAAAAAAAACACTAAAAACATTCGGAACCTTATAAAAATTGGTTCGCGAAGGTTTTGAAATATAAACGAATACAATTCGCAAAGAGGAATGAAAAATAGTTGTAATATAGTTGTGATAGTGTATACGGAAAAATTCTAACACACTATCACTCGATAGAAACCCAAAGTGGCTAAAAAAGAAAAAAAAAACTAATCGTTGAACTATACAATAATAATATAAGATGTCATATCGCACATATTCTTAGCATCTAAAATTTTTCTTTTCTTTTGTTTGTTGTGTAAAATTGCGTTTAACAATTTTTCAAAGTAATCAGTTTTTACTAAAAAATTCAGATTTTGATATTCCCACAAGAATAATAGTACCTTGAATCAAGATAAAAATCAATCGGTGTGTTTGATATCCGAGTTCGTCGAATAGCCGAGGTTTTCCTGTATCACAAGCGAGAAAATTCAATCGCAATATACATCCTCCTGAAAGTGAAATGTGCGGGTTCAAAAAATGTTAAGAGGAGCATCACCCTTTCCATATTCTATTCCGAGCCGATTCCCCGCCATTCGGCGAAAAAACATCCCCTACCTACCATCGAAACTGGGAAATCCGAAAACTGTGTAAAATGAGAGAAAAAACGATTTCCCAGCGTCCCTCACGGCCCTTTACGGTACCTACCCTCCCGAGTGCGTGACACACTCGCCTCTGGTCGTGGTTACAAATTTTCCTGTAACGAGGCCCCGGTTATCTGAGGCTACCCCTAGGGCGTCTCGTCGCGGCTCATCTCGCGTCGTGTGTGCAACGAGTAAAGCTCGCTGGGATTGAGAAGATGAAATCGCAACGCGATTACCGCGGCCGCGTATAAGAGGGTGTTACGGGGTGCTTCAAATCCATACATAGCAGGGGGGTATATGACAGAAAATGCTATACATATCGCAATGCATTGGTTATCCATTCATCTATTTTTGTTCATATCTATGTATAAATAGAAATGAAAACCTGGGGTGGGGAAAATAATTGATACTAGAACCGCAATAACCCCACTTCTGACGTCATAGAACAGGTTCATATCGATCTTAGCACATTTTACCTATTTATATATTCGTAGAACTGTCTCATAATATACAAACCGTTTTCTACCCCGAAGGGAGGAAAACGATTATTTCAGGTCTTGCCGAAGGCTTGACCTATCGGAGATTACCTACCGTATCTTTCCTGCATACGGACCCAACGTTGCCGAACTTAGGCCTCCTATGAGGCGCGGGGAAGGGGGAATTTACCCCTTCCCTTCCAGTGAATATGGTGCCGGGTAGCACGTGCCGCTTGGGCCCGTGTCTCGTCAGTATTTACTCCGATATAGGCCGGCAAGGGCTTGCATAGGTCAAGCCTTCGGCAAGACCTGAAATAATCGTTTTCCTCCCTTCGGGGTAGAAAACGGTTTGTATTTCAGTTCTGTGCCTTCGGCTTGACCTATCGGAGAGATGTTTGGTTTCTGCCGGCACCAAGAGCGTACTGTGACCCTGAAAAAAAATAACCCTCACTTCCCCCTAGCGACTTGCAAATCAACCAAGGATGTTCCATTTGATTACTCATTTATTTTCCAATATCAGTTACAGCACTTTATCTGTATACATATATCATCAACTAACGAATATGAAGATTGAATATTTTAACATTGCATTGAATATTTTAAGATCACAATATAATATCTTGTTTTTCTTAACTCTTATTTGGACTGGAATGACTAGGTTATTGCATTGGCTCAAAAACGCCTAGTAAAGCATCCTCTTCAGACCTTGAATTGGTCCTTTGTACCTCCCTACAGTAGTGCTTAAAAAAGTTCTTCGGACCCTGCCAATTGCCCCGTTTCAAGATTTTATCCAAATCCATCTCCTGTTCGAAACTGTACGAGGCTACTGCCGATCGTATTGACCCAGGACCAGTATCAATTTTTAGTTCTTTAAAAATTGTCTTAACCCAACCGGCGATTATCGCTCTTGACGCTTCCTTTACCCGACCTCTGGTCGTAATGAATAGTTTAAGCAATCCTGGTACAGCTTTTCGCCTTTCCGCTGACATCTCTATCAGTCGCTCTACCCAGTGTACTACGTCAAATACCTGCTGCTTCGCCTTTGACAGTTTCCAACCCGATTGTCTGTGACGAATAGTATCCGTTTTCGATCCAAAAGTTGGCCAAAAGATGATGGTGTTGCGATGCGACTCAAACTCTTTTGCACCAATTGACAAGAGTGTTAGATCATGGATCCGTCTTCCTGACGCTAGCAGTAGCAAAACGGCCGTGTGCCTGGAGACCTGAAAGAAGCTGTCCTGCTCCGGCGGATTATTTCTCAACCATTCAATTAACACCTCTATGTTCCAGATGCTCGCCCTGGAAGAGGTCTTAGATGCCTCCCGGATGCTGATTGCCTTGAGCATTGACTTAACTAATGGATGAGCACTCAACCGATTCTCATCCTTCGGGTTTGCTAGTGAGCTAATCACCGACTTTTTTGTCAGAATAGTCCGATAACCCAATTTTTTGTTGGTGGCCAAAAACCCTAGATATGAAGCGAATTGTTGACCCGTCGGTTGATTGGGCACCACTTGGTTCTCAGCACACCATCGAGTCCACTGTTTCCATGCCGAACTGTATGTTTTCCACGTAGAACCCCTCCACGCAGAAGATATGAGCTCCACGTTGTCACTGCTCAAACCTGAGACTAGATCGGACCACCCCGTATCCGCCAGACCTCCAAACATAGGTCTCTCACGTTCTGCGGTGGTCTCCCTGTCGCCAGGTCCACTAACGAGTGCTCCAGATTCCGTAGTTCGAAAGGAGCTGCCGTGCTCCTGCCCTTCAACTCGCTTCTCCAGAACGTCTTCTGCCAACGGGGTGCTACGATCAAAAACCATCCTTTCGCCGAGTTCAAGTGATGGAGAACTTCCGGTATCAATGGCGGAGGCGGAAATACCCAGGCTAATTCCACTTCCCAACTCTTGCTGAACGCGTTGATAAAGGCTGCTTCGTGATCGTTTGCCTCCAAGGTCACATACGTCGGGACAACCTTGGACCGACTCGTTGCGAACAAGTCTATCTGGGGTGTTCCCCACTTTCCGAATATCAATCGCGTCAGGTCCTCCTTCAAATGCCAATCCGTGAGAGGCAAACCTCGTGACAGCCTGTCGGCCCAGCAATTGTATATTCCTGGCAGATAGTAGGGGATCAAGTGAATTTGGGCTTGATGACAATTGCTCAGTAGTTCCTTGACCACCTCCTGCAATCTCTTGGATTTTGTTCCCCCTTGTTTTTTGATGTAAGCTACCACCGTCTTGTTGTCGGACTGCAGCATCACTGATCGGTTTTGGAGTTTGTTCTCCCATTCCTTGAGCGCTAACAACACCGTATAAAGCTCTTTGTGGTTCACATGCCACTGAGCCTGTTCTTGTGTCCACAGCCCCGCTCTCATTTCGCCGTTCAGGTGAAATCCCCAACCTTTCTCTGACGCATCCGTTGTTAGAAACATCGTTGGATGCTTCTGGAATATCCGGCTTGTCTGATGAATGTTTTGTTTCCACCAGGTACAGTCGTTTACTGCTGGTAGCGGGACTATAAGTTTTTTCTTTGGTCTCGACTCCGGAAGCTCCAAACTTGCTTTCTGTAGCTCCCGTGAAAATAGACGACCCAGCGGAATCACCATCGCCGCGAAGTTGAGTTGCCCCAACAGTGACGTTCCTCCCGTCCAGTTCCACTTGTTCGTTATTATAATTTGTTCGATGGCAGTCAGAATTCGGGACTTTTTGGCTTCCGGTAGGATCTTCCGATTCTCTTCCGTGTCCCAGATGATCCCCAAGAATTCCAACTTTCTTGTAGGTGTGGTAACTGATTTCCGGAGATTCACCAACCAGCCCAATTGCTGAAGCGACTTTATTATTTGCTTCACTTGGTCCTGAAGGATCTGTAGATCGTGATGAACTATCAGAAAATCGTCTAGGTAGACTAATATTCTCATGCCTGCTTGTCGGAATAAACTTGCTAACCAGTTGCTGAGTCTCGAGAAGGCCAGAGGAGCGCTTGCTAGGCCGAAAGGAAGGCACGTAATGTTGTATACTTGGCCCTTGTAAACTAAACACAGGTATCTCCGATGACGCTCCGCAATCGGTACGTGGAAGTAAGCTTGGGAGATGTCCAACTTCACCATGTAGTCGTCCCGTCGCAAGAAGCGAGGAACATGCCGTTGATGTACCAATCTGAATTTCTTTGGCTGAAGGTACTGGTTTAGCCGTTTTAAGTTGAAGATCTGTCTGACCGAGCCGTCTGGCTTTGGAATCAAAAACATTGGGGAGATGAATCCTTTCTTCCATTTGGCCTTTTCCAATACTCCTGCCTTTAGTAGCTCCTGTATTTCCTGCGACATCTGCCAGGACTCTTTGGTTCCAAATCTTTCTAAATTTTTCTTTGAGAATGGTACTGTTATCGGTTTCTTTACAAAAGGAATCTTGTATCCTTCCAACATGTCGAGAATATATTCTGGAGCTCCCATCTGGCGCCACTGGTCGACAAAGTTCTTTAGCTGACCCCCCTGGAACGGATAGTCACAATCTTTTTGAGCGATGTTCGCTTTTACCGGAACTACTCTTTCTAGCCGATCTTTTGGCATCTTGGTAATTGTTCTTGGCAGATGCCCTCTGAAAGGAAGACGAGCTTGAAGGCTTGTAAGGCTTATTTTTCTGGTTCCGAAAATGCCCGGAGCTACTCGAGGCGCGACTAGTTTTGGATTTTGTACTCTGGTATTCCTTTTCTTTGAAGGTCTTCTGTCCCTGGAAGAAAACTTTTTGGAAACCTCCACGCTGGTCGAAAAACTTGGACAAGGCATCTTCGTCAAACAGATGTGACTCGGAAGGTGGAATTTCCGCCAACTTGGCGGCCAGGTGTTGGTCTTTAGGTTTGAAGGATTTTCTTCTCATTTCAATCAACTCCGCTCGCCTCGCGCAAGTATAATGCAGTAGATCATCAGAGATCTCTTTAAAAGCTGAATCCCCCAAAAAGTTTTCCTTGATCTCATTATATGCTTCGGGGTACTTTTGTGCAATTTTTTGCATGCCTTCAGCCATTTTCTGTCGCTGCTTGAGCAAGCCATGTGTAATCGTTCCTGCCATCTCCTCTGCCCTTTCCAGTGCTGAGTTGCTAAAGGATTTGTGCACCAAGCCTTCCAGTTGACTATTCACCTTCAGGGCGTCAAAAACTGGAGAAGCTTGCAGCTTCTTTTGCACCTCCTTGTAACGAATCTTATTCCAGTTCGAGGTACCCAACTTCTGGCATGTGATACCCTGCGCCTTAATCTCTGGTGCCGGTGGTGGCACCAGTGGCGCACTTTCTTTAACCTGAGGTACCAATGACAGCGCTTCTAAGTCCAGCGACTGCTTGTCTTGCGCGGGTCCCAAAGCTGGAGCTTCCCACGACAAAGGTTCGCCAACCGAACTGTGATCCGACTCGCCCTCGCCCCCGGACTCTCCAGAGTCCGACTCAGAAGAATCATCATCGGCTTTTCTTCCCTCAATCTTGTCTATCAGGACCTGGAACATGTTTTCCATCCTTTCCTCCAGAACAGCAACTTTGGATCTCTTCACGTTGGCCAGCCGTCCTTCCTGTGTTGCCTTTCTCTTACTTCCCGGAACTTCATTTTCATCCTGCTCCGACTCTGACTCTTCATCCTCTGGCTTCAACAATTCTGCGGCCTGCTTACGTGAAATAAATTGATCCTTTAGAGGCTTCAGAGCATGAAGAAAAATCTCTGCCTGGCTGGCTGAGCCTTTTATTCTGTTTACGAGTGCCGGTGGACTCATGATCAGGGCTCGGCAGAAAGCCCACTCCAACATCATAACTTTATAGTCACGATATTGCTTTTCCGGTAGATCTTGGATGGCTGGATTGAATGCTTTTGCGATCGCTATCGTGGGCAATGCGAATCTCAATTTGTTTAAAACTTGCGGATCTATCCCTTCTCCAAAGAGCTCCTCCTTGGATAGGTCGACCACTTTCCAGTCTCTCCAGCCCGTCGGTAACCCCTCCTCCGCCGATAACTTCAGCCTGTCCAGTACCCTGTCTTGGTCCTCCGTCTCTGCAGACTGCTCTAACAGCTCCTCCATCGTCACAAACGCCGATGGTAGGACATTCATCTGTAATTACGTACCAAATCCAATTTCATTTAGGATCTTTCGCGATAACCTAGCTTCAGATAGAATGTCTGCAAGCGAATTTTGTCCCAAATTTGATAATATTGCGTTGAACCACAAAATCATCTTTATCCAGTAAGGATTTGGCATTCGTTCGACACCGAGCCTAGCGGCTGCGGAGCCACTCCTTGAGCCGTTGAGGCTGCATTATCGGAGCTTTTTTGAAAACGGCTCCGTCTCAAACTGAGCACCGGAGCCTTTGCGACTTGAGCAGCGGCGGCTCGTCGAGCCTGTGCCTTTTGCCGCCAGTCTTTTCGGAACGCGCATGCGCACGCCCGACTTTACGGACCGGCTGCTCGAGCCGATACGTCCGCGGCTGCGCTTCGTGAGCAGTTATACTCGCGTCTGCGGCTGGTGAGCCGCTGAGGTTATCTGCAACAAATAACACATAGTCTCGAAATCTTACCTTTCCCTTGTATACAAGTGAGGGTTATTTTGCACTTTGTTTTTTCACTTTCTATTTTAATTTCACGAACGTTACAACAACGTTTGGGCTCGTACACACTACTCGAAAAACAATAGCGTACTGACGAGACACGGGCCCAAGCGGCACGTGCTACCCGGCACCATATTCACTGGAAGGGAAGGGGTAAATTCCCCCTTCCCCGCGCCTCATAGGAGGCCTAAGTTCGGCAACGTTGGGTCCGTATGCAGGAAAGATACGGTAGGTAATCTCCGATAGGTCAAGCCGAAGGCACAGAACTGAAATATGCTGCAGAGAGACGAGGATATGGATTGTATTGTAATCGATTGATGAATATTTGGCAGGGGGGGGAGATGCAAAAAAAAGGTACAAATAAGTGCCTCTAATCGTGTTTTTAACCCCTTTTGCACTGACCCCCACATTTACTGGATCGAAAATTTTGTGTAATAACGATAATAGGCGGTTTTTATCTTGTTTTTGCTGATATCTTGCGTTTGGTTACCTCCAGGTGAAAAATTGTTTCTACTGATTTTGAAGTTTGTAAAATTTCCTACAAAAAAGGTATCAATAGTTTTTTCTGTAGAAACGACCATTCAGAAGATATGGGAGCTTAAAAATCTGCTGGAACACAGAATTTTGGAAATTTTGGAAATTTTAGATTCTGGAGCTCTTCCGGGTGATTTTTCAATAGGTATTTCGATGAAAGATGTGATGATATATTCTATATATGCAATGGGCCAAATATAATTAATTCGAGTGAAATACTTCAATTTTTTTCATCTACTTCGTATTCAAAATTGAGTGTGAATTTGGAAAATTTATGGTCTTTAATCTGTTCACACGTAAAGAATTCTCTAAGACTTCGAGGATTCCATGTATTTCCAGGCTCATAAAAAATATCATGTTGAAAAACTAAAAATTGAAGATTATTTCGTTCCAAAATCGTTTCAAATTTTACTCTTCATCCTCTGTTTTTTCCTGTTTTCACTCTGAATTTAGTTGTATGACACTTTTCGAATACCTTCTTCTTTTTCATTTCTCTTTTTTCTTCTTTCCTTGAATTCTGTTTCATTTCTGGGGTCCCTGCGTGTCATTCAGCCGTTAGAATTTAGATTCTCTCATTCTCTTGTCTGTTTAAAAGTCTTCTATATACCCGACGAAACGACCACAAGGAATTTAGCTTGTCAGAAATTAAACTTGTCCCGAATAGATTAACGTCTTCTGTCCATTAACTTTAATGCAAGGTCCCTTTTATACCTTTTCTGTTTTCTCAGATAAAGGCAGGAGAACTGCGACGCGATAAGGCTAAACGAAATCAAAGATTCTCGCAGATAAAGAGTAAAGGGCCTTTATCATTCCTCTCTATCAAATTCTCCGAATTTTTTCAGTCTTCTATTCATTTTTCGAATATAGAAAAAAGAAACATCGGTATTCAAAGAACTTTAATCCTCGTTCGATTAACTTCTCGACGATGAACCGCGAGTCCATTTAGTACAGAGAATATTGCAGGGTCGATGAATTTGAATATCATTTTTTTTTTCAACCGCCTCTCGAACCTCCGGGGCGTCATATCTCGTAAATGCAAATTTAACCGAAGGGTTACGACGAGATGGGTTCGAATTTCAACTGAAATACGGTATCTATTGATTTTTCAGAATGCACTTTCCCGTCGAGATGGGAGGGCAGCTGGTTCCAGAGCGGAGTTCGTCAGCCCATCACCGTTTCCAGGAGTGTTTTGTCGAGCAAAGGACGATGCCTTCAGAACGAGGGCGACAAATTCCTCCTCGTTAACGAGTAAGTCTTCATTCATGCCGTGCATAATGGCTAATTAATATGAAAAATCGTTTGATCCACGATTCGAAAAGCCTGCCTTCACACGTTCATTTAATCACCTATTTTTAACTCTTCCTGATACGACGAGGAGATCTGATCAAAACGGCCTCGATTTTATAGGCACTGCACAAAATTCGTTTTTCCATTTTTTTATTCTTTTTTGAATGTTGATTTTCTTCGGAGAGCAATTATCCATCGTCTGAATGAGGGAAATTGAAAAACAAATATTTTGGACCAAGTTTTGGGCCGCCCTTAAGGAGGCTCTAGCACGAACGGGTCATGCACAGAAAAAAATAATTTTTTAGTATATCATAAATCAAGTACCCATTCTCACGTATGCGAGATTTCAGACCGGGTCACCGACTAAATAAGCAAGATAAAAATAGTTGAAATTGGCATTTTTAGCATGGGCCTTATGGCAGGATCCCCCTCGAAAGACATGGGCCAATTGATATCTCTACATTTACTGCACAGATGTTTATGAAAAACTAGAGTAATGTTGATTAGATCGCGAGGATTGCAAATACAACAATACAGTATGGGGTCACCGACTCATATTATGAGATATTCGATGTCAAAGTCTCGAAAAATTTGAAATTTAGAGAGGTTATGGAACCGCGTAGAAATTCGGCAGCGAGACCGAAATATGATGGCAGAGCGCCTGCGCGAGAATTGAACCTCCGTCCGTCTAGCACTGGAGAAAGTGAGATAGAGAATCGCGGTGCTGCCATACTTATGTATGCAGTATCGTACCGTAAAATTATTCTTCTTTCACGGTTTTTATTCAGTGGCGCGAAATTAATAATGTATTCAAAGAATTAACAATAATTTGATCGGAAGCAACTGTGTTATGACAAACTTGCGGTATTCTGTAAAAATAGAGGCCCTCGCGTAAGCCCCCACACAAATCGGCCCTTTGTGCTAGAGCCTCCTTAACCAATTAGCACTAATCTTGACTTCTTTTTGTTCGTCTTTGTTGCAGAAAATCTTGCTATCGGTGCGTCGTCATACACGAGAAGCATTCGAACGTGTTGCAATACAAAGAAAGTGAGTGTTGACAATTTTATAATCTACTCTCTAAATTTGAATCAGTGAATAGTCACTGATCATCAGCGAATAGTCACTGATGCCTCCAGTTATAAGTATACGACTGGAAATCAGTGAAAAGTCACTAATTTATCCAGTGAATTTGAATCACTGATTCAAATAGTGAAATTTTCACTGATTGAATCAGCGAAAATTATTGGTTCTTATATATATTTGATCCGGTTCAAGATATTCTCGAAACGGAAAGACAATATGGTACATTCGACACATTTTTGTTTCGCGAGTCTTTATTGCAAGTAAAGAAAAAACAGACTCCTAACGCAGATGAAACTTCTCCGTTTCCCATCTCGTCGGAGCGAGCCAAGACTGGACGCAGTGAGAAAACCTAACCTACCAAAAGTATAAGGAATTCAATGTAAGACAGTGAACAGCAATATTCACACAATTCATTGATTATTTGCAACTAATAAGCCAAATTGTGAAGAATTTTAAAAATCCGCATATGTACTTACGTTATGATTTTTACTGGACAGTTCACGTGGTTGAACCGACGCCCAAATCAGCACGCAACATATGAACGCGAACGATTTGGCGGTTAGTAGGCAGCTCCATGGCGGTTAGAGACTCGGCGTACGCGGCGCCCCTAGCGTTCGTCACAAAAGTCACTGACGAAGCAGTGAAGTTATGCACTGGTTTAGCAGTGGTAAAATCACTGCTGAAATGGACATCACTGATACTCCAGTGAAAAAGGGTTCAAGTCACTGTTTCTGCAGTGAAATACCGAGTCACTGATTCAATTAGTGAAATTCTCACTGATTCAAATTTAGAGAGTATAGAAGGTATAACAGCCCTCTGATAACCAATAACGGCAACAATGATAACTCGAATCAATTAAGGATCGTAAATTGTGTTTTACCCGTTGAAATTGAGCAGCGAACGACTCTTGCGCCCGGTGCAGAATCGCTGATTCCATTTCCATCCCCTGCCAAACGATTCCAACAAATTTTGAAACAGCTTTATGAACAGGAGGGATGAAAGGGTTCGAAAGGGTCCGCGCGGCAGAAAGGATCGGGCAAGGATAACGGGCGTTTAATTTCATTCCGAAGGGAGCAATCAGTTTTTCGCGATTTTTTTTTCTGTATTTTATTTTCTTTCATTTTCACGGAAACGAATCAGCGAACGAAAATAGTGGAAGAAGAAAGGAATAAAACGAGAACCAAAAAAAAAAAGAAAAAAAACACTTTACCCCAGGGGAGTTAAGCCAGAAGTTTTACATTTGATGGACTCACACGATGAGCTTTTGCCCTGCGATTCGAGAGACAAACGGAACTTCTAGTTCACTAACTATTTACAAACTACGAAATACACTGTGGTGAAAGAAAATAAAACGTGAAAAAGTTTTTAACAGGCGAGGGATTAAAAGCACCGCGAGCTTGCGAGATGCGATTTAATCGCCGATTAGGAGAATGGAATTGATTTGAAGACCAGACACGGGTAGAGATTTATATTGCAATTTAATAATTATAAGAAATTCGAAATATATGAACGGTAGCTTAATTTGAAATTTGCGATCCATAATCGGAAATTGTAAATCCGGAAGTAGAGCTTGCAAAAAACAGCGATAAAAACACTGATTTGAGACGCCAAACGGAGTTGATGAAAGTCTCATTTTATGAGAAGTTGAAGCTTCTGAGCTTTGGCAGAACCGATTTTTTGAAAATTGAAATTCATTCAAGATATCAAAATTTATATGAAATTTATCACTTTTTTGTATCTTTTTTTTTTCAAAGACCAGAACCTGCGAAAGCTTAGATAATCGATGTTAATTCTTCGCAAGCTCTACTTCTATGACTCTGAAAGCCAGAATTTTTTAACTATTTATTTTTCACCAAAATGACACCCAAATCGTGTGATTTTGAATCTCATTCGCAGATTTGGTTTTCCTCCGTTCTTCGCAAAATTATAGCACACTCCAAAAGCAAAAAAGGCATTTTTTTGTCTTCTTCCAAATCGATCCTCTCTCAAAATTTTTGAATGAAAAATTATCACGATTTTGTAAAAAAAAAGAGAAATTTCACCGTAGAGTTATAACAACGACAGGGTAGCAGAAGAGAATTTGACCCAGTTAATATTCTTGTTTGTTCGTTTGTTTTTTCGAATATAATTACATGAATTATTCAGAGCATTATCTCTCGCTTGTCAAGCTAAAGTTTGTACGAGCGGGGGAAAGATTGAGACAAATTCAATGATACCGTTACAAAACCGGCACCCCTATAGCTGGATGGGTATGCATGCCGTATCTTTTCCGACAACTAATTGTCAGTCGAGAGTTATACCGCTCTTATATCCGGAATAAAACGAACCCTTGTGCTACAATTAGCCAAGATATATATTTTTAAATCTGAAAAGAATTCATAATTATTTTTTTATCACCCTTCCCATCTCCCTCTCAATTTTTACTTAATTGGTAAAATAACCAATCGTCTCTTCGTTCAGTTCGCAAGTGCGTTAATGTAAAACTTGGGGGGAGGGGGGACCAGGGTAATTACGAAATTCAAATAGCTTCTTTTTTTGATCAACGAGAGAAAACTCAATCTCCGAACACGAGATGATGAAAAAAAGATAGAAAGGCCGACTTTCGTTGATCTGAAATAAGTTGCTGTTTCTCTTTTTTTTTCCAAATTTATTCAGCTGTGGTTAACTAAGAGAAAACTTATGCGGAAAACTTGTTATACTTGTTTCTTCATTTTTGTAGGTATAAAAAAAGCGTATGTGCCCTGTGTAATGGGGGTAAAAGCTCCACCTCTGCCATGCATTTTTCGACGATTTGTCAAAGTCTCGTGTTTTTTATCGAATTTTAATCTGCATAGTGTCACACCGCAGACACCGCAGCTAAGGGTGGTAAATGCAGGGGATGGGGATGGGGGGAGTCTGACTCGTGCGCTTAGAAAAGGGTGGTATAGCGAAAAACATAATATTGTACTTTTTCAAACCCCCCCATCCCCTTCTCTCACGGTCTAATAGTTTTTAAATTACATCGGGTTTCCACCTCACGTACCGCAATACCAAAATTACTATCATGGTTATCCGCGACGCAACCCGACGTACTACGACGAGTGAACTGAGCTAGATAACAACAACCATCGACACTGTAATAAAAATCTCCAATCACGATCTTCAAACCTGTTTAAATGTATATCGCACACGATTTTTAACTCAAAATTATTCAGTAATAATCAAGTTAACAAAAAAGTAATAATAATTACTGATATTACTCTGATCTTAATTACATTATTAATTATTGTATTTTTTATTAGTACAAAGAATTTAGAAAATGATGAGTCAAATCAATTTTCAAATAAACTATCAAATTTTTTTTTTTTTCTTAATGCAAGAAAATAGACTATATTTATGTAGGAGATTTTTTTACTGATTTCCAATGATATCACGAAATCCCAATTGATCTCAATAATTTTATACCTGGAAGAAAAAATTCAAGAAGATTTTGAAAGCTTTGATAGATACTCTAATTAATTTTACTAATTTTCAAAATGATTCTACAAAATTTTGGACAGACTTAAAAAAATTCTAAAGGATTTCAGCATCAAGTATTCCGGATTTAAATATTCTAAAAAAATTCCAGAACATCTTGAATTAAATGTCGATTAATTGCAACTATATTCCAAAGGAATAATTATTCAATTATTTTCATAGATTGAATAAAAAACAGTCTAAAAAGTCCAAATATATTTCATTTCATTTTCCAAAATCTCATAATATGATCGACAGAGCTATAAAAAATGATGAATCGAACTGGAATTAAATAATACGTACAAAACTAGACGTTTTTCTGAGCGTGTACCTCTTTAAATTTTTCTAGTCACGTCACTAATTTTAATTTTATTAATTTTCTTCTAATTTCAGCATTTTGCCACGGTAGAAATTCCCTGGCATCGTTGTGTTCCTACATAACCGGAGACGCGCTGCTGTACTCGATGTTTCGCGAAGAGGCTCAGGCAGTAGCGTGTCCTTTCAGAGGACCGATGACCTTCTCGTACAACAGAGGTCACGGGACGTGTTCCAGTCCACAAAGCAACGTGGACACCTGCACCGAGGACAGCAGACTCCTGTTCCGGTATCAGGCCTGCCCGGATGTACCCGCCTCGGAAAGTGCAGGTAACGAGGGAGTCGTCGACAAAGAACACTTTTCTTATCGTACCGATACCCGCGCAACTGTGTTGGGGACGTATGGCCGTACAATTAATCTCAACCAAAAATGATTCTCGTCGGCAAATTGACTACTTCGTGATAAGATAAAAATCGGAAAAAAATCAACCACGATAAAGATGATAAGAGTATTCATTTTGAATAGTAATAATGCCCGAAAGTTATCAATAAATTGTTTAAACAAAACATTGTTCGACAAATTCTTTGGTGACGTTATTTTTCTTCATCTCAAATAAATGCCCTAATTTTTCTGAACACACGTGCATTTTTTAAGAATTTTGGCACTATTTTGAAATTTCCGTTTTCGAAAATTTGTAAGGACTGTATTTACGAAACTATTTGTTCCACGCTCCGGAAACTTGGGAATTGTAATCTACATCGTTTTCACGAAAACATATCCGAAATTCAGAATTTTTTTCCATTTTTCAAAATTTGGAAATTTTCGAAAACGGAAATTACAAAATAGTGACACAATTCTTAAAAAATTCATGTGTATTCAGAAAAATTAGGGCATTCATTTGAGATGAAAAAAAATAACGTTACCAGAAAATTAGTTAAACAATGTTTTGTTTAAACAATTTATTGATAACTTTTGCGCATTATTATTATTCAAAGGTAATGCTTTGATCGTCTTGATCGTGGTTGATTTTTTTCTGATTTTTATCTCATCCCGAAGTACCTAATACAGTCCGACCTCTCTATAAGGCCCCTCCCAATAGAGCCGGTTCCCCTATTTCTCGCTCGCAGCGTTCCCCCACTCTACCATGTAACGTGAGCTCGAGAAAGAGACGAAAGACGAGTCGTGCGACCAGCGAAGATGGCAAAGTGGGGGTACCTCAGTTCCTGGAAAAACTCTTCCCCTTGGGGGCCTGGGCGGCCCTATAGAGAGGTTTGACTGTATTGTCGACGAGAATCACTTTTGGTTGAGATTGTACGGCCAATACATCCTTAAATCTTTTCAATCTCTTGGATATCAAGAAATCCGCGGGGGAAGAGAGCGGTGAAAATTCAGGAAGTTGCTTTTTAGATTCCCGCTTCCGGAATTATCCCCCGCCGCTCATTTTCCGTTTTTGGAGGGGATAACTTTTATTTTTCCAATTTTACCTCGGGGAATTCTAAATTGGCCAAGTCCGAGGGAATCCGTGAGGTAAAACTGTCTTCTTTTTTCTTTTTTTTTTTTGCTCCTAGATGCAATTTAGATAACTCGAAACCTGACCGCAACGGAATCCAAGATGTCCGCGTGTCGGGTATAAAACTACCATTCGAAAAAGACTTTAGCCACCATAAGGTAAAATGATAAAATCTTAGGTTCCGTTTCACCGCAGGGACTAATGCGATAATTGCCGGATGATTAAACGATAAATGCTCTCTCTCTCTCATACGAAGCAGTTTAATGCGAAAAAGGGTCGGAAGCCGATGTACGAAATCACCAATTTCAATTTAAAAAAAAGGGATGGGCTCAAAATTCCGAACGACTATTTGCCAAAAGGCCATAACTCCGAATTAAAAAATAACGAAATAATGTTTTGCACAGTTTTTTCCAGCAAACATTCGGCAAAGGCGTGCAAAACTCTTATTTCGGTACTTTTTATTCGGAATTATGCCATTCGGTACTTTCAAATTCGGAATTATGGCCTTTCGGCGCATAGTCGTTCGGAATTTTGAGCCCGTCCCAAAAAAAGAGGTTGTAACGTGGAAGCCAAAATTGTGTCGAGTTTTTTCTGAATGCTGTTCTGATCGATTGTTCATTTTTAATATGTGGAGCCCATGGCTGAAACTGGATAATTTAGCTTCGACAATTTTACACAGATTTCACACACAGCAGGGTATAAAGATCTGAGAAGATACAGACGAAAATTTAACCCAAAATATTAAAAATTGCAGGAGTCACGCAAGTTTGAAATTTCGGTTTGAGGTAAAAAAAAGTCAATTCAAGCTTCATCAATTCTTCAAATTCAGCAGGAAACAAGCGCGTTCGGGCTGACCATGTGCCAGCCTTTGAAATTCACGCTATTCAGTTTATTTCTAGTTATTTTGGACTGCAGAATCTTGATAAGCGGCTCAAAAAACCTTCGAGTAGCAATTTTCATGATATTTCAAATGTTTTTAGTGTTTTTTTTCTCCAGTAAATTGGATCAGCCATTGTCAATTTCGCAAATCTGACTTCACATTCGTGATGCAGTGACTCAAAAAACGTTCCAGTTCATTTCTGAAGAATATTTCATAAAAATAGCAGGAAAATTTTTATGAATTTTTCTATACATAAAACTATGTAAGTTGGTATATAGAAATGAGAAGTTCTGCTACTTCCTCGCTGTTAGCGGGGTTAACTTGAGGTGATAGCGACCCTGCAGCGTGGCATCGGGATGCGATGCTGCAGAGGCTGAAACCTGGAGACATTAGAGGCGGTGAAATGCTGCTAAACGTAACTAGATGTAACTATGCTACCAACTACGCGTGTAACTACGTAATTCACGTTATTCACAGAATGGAGAGAAACTAAAGTACATTATTCACCGCGAACCCGACGCCGACGTCGGACGCCGACGATCTTGGCGCATTCCTCGACTCACTCTCCTCCGGGACTTCTTGGCCAGCGGTTGGCTCCGTTATGCGTTATGTCTGCAGCTAACCGGCCGTCTAAATACACCTTTCCGCATTCGCAGACCGGAATTTGATCAGTTTTGTAATTGTTATTAAGGGGACCAGTACATACTCCAAAAATCATTAATATCTTATCCAAAGTTCATTTAATTAAGGTTTCAGACACCGGGTTGATTCGATTATGTCTCTCGACGTCTCATTTTCTTCGGAGAGCAATTCTTCGTCATGTGAATGAGGGAAACTGAGGAAAAAAAATCCTGTGATAAGTTATGGTCAGTTATCGAAACGTTTAGCGACAATCTAGTCACTCTTTTGCTGATAACTTGGTCCAAAAATTTTTTTTTCCAATTCCCCTCATTCACACGATGAAGGATCGCTCTGCGAAGAAAATGAAACGTCGAGAGACATGATCGGGTCAACCGTGTGCCTGAAACCATACGACAAGTGGTTTTTGGAAAAGTAAATTCTTCGATCTGTAATTAACTTTGGATCAGATATGAATGATTTTTGGAGTATGGAGTCGAAAATCGAAGACTTCTTTGATTTCTTATCATTGTTATAATTTTTTTTTTTTTTTTGGTTTCAAGGAATTCATATTTTATACTTGTCTGCAATTTCAGGTACTCGTGATAAATAAATTCCTTCGCAATTGCGGAGGCTTCGAATCCGCGGCTCGTAAAACGAGCCCGCATAACGTTATAGAAAAGCGTGTGTAATTAAAAAATTAACGAGCTGACTCAACGGTAGCTAGCGGATTCGATACCTACTTACTTCGGTTCTGCCAGCTCTTAAACAGTTCCGCAACTCCGTTACTGCGCGTACTTGAACATACGCTGCATAGAAGCCACGCGCGGTTTTACTCCACGATGTTGAACTATGAATTGTAATTAATAATTAATTAATTAATTAATTAATTAATCACCGGTTCCAGCGTCTTAAAGATATTCGTTTATGATCAAAGCAGGATCTCTCACACGGATACTCATATCGACGATGGCGGAACAGTTGAATTATACTTTTTCAAAATCAGTTGGGTTAATTAAAAAAGTTTCTCAAGATTATTATTCCCGTATTGAAAGAAAAAAAATCATACATTGAGAAAAATTATTGTAAAAAGCTCGCCAAAAGTTGATGTTGCAAATTGTGCAAAGATTACTATGATCAACATGTAATTTTATCACATAACTAATAATTGGTTCATATTTTTTCTTCGCTCATAAAAAATGATGATTGGAAAACGATTGGAAAAAACCTCACAAATTCATCATTGAATTACAAAAAGGTCATAAAGATCACAAAAAAAAAATTACAAGACATCGCAAAGATGACAGGAACATTAAAATGGTTACAAAAATATTACAAGGGATTAATTGAGATTACAAAAATTGCAAATTTTGCCAAAATTGCGTTAAAAAAATGAGAAAGATTAGAAGAAGATTAGAAGAGCGGTTTGCAAATTAAATATTACATGAGATTACAAATATTACAAAACTCCTGTACACGGGATTAAACCTGCAACAGTAATTAGCCCCTCGGATGTGACCTACTTATTTTCTTCGCAAACTACATACATACTATAAATAAACAAAAACTGAAGAAAAAAAAACGACACCCTAATGACCCAGAACTGTATACAACGGTCGAGACGTTCGTTAAAAATTAGCTTCCTACAATCTTTGTCCTTTTTTTTAAATGTTGTTCTGTCTTTTTTCTCTGCAGTCGAGGAGTTGGAGTGCTTGGCAACCTGGAAAGAGGGTAGCAGCCGGTACCTGGTGGGTCGTCTTCATCACAGACACGCGTCGAACAACGAGGATCGTTACCGTTGTTTCGTATACGAAAGAGTGGGTCAGTCAATCGGTACGATAAACCGCGGTGGCCTTGGCCTCGACCAGGACGTCCCGCTACCAGGAGGACCGATTCCTGAAGGAGCACCAGAAATTTATCGCGTTGCCCAG
Source organism: Euura lappo (assembly GCA_018257835.1). Taxonomy (NCBI): domain Eukaryota; kingdom Metazoa; phylum Arthropoda; class Insecta; order Hymenoptera; family Tenthredinidae; genus Euura; species Euura lappo. Next base: position 46,639 of record JAEUYN010001416.1, read on the forward strand.
AGCGGCGACGCCACCTGCAACGGGCTCTTCAGCACCATGGAGGGATCCAGATCCATGACTTTGAGAAAAGGTATGATGTGTTGAATGAATTTTTTGGCGTGAAAATTCGCTCCTGCGATACTGAAAACAGCGCAAATCGAATCAGTCAATCTTCCTTCGAGTGATTTGCTCGCTCAAATCGCTTGGAGCGGAAGATTTCGTTCTGATATATAGAGTGAAAAAGTCACTCAATTCTTTGGGGTTGGCAAAATTTTGCAAATTTTTAATATTGGTAGTAGCAGAAAAATGGGACTCGGGTTTATTTTAATTCTCTGCTCGTCAAAGCGATTTTTCTCGATAAACAAACCTTTGACCTTGTTACTATCGCATATTTTGTTTATTAAATAATTCGTGCATGGAGAGTACAGAGAGTCCCAGGAAAACGGATAAATTCCACTATAAATTCCAACGGGTTCGCTTCCTGCAGGGACATAAGGTTGATCGCCTGGTTAGCGACAGTGTCCCAGTTATCGAACAAGCCAGTGATATCTGGTGATGATATTCAACGATGGTTAATTGCTTTTACTTTTTAGGAAGAAAGTATAAAGATCGTCAGACTTTCGTTAGATGATCAAAAAATTTGCTGAAAAAAAAAACACTTCTATCGATTTACTGGTCGGAATTAATTTAACGGAAGAGAGAAGTTTGCTTGATTTTGGCTATTAGCGATGATGCGATCTATTCGGTGACTTCATAGGCTCGTTCTAGGTGAAAAACTGTGCATTAGAAACCTAATAATGACAAAATGGTCACGGGACTCGTGTGCTAGGAGCCATTCGGTGTGATAAGTTGAGGTGATTCGAGTACCTGAAATTCCGAGGGGATGCAGAATACTTTTGAATTTTGATTTTTTCCCCAATAGTATTGTCGATGAGCTACGTAATCACGTCAGAGCCAAGACCTTCGCGCTGCCACAGAGTGATTAGGGTATTTTTGTTGATAAAATTGCACGATCGGGTGAAACGGGAAGCTCTGGCGCGCAGCTTGCATTTTGGGTGACTGAATTTCTTTCCCATTTGAAACCGATAGGAGATTGGGCCGAAGGCATTCGGTACTCTTTGGGAACCAACGAGGCATATTTCGGTGTCGATGACGACAATGATGATGAAAATTGCAATCATAGGATTAACAACTGTAATCAGCGGTTATGTAAGCATTGATTCAGTTTTTATCTCGTTTCCACATTCATTAAAATCATAGATTTTCCATTGAAAATCGAAATCCACTTGGATTTATTTTTAGCCCGTGCTTCCCGTTTTACTCGAACTTTTTCGCGAACTGAGATCGGCGCACGATCTAGCCAAAGTAGTTTTTTCCACTCGACGGTTCAAAATTACATAATTTCGTCTTGAAAGTAGCTAGATAATTGTTCACAGATGATAAATACGAGTGAACGATTGTTTATATTGATCATGAAACGTGACTAATTATTGGGTCTTAAACACTAACATCTCTATTTTAATTCATTTACTTGGTAATGGATAATATTTTTATTCCATTTGGTTCCTACCAGTTTTTCAATTGATTCGAATCTGGATAAACACAGACATTTTTCAAAGAGATTGAAACTACTTTTCGAATACACGAAACGTTGTTGTAACATTCAGCGAAAAGCGTGACGTACGCTAATGGAGCACCGTGTCGTTGGAAAAATACAAACGTGGACAAAATATGATATATGCGCCCTCTAGTTGTCGTTGTATCTATTCTTTGTCCATTGCTCGTATATATATGCGCACACTGCTCACCATGAAGAACTCTTTCATCATTAATAACGATACCTGCACGGATCCGATATCGCGTATGAACGTTTTCATGAAATATTGTATCTAGGTGAAATAAAACAATTAGGTATTACATACATTGTTTTGTTATATTGTCACGAACGCCTGTTTCAAAATTAGCTAATATTAATTATCAACAGTTCAACGGAGCGTCTCTCCTGCGACAATTACAATTACATAAATTAAACCCGTGACAACGAGAACGTGGGGATTAAAGTGACAACGTTAAATTTGACTGCAAAAACACTACGAGTACGAAAAATTAATGCAACATACACAATAAACAGGGGGAATCATTTTCTTATACGCCTTAGGCATTAAAAAGTCCATTTTCAACGCCTGTTCTCAGGACTGCCTTGAAAAGTCTTTTTACAGTATCGTCAGAAACAGTTTATAATTTTTCTTATCTGTAATTTTCTTTTTTTTTTCCATCAAGAGGGAATATAATAATATTTCCTAAAATTTAGCACTTGCAATTTTCTTTTCGTATCAGAAAATCGTAATTTTTTTATCTTTCTTTTCTTCAATTTCTTGCTGTTCTAATTCTCCCTCAAGATCAATTTTTAGTAGCCTAACGATTTTATAATACCTAGTCAAAAGTGTTTGAAGTGTTTCTTGCGGAAGAAAATTGCTTTCAGCACGAAAAAGAATCTGCTAAGCCGAAATGAGCGTGAAAACGTATGCAGTAGATAATATACTTGAGCGTGAAATGAGGGTAGTTGTTTTTATGCGTTGATTGTTTTTTAATGCGTTTCCCAACTATTATACGAGCAATTATTAGTTCTCATTACACGCCTCGATTATCAGTTTGTGAATTTTCCACCCCCTCCCGAAACGGATTAAAATCCGTAATGTCAATGACCTCGATATTATTTGACCACGTTCTGTATTATCCCTCGTGTAATAAAATATTTTATAATGGAAAATTAACAGTAAATTTATAATGACACGAACTGAAGAGATATTATAAATTATCTACTGATTTAAATAGCACAAAATAGCACAAATGAATTTTACGTGTCAATTAATTATCGCGTATCTGATTGACGCAAAGTTTGAAAATTCGCCATTTTAATTGTCTACATCATTCGATTGAAATTATACATCGAAAAAGTCACGATTATTTATTATTATTCTTTTTTTTCATCTTTATTTTTCCTATGTCATTCGTCGAATGAAATAAATCACTGTTTCTATTGTATCGAACTTTCTGATCCTAGATTGTGTTTCCTCAGTGATTAATTACGGGAATAGAATAAGAATAATTTGTCACAACCGTTTCCGAGTCTTTTTCGCTTTCCATATTCACATTTTGATCAATGATTCGACGCTATTTTGAGATCTGTACAGTGGAAGAGAAAGAAAAAAAAACTATAAATAACAAGAGTGACGGAATTCAAAAGCCGATTATAGCCAGACAAAGAATAAACGTTGAGCTTGTAACATTTAGTTAAAACCACGCATGCGAAAATCCGAGTCCATTAACTGAAATAATAATCGCTAATCCGAACGACGTTTAACAATCGAACATTATTATTCAAGCGACTGTTAAATCGCTGTTGTTGTTTTTCCCCTTTTTTTACAAAATCTATTTCAGGTGACAAATACAATATTAACGTCGATTCAAAGTATCGTAACATTTGAATCGATCTCTCTTTGGCGCCACACTGTGACGTAACTATTCGGTAAAAATCGCCCGCCATCTGGCGGCGTCTGTGGAAACTCGTTCCTCACTCAACATTCCTGATCTTTTAGTTCTCGATTTTCAAACGTCGCGGTTATATTGTGAACAGGAAAGTTTCCTCATATTGAAAAGTAACAGACATCCATTTTTATAATATCAATTTTCAAACGCCACGTGACGTCACACAATTAAAAACAATTGCTTTTCCTGTCAAGAGTATAACAATTAGGTCGGAATGTAGTTTTAACGAAACTCGTTACTGTCCAAGGCTTGTAAGTTGTAAATTGCCTGTAACATTATATTGTTTAACAATTAACAGGTAATAATGAACGGGTCAAATTAACAGAAATATTTCTGTAGACCTTCTGGGGGACACGGAAAAGACGATAAAATTGGTTAAATTTCCTCGGCCTCCATGCTATTCTGATTGACCGTAGTTGCCCGTAGCGCCATCTCTGTGTGACGTCACACGAGACCGCGTAATTCAAAAGTTGTATTGAAATACGTCAAAGATAAACTGTAAACAATTAAGAACAACAATTTTTTCGTGAATCCAGATCATCGACTGGAAAGAAAAAATCATAAATAATTCTAGAAAGAAACAGGTATGAATAAATTAATGAATAAACATTGATTATATTCCCCTTGGCAGCATTATCACCCGGAAAATGTAGATTTCCGAGCTGGTTAACCGGACACACAGCCGGAGGCCTGACGTGGCACACCTTGGATTTGGCGAGATCGTACACGTTCCATCCGAGAAATGCTTCGCTCCATGTGACCAGGTCAAATTCAACGATCCCTCGAAACGATAACGGGGCTGGTGACGGTCAGGAAATCCCTGGTCAGGACGAACAGGACGTAAAAATCCTTTGTAACAGCATCAAACAGTCGAATCCCACACAGACCATGTCCATGCTCGTGGCACACTTCACCGTTGGATGGTGAGAAAATATATAATATATCTAGAGATGATAAAATCGAAGAGATATACTTTAAAAATTCTTAGGAATCATCAACTTCTACATTTCTCAATCACATCAATCATTATTTCAATCAACTTATTGTCTTTTTAATCAAATGATCAATGATTTCCAATAATCTTTGACTACTAGTTTCAATTTTCGAATATTAGGTGCTAAAAAAAATATGGGCCAAAATGGCCACAAAAGAAAAATCCTTATGTAACTTAAAATCAACTTTTCACGGCATTGTTGTCTCACGTAAAGACAAACTTGAGTCCTAGTTTCTGAAGGAAGAGGTAAATTTTCCATCTAGTTGATTTTTTTTCTTTCTTATTTGGACTAATTTCATACACTTTACTCTGTTTTATAGTATCGTTCGATAATTATATTTATACAATTTGTTTTTTCATTCAAGTGCCCGAATTTCTAAAAATTTTTGAATCTGCGAATAAATAAGAGAGATTTTTCACCACCCTAAACTTTTTCTATATTATATATATATATATATATTCTTCCGTGATAAAATAGGTTCGTTGAATTATCGTTTCCTTGTAACATTGTGTTACAGCCGAAGCGGATACATGTGCATGACGTTCTATAGAAGAGACGGTCACGTGATAGAGGTACAAACCGGAAACCCAGTATCGAGACCGGAAGAGGCATGCAGTCCGCCTCACTACACATCACAGAACGTACCCTACCTCACGCTAGTCAGTGAGTACAATAATTCTCCTCTCACCCGAATACATATCAATCCGATTCGATTATCTGAACTCATTGCTACAAAAAAAAGCTTCCCCTTCTTCATACCTGACACTGCAAGCGTGGAACTCTTTCTGCTCTCTCAGAGACAGTAGATAATTCCTGATGTGCGCATGCGTCGAGTCTACCCCCCCTACTGCGAAGAGTAGAACACTTACGAAGCGTGTAGGTAGACGAGCTAATCTTTCGTTCCTTGACTGGTTGGAAGCGGTTCCTAGAGAAAAAAAAAACGTTTTTTTGTCGGAGTTTATTCTTGAAAATCTGTTTCCCTCTAGCCTATCGGTGTGACGTGAGTTTTTCGGACCGTGGGATTACAAAAACATCGGATTTAACAGACACGCCATGTCTGGTGGCACGCGATAACAATTTGTCAAAATCCCACCCAGCTTCTTTTCCCTCGATATATGAGTTAAGTTATACAGGCCCCGACTCTCGACTATCGTATATATAGAATGAACTCTTTCTTTTCCGGTCGGGTCGCGTGTTCCCTGACGGGGCGTCTGACGGAGCATCGATATATTAAAGTCTAGATAGAACGTGGGAGTCGATGGAAGAAGACAAGAAGGAATAAAATAAAAAATAAAAATAAAAGAAAGCGACAAATAAAAAAAGAGAGAGAGAGAAAGAAGTCCGTAGCCCCGGGGGACGAACGAACTGAGTTGTAATCCCAAGGGAGTTATTGGATTCGGTTTGATCCACCGCGCGCCAACCCCCCACCCGACAGTTCGCCCCGCGTCGCTTCGTCCGGTTCGACGCTTTACTTTACCGGAAGTTAGTTTCAGTTTCCGGCAATCGACCTAACCCCTCTTTCATTCTTACTTTCTTACGTATAAAAAAGAAAAAAGAAACGAGAGAAAAGACTTACGGACTCGCTATTGCTCTCCCGCATCTTCTTCCCCCCCCCCTTTATTCCACAACTTTTAATATCTTAACCGGCCACCGGGGTCCGGGACCATCCCCTCGCACTCTGAGACTCTCTTCGACTTTTGCCAACTTTTTTGTTTTTTTTTCCTCAGAGAGATAGACAATAACTTCCCCCCTCCGTCATTTATGATTCACAGATATTATATGTATACGGCGCAAAACAGATCTTTTCGGCCTTCGGGCGGAAAAGTCCTTTGCGCCCGCTTTTTTTCTTATGAAGAAAAAGTTTTCCTACGTCTAATACGAATTACCAGAGGAATTTAGATTTATAGTAGATTTCCGTAGGAAATATCGAATATGCATGTAGTTTCTTATTGAAAAAAGATTATAGATTTTCGTGAAGATAGTTGTTTCCGTAGAATAAGAAAATTTAGAACTTTTTATGAAAGACTACGAATTTTTACAATTATATGGGAAAAACTACCGAGTTCGAATTCCTCTCAAAATTTCTGTAAATTCGATAGGGCAAATTTCATTATTTCGTTGTTAACGTTGAATAGAAAATTTTCAAAATTATAAGACGAAATTTAATAGACTGAATTATTTGTGTGAATATCAAATTGTATTATAATGGTTTATAAATACTGGCTTTCTAACATCTTTATCATAGAAAATGTTGCGGGTTCCGTAAAAAATAATCGATACACTCGAAATTCTGTTCTTTACCATCAAAGGTGTGCAATTTATTACCAATCATTCCGCATTTATTAATCGATCAATTGATTGTTCAAAGTGTCGAGATACTTTTTCCCTTCGATTAATGAAATAATTGACTTTTTCGATCGATCTATTCGACTTCGATTATCCAATTGTTAACTGTTACTTTGAATAATCGATTTTTTTCGCGATTCATCGATTCATCGATTCATCGATTCATAGAACATTTTATTTTTCCACCGATTGACGGTTTCATTTTTTGTTTTTTTCGATTATCGATTATTTGTGTGACTTTGATCATTCGATTTATTGTCTACTAGATTAATCCACGGTTTCAATTGTAATTGTTTTTCGTTTTTCTCTCTAAATTGTACGATTTTTTTTTTTTTTTTTGTCAATTCATCGATTGATCGAAGTTTCAGATTAATTGAGGGTGATTATTCGCACATCCCTGTTTCCTGTATCGTAAATTAGGTTCAAAGTTGGGTTTAAACAAGGTTAAATAAGGTATAGTGCGACGCGATGCGTTGAACCGGCTATAATGCATAAAACTACGTCATATTTTATCTCTATGTATTTATATAATACGGTGTATATATAAATATATATTTTAGAGCAAAATGCATACACACGGTGTAGCGGTAGGTATACATTATTATACCTCGTTACAAGCACACGATTTTATCGCATACTCGTGTTATTTGTGGTTTACGTCAGGTCACCTAAGTGACGTCACGGGATAGATCAAACGAGACCGTCTACGGTCTAGTTATATTCGCTCTGGTTGACATCCAACCAGGCAAAGAACACGATTTGAGAGGAATGAAGTGAAAATGGTGAAAATCCACTTTTTATATTGGAAACTAGGGGCTTCGCGCGCCCACCCTGGTCGGCGCTACGCGCCTCAAAAATTGTTTTCACACCTTTTCATTCCCTTAGGAGTCGAATTTCAAAAAACGCTTAAACTACTTTCTAGGTATTTGAATGAGCAATAATTTGAAGCCAAAACGAAGTCAATATCTCATCGGGCCGAGGAGATATCCATGAATCCGCGAAAACATGTTTTACCCCTTTTATTCTCCTTGTGGGGCGAATTTAGAAAAATCATGTTGCCCAAATTTCAAGTTTCTAGGTCAAGGACTTTGGGCTGGGCGTTGATGCCACTTGTTCCTTTATAGATATAGAGACAAAGATAAAGATAATAGATTGCGTTTTGTCCAAGTTTTCTGAATAATTTCAATCGAATAACTCAAACTGGTGTAACTTTTGTTAGATTCGAGAGAAAAGTCAGAGATTTGTATAGTTTCAAAAGTCAATCAGTTACGGATAATTGTTTCGAAAATTAATAATAATTCGCATGAAGTACAGCAGAGAGAATAAAAAGTCGATTCGTATATCGCATTACGGTAAAGACTATAGTTTTTTATATATATATATATATATATATATATATATATATATATGTGTGTGTTTTTAATAATATGTACGAGTTTATGTGTGTGTGTGTGGGAAGAAGGAGATCGCGTAATAAAGGAACTCGTAAATCCCGCCTGGGTGCCGGCGTTCAGTTCCTCTCGAAGAAATTAGAAACAAATATAATCCTGTCGCAGTTGCAACGCAGAAATGAATAAATAAATGAATAAAAACAACCAACTTCTTCTCGCAATATCGGATGATATACAGACACAATTATAACTGTAGAGAACGAATTCATACACTTTTCTTGTCTATTTTATAATACTGACTTCGATATCCAGGATATAAGAAGCTTTCCACGGTCCCTAGAAGGAACAGGAAAAGAGCATACGGTCTGTCGCACAATTTCCTTTCATTCTCTCTCTCTCTATAGTAACACCGCCTGCATTGCGAAACAAATACTTTTGCGCGAATTTATATTTTCCCGCGTTCGCGAAGCTTGACGCGTTTTTTTTGGGGGGGCGGGGGGGTCAACGCTGTTTAATTTTCTCGACGAATCCATTAAAAAAAAAAATCGATTGATCGATCACTTGACAAAAACTAATAATCGAAGCCATCTCTTGATCGATATTTTTTCGCACAGCTTTATTAATTTTTGCAATTCTGTTTGTGAGAAAATTTGAAAAAGTTTGAGAATTGTTATTCTATTGAATCGTCCTTTTCTCAAAAACAAGGACATCGAGTAATATAATATTTTTGGAAGATCATTTTTGACATTTCCTATTTGAATCTGCAAGGTCAAAATTTTGGAATTGTTGTAGACTATATATCGTGTGTCTAATGACATAAGGACTTCGAAGAACGGCAAAAGGTCGAACATTTTTTAATTTTTTTAATCGTATTCAGGTTAAAAATCCCAAAATTCGTTTATAAACGTTGAAATTCAGTATGAGGTCAATTGAAAGCAGAAGATCGTTGGTGGAAACGAACTTCGCAATAAAAATTAATAAATAATAGTTTTCAATAATTGCATCAGGTCGTATTCGCAAAAAAAAATTTGAAGAATCGTTATCGAATTTGTCAAAATGTTTTTTTTTATTATTTTTTTTATTTAGCTTCATGTTTCAGGTGTTTTCATGACTTTTCCGCTGAGGAATCAAAAAAAAGTTCTGCCTCTAGCTTTTTTCTCACAATCCTCCTTAAAAATTGTAATGAAAGAACGATGACGTTTTGCATTTACAGTTCTTTGATCTCGTAATTTGAATTGATCTATACGTTTTGATCATTATTAGAGCGAAGAGCGCCAAAAAAAATTATACGACATTTTGCCACCAAAATCGTGTTTTCGGCACTAATTACGACAATTATTCTACAACAATTAAAAAACTTTGACCTGATCATTGTCAGATTCAAATATGAAATGTCCAAAGAATTTTGAATGTAATTTGAATTTACTAGAAAAATCTAGTAGCAGCTGCTGTCTATGTGAAAAAAAGCTGCTTTTCTGTTTTTTTTTGTTGCAATTTCATCCCTCAAAACTATCGATATTTCCAATCGCCTCTTTCGCCTGAGGTATAATAAATCTATCTACTATGTTGAAAGGGTAAAACTTTGAAGCGGTCAACAATTTTGTTTGTTTCTGCACCAGCGGTGTACACGAGAGGTTGGGAGACTGCTATAGTAGGAGTAGATATAAGAGGCGGTGAGTAGTTTAGGAACGGTACCACGGGGTCGGTGAGGGTGGGGAAAAGGGGGATGGTATATACGTGTCGAGGCTAGACTCATTTTTCATAAGTTTGAAAAACACCACCGGTGGCCTCGGGCGTAAATTTGAATTTCTCGAAAGGTTTGAGAGGTTCGTCGTAGTTCAAGCTTAGAAGCGGCCAACGAGAACAACCCCTTCCACCTGGGGTGAAAAACTCGGACAGATATACGGCGCCAAATCCAAAGCGCGGAAAAATTATTCTTGTACCGAATAATCTACAAATATCGACGGATTGGCGGAAAGAATTTTTTCTACCGGAGGGGGGCTTGAGAACAATAGAAAAAATATGTAGAGTCCCCCTCGTACAGGTCGATCGATCGAATAGCGTAATTTCGTGATTTAACACCCCGAGGGAACCGGCGAACGCCGTCAAGTGCCGAACCGTGTAAAACGTCCCGGGGGTTTGTCAGATATTTTCGCCCCTCAACCCCTTCGGCACCGGTCGCGGGACTTGATTACGACCCGGAAGTGGTGGAAAATTGAAATTCCATACGCGAAGGCCCCTTTCGGAAGTCGGGAAATAACGTCGGCAGTCTCACAGTCTCTGGGGTCCAGGTCCGTATGAATTCTCGCCCAAAAACCGGTCAGGCCAAACGTGTCCGCTATGCAAGGTGGCCAGTTTCGACGTACATTCGCGGCCGCGCCGCGAGGACTCGGACCGCGGTGGAAATTCGGAAAAAACCTCACGATTGGAATAATGGGAAAAGTATCGCCGAGTAGGAATGGCCGACTCGGGGCGTTGAATGAGAGGGAGATAAGTGACAAGTTGAGAGATTGCCGCGACTGCATTGTGCTCTTTTCTCCCGGACCACCCAAGGGTGGCATTTTTCCAACGCGCGCGCGACGAAGAGACGTGTGTCGTTAAATATGAAATTTTTAATCGACCGTTCCCGCTACCTACCCTGTAAAAAATGTTTGTTGTGAAGGAAGTTTCATCCACATAAATTAATTCCCTTATAATATCATAAATTTGTTGATAAATTCAAAGAACATGCATATCGTGCGAAATTGGTTAACGTTTCCTCGTTCTCATTTTCCAAATCGTGACGTTACGAGGTGACGTTGCGCTCTGGGCGATCTGGATTAAAAAAAAATCCATCCCATGGAGAGCAAAAAGCTTCCAGGGAACGTAAATACGCGACTCACTCAACGGCTTTTCTGTCCTCCCTTATACCTCCGCCCTGGGACGGTGAAGGAGATGTTATTTCAACGTCACCCTGCAACCTCGAGCCATTAACCATCGGCCATTAACCATTGACCGTAAAACTGACACGGTCTCTTCTCTGTCACCAGAAGCTGGAATGGCATTTTTAGTGGTCACACTGAGAGAAAAGATGTATCACATTTTATCACATATCGCCGACAAATTACTATTTTTCGGTAGTAAAAGGACGTGTGGTCACACAATACAAAGAATTACAAATCCACCTTGTAAATTTCACTAATGGTGAATATTACTCTTCAAGAAGGGTATGGTTTACAACTTGAAGGCTAAAATTTACTATTTCCGATCGTATTAAGAAGCATAACACGATCGTATAATGTACAACTGTGGGGTCCGAATTCTTACCATCTCAGATAGTAAAATGAAGTTAGTTCACAGCGGCCGTGCATCCATTCGCAGGTGGCGCTGTTAGCGGTCCTATTTGCTGCTAATTTTTTATTTAGGTTCTGCTACACAGTTGGAAGACATCTGTAATCCCACTGGTCCATATATGAAGTTTCATTCCGACAATTTAATAGGAACTATTTAACTATCATAAATAGTAACAATATTATTTATTTTATTTTCTGTCAGAACACACAGGCACACAGGTATAAATAGTGTGACTTATGTCCCAAATAATATCAATTTGCATGTTTTGGGCTTTTGTATCCATATCATAACACTCAAAGAACGTCGGAGTCGTCAGAGTGTTATAACGAAACAATATCTGCTTCCGTAGACCTTCGTCCGCCGTACGACGTTGAAGTCGAGAATGATTCTGGTTGTGTGGTGACACGTAAGTGTAGCCGACACGGTGCAAATTTCTTCGCGAGATCCAAAAACCACTGCCAACCATCTATCGGCGCGCTACGGTACCACGCAGCGGGTGACCGACCGCTATGCCGCTAGTGTGTCCGCCATATTCGTATACCCGATACGTATTTTTACTATCTCAAGTTGTAAAAATTACCATCTCGCATGCGAGAAGATGTGTGTTTGCCTTTCACAGTGTATCACGAGGCGGTGCGAAACGACTGTGTTACAGTCGCAGATAGTAGAAATAACACGCTTTCATCTGGAAACTTACGAAATATGTTGTAATTTCTACAAGTAGCGATATTTACAATGCCGGGTTGTAATTTGAGTTCCGAGCGACATGTAACGTATCCCAGTTCTGCTAGAGACTATTGACTGAAAAATGACTACGTTTCCTGGTTTTTCGACTCCACGTCAACTTGCCATCAAAAGTAGTAATTTGTCGGGGATATGTGGTGAAATATGATACATGGTTTCTCTCAGTGCAGCTGACCGGAAGGAAAACGGTGGCTGGTTCCTCCTATTCCTACCTTTCCTGTTTTTCTTCTAATTTCCTCGTTTTGTCAAACTACGGATGAATGAAGCTAATCACGAAGACAATTGGGCTGATTGGTTTCATGGTTCGTTCGTTCGATTGAATCGATCGGGACCAAGATGACAGAAATCGTTATCGATCAGCTCATCATCAGTCCAATACCTCGAAAATTAGTAAATTTTTATCCTAGAAGTACGGACCTATTTTTTCTAGCTTCAACCTCTTCCCCACAAATTTATGATCATGGCTCGAATATTCTATTTCCTGCCGTCAATCAATCAATTCTAGAAGAATAAATAAGCATAGTAACAATATTTTGAAAATACTTACCGTTTTTTTTCTTCCCATCAATGGATTTCTTTACTTGTAGGTACACAACGAAAAGCCACCACGACCTTATCATTTTCCAATTTTCAATGTAGATGCCAATGTGCGTTGGTTCGTTTCTTGCTTGTGAAATCGATCTTGAAGCTAATAATGAGCCTCGTAAGTACACGAATCTTTTAGTTTTTCGATAAGGAAGAGAATGGTGAAGAGAAAATTAGATTTCATTGAAACCTAGTTGGTGAAAAATCCATTCAACTACCAAAGAGTTATCAGAAAAATGTCACCCCTTTTCGTATTTCTAGGGGTAACTAGATTCAAGTTTGGAAAAACTAGGTCAAAAACTACAAAAATTGATAGGATTCACTCGACGTTGGAGAGGCTGATACTGACTATAAAAGACGTATCTCCATCTTCAGGATTATAAGTCACGTAACTCTACCTACAAAAATTGATAGGATTCACTCGACGTTGGAGAGGCTGATACTGACTATAAAAGACGTATCTCCATCTTCAGGATTATAAATCACGTAACTCTACCTACAACAATTGATAGGATTCACTCGACGTTGGAGAGGCTGATACTGACTATAAAAGACGTATCTCCATCTTCAGGATTATAAGTCACGTAACTCTACCTACAAAAATTGATAGGATTCACTCGACGTTGGAGAGGCTGATTATACTGACTATAAAAGACGTATCTCCATCTTCAGGATTATAAGTCACGTAACTCTACCGGCCCTGATGATAGACCAGTTGACTCGTGAGTATATTACACGACGTGCAGTAGAGATAATTGTTTTATCATCGGGGCTACGTGATCTATAATCGTAACGCAAGAGATAGGTCTTTTATATTCAGCCTCTCCAAACTCAAAACAATCTCATAATAAATTTCGTCCTCCAATATCTCGAGAACGGATCAACGGATTTTGATCAATTTAGTCTCAATCGACGCTGTTTTCTCAAAACTCAAAATCACTCGGAACTTGGATTCGTTCGGTCAACTAGATTTCGAGTTATTCCCAGAATGAAATAATTGATTCACCAAATCTTTTGATGACTTTTCTTCAGGTTTTTTCCTTTTGTTGGTGCAGATAACGATGAATTTACTTAGAAGTTAGAAAAATTGTGGTTCGCTATACTAAAGATTCTTGAAATTTTGTATCACCTCTTCCTTTTTTTTTCTTTTCCTTTCTGTATCACTTTTACTTTTTTTTCCTTTTGTTGGTGCTGCAGTTAGTGATACATTTCGTTCAAAGTTAGAAAAATTGCAGTTCTGTAAATGATTCTTGAATTTTTATACACGCACCACAGTTTCAGCGACAATGGAACGATGATAAAATAAAAGTCTATTTAGATTAGGCCCGTAGTATCATTTCCCATAGGCCGCGGCCCTCGGGCTTTGGGGGGTGCAGGGGTCGTGTGAATAGAGGTTACGAGGGTCCTAATCGTCTTCATTTGTTCATTGTATGGCGAGGGAGGACAATGGAGCCCAAAAGTGCCATATTTGCCTATTGTCCGCTTCACGCGTGACATTACCTAAGATTCGCTATCTAAATTAGGAATCTTCAATCATCGCCGAGACTATAATGTCATCGATCATTATTTTTACAATTAAAAACATAAAAAAAAAATTATAAAAAAAAGACATTTGTAAGAACTGTTTCAACTCAAACGCATTTTACACTCCAATAATGCAACGGGCACTTCTCTGTTCTCTTTCTTGCTCTCCTTCTCTCTTTCTCCCCTCGTCCCTCCCTCGTCCTCGTATATTGATTATATAAGCGTCCGAATATACTAACACGGCTAAAAACATCGCAACCCCAAACCTGGAACATACCCTCCCCCCCCTTCCCCCCACAAACAGTCTTAGAACTACGACGATACTGAAGAAAAACGTTTAGGGTTTACAGCTAGAATTCGTATTCGTACATATTTTATCTAGTTGATGAAGAATGCATACAGGTTAGACACACCGTCTCTGGCCATCAATTGCTCCATTAGTGGGCATATCGAAGGCGTGTAAAAAAAGCGGTGGCCAGAAACGGTGCAAAAGGTAACCTTTGGTTTAATTATTAAAAAACTGTATCCTAGACTTTCTTCAAGCCATATTTATGCTGGTAATCGAATATTTTGATGAAATACATTATAAGCAACAGAAATAAGTAATCAACCTTTGAATACTCGTCACAAACGGTGGGGTACGCTTCCACCCCAAATATCTGATGTAAGCATACGGATTCTAATTCAGTTTCACGATTTTCTGCATCAGCAAAAGTTTTTGATTGTAGCAGCTTTGATTTTTTACTGCATCGTCCACACAATTTTTCGTTCAGTGAACTTGAACAATTTTATAGCCGTCTACCAGCTTCTCGAACTCTCTCTGAGTAAACGTCCATTGACTAACGTAACTGATAATTGTCTGTGAAATTCTCATGTCATCAGTTTCTCTTATCAGAGTCTCAATCCATTGTATCGTAATTTCTTCTTTTATCTCGTTTTCTTTTTCTTCTTATTTTCATCGTAGGTAATGATTCGGCGTATCGGAGGAAGCCAAGGCTCGGATAATTTCTCTTCGTAGGTCAGTGAGGTCGTGTGATAACGCGGAGGCCTGAACAGTTCAGGGGTGGGTACATAGGAATAGGAATAGCGACAGGGATCCGGGGATGGGGACAGGGACGGAGATATTTTTCGAGAAAGAGGAAATACATCGAGGGGTGGATAAATGGGGTGACTTTGTCCAACGCCTTTGTCTGGCCTTGTTACGTTGACAAGGACAAGATTAATACCAGAAGCCACGTTTCGGCCGCGGGTCTTCATCTAACGGGAACTGTGTCGAACCCCCTGATAAAATAAAACAAACAAAAAATACAAAGATGGGGGATTTCTCTCACTATCTCGCGGGAAAGAAAGAATCGATTGAATTTGAAAATGAATTGAATAGGCCGGAAAAATTTATAAATTTCATCCTTTTATGAAAGACACCGTACCAAACTATTTTTTTAATGAAAGTTCTACAACTGAAGAGTATCTTTTTTAATTTTTCCGAAAAAATATTGAAAATATGAAAAGTTATGAATTTTTTAGTAGGAAATCCGGTTTTTCAGTGCCTAAAAACCAAAAGTTAACAGTTTCATCAACCGGCGTGACTATGATTATGATAGACTACTTAGGTGTGATTATTAGGGGTTGAGAAAAGAAAAGGAACACATTTTCCGCATTGGCTGCGGCGGAGGGGGGAGGGGAGGGGGGCACTATTCCTAAGCTCGAGGTGTGCTCGCCTCATGAACGTTTTCGGAATAGAGAAAACTGAGGGATGAATGGTTACCACACGGAGGACAGATGGACCTGGGGGGTGGTTTTTGGTAGGGTAAAGAAGATATTGCGCCAAGGGGTACGTCACTCAGGATTTTACTCTCAAGTCACACACACACACACACAGACATTTTCATCAGTATGTAATACATGAGTAAGATAAATATGTACACCGACGCGCGTAAACCCTGAAATTTCTCACTACGTCCACATAAATTCGTTACCTTTCCGCAACGAGAGAACATTTCTGCAAAGCTCTGCGTGACTTTCAATGACGTCACATTGCAAGTGCCTTAAAATTCTAAAGTCTGAGGTAATATTTATATACTCGTCGTGTTTTCCTCCTTGTTTTATCAATATTTACTCAAGACATCTGGGCAACTAATGTCTGTGACCTGGATTGATAGAGTCGGTCATGTAACTCCAGTTGCGGATACAAGAATCTCTGATTAATTACTGCGAGGTAGGAAAGACAGCTGCTTCTCGGACCGATCTGTGCGATTTGATCATCGTTCATTTTTCTAGATATTAATGAACACTGATTACTCTTGATTAGCTGTTACTCGACGATTACCGAACGCCGGGGCTGAGGGAATGATTGAATCGTCAACCCTTAGAAAAGATCCGGTTGAAAAGAACCAATTTTTCATTATATTTCGTTACTTGACGAGGAAACATTTGGATAAAAATTTCTGACATCGAAACTGTGAAATTCAAGTGGGATATTTTTTAAATCTGACCTCATTTTTGTAATCAACGACCCGCAGAACCCTCCGATAAAATATTCCAACAACTTCGTGCGTCGCATCCCTGCAGAAAAAAAAATATACACTTCAAAGGATGGAAAATCTAGTGGGAAAATAAAAATTAACCATTATACCGCGAATTTTGTAACGAGAATAATTATAAAAATTCACCCTCATGAAACGAGTTGAGCAATAAGTGAAGAAAAAAAAATTAACAACAACCGAAACATAGCAATAGTTTGTACGATCCATTTCTGACTGATGGATTCCCTCCATTCGCTTTGATCAACGTACCTTGATTAATTAATACACGAAACGTACCCTAATCCCCGAATCGCTTTTCCCAGAACGCGATAATGATCACGAATAGACGGACTATCGGTATCTAATCAAATTTCAACGATAACCGGACTCCGAATCCCATATTCCACAGACGGATTAATCGAAACCATATCACATATCCACCTAAATTGAATGAATCTATGGTCAGTACGCGTACACGCGTGTCTGGCAGCTTTCCTGCGAGAGAGAGAGAGAGAGAGGGACAGAGAACCAGGAGCCCTCTGCAGTCAGTGGTAAAAGGAGGCGCGGGTAAGCCAGAAACTTTTGGTCCAAGTTTAACGGCGCGGCGGTAGGAATTAGGTAGGCGGGGTAAGAAGAGGAAGGGCGAGAGTCTCCCGCAGGAACAGGTGACCCGTGTCGGGTTCAAAGACGCGCGACTGCGAATCCTAAGCGACGTGCATTCAACCCAGGCAAAGGATCGGAGGAAAGGTCCCTCGCTCTCTTGCCCAATCTACCGTAGGAACGTGGCTTTCCCTTTGACGTACTACCTTCCAGTTATTTTCCGTCCCCCACCCCCGCGACGATCCTTTTCGCCAAAGTCCTCGCAGGCGTCTTTATTTCGCCATCAGAAGGAGAAACGTACCCCTCTCTGCATAATCGACCAGACATTCATACAGATTAGAAAATCTGGTATCCAATCAAGAATCTTGAAACATTCTTCTTCTCATTTCTTATCATTTCAGTTATTTCCTCGGCTATTCCGCATGAAAAATAATACACAGTTAACCAGATTTTTCGGGCCTCGAACCGGACCGAACCCGGCTTGTATAATCGATACGGTATAAGGGAAAAAAAGAGGTAAAAGTTTACGGAAATTGAAAGAGAGAAATAGGAACGGGAAGGGGGGGAGGGGGGACTGCCAGTCGACTGCCTCGTCAGATTTGTCTCATTAGAGACGGCCATGGTCTTCTTAGGGCTGGTTTAAGCTCTCGTTATCGAACCTTTGTTCTTTCCTTTTTACTCAATTTTTGTACCGCTCCGGTGCCGCTGTCGGATCCGGGGCTGATTCGACGTCTATTGATTCTAGACTGCCACGGCTCCGCCAATTACCGACATAATTCATCTAATTATTGTCTACTGCCCCTTAATTTGAGGTGACGCGTATTTTACAGGCTATACTATACAACTTTCTTCAGATAATACCGAGTTAACTTTGTAGCGATAATCTGGTTCCCTACCTTTCTTCTGTAATCTAAGGGCTTCCTCGTTAAGGAGGTGCTGTACTCGATTTTTACCGACACTCGGATATCTGTACGAAATTACTATCATGATTGCTACCATTTCTTCATTATTGTATAATACTGAAATATTTTTGCATTTATTTGTTCGGAAATTGCATGGAGAAAATTTCGCTAAGAATCTATTTTTGGGGATTTAGTTCCGGATACATCCGATTGTGAGTGTCGGTAAAAATCGAGTAAAGTTGTCTCACGGTGCGCGCGCAGCTTGTCCGGACCGATTCGGTCTGGTTTCATTCTGTGCGGAAGGCTTTTTCTACGTTATTAATCATGATAAGCGATGAATATTTTACATCGACAGTTCATCAGCAATTAGAAGCGAAATTTATAGAACTTTGAAACTATTATAAAGGGACTAGAAATATTCGTGTCTCTGATGATATGAGGACCAAAAATACGGTTGATTCGTTCAAGAGATGGCCACTGATCAAGGAAAACTGGGACGTCAGGAGATTCCAAAAAATGGTCAGGGAAAATTCAAGGAATTTTATGGCGATACAAAACAAAACGGAATGAAAGATCCCAGCGATTTTTTTTCTCCCTCGTGCGGGAATCTTGATCGATGGAAATATTAGTGAAACTAGTATGAATTATAAATAAAAATCATATTCTTTCACCATTGATTCGGGACATTATTTATTACATGCTTGAATAACTACTAATTCGTTCAAATTTCAGTCAGAGAAAGATTATAACTTGGTTAGGCAAAGTCAGAGATCCTGTTTTTCAGGCGAAAAAAAGTCTTGATCTAATAAATTTTAACAAGTGTCTCATATTTTTTCATTCAGCGAGTTCTCCAGAGTCAAGACAGTGTCCGTACCTCGGTAAATTCACAGTGACTGGTCTGAACCGTAACCAGAGAAACACACGTGAGAATCGTCGAATTCACGAGGTCCATTGGGACAAGGAAAAGGTTCGCCACGCTCAGGATAAATCCGGGGAGGATCGTCACGGTAGAAAAGTTGAACACTTCGAGGTGGAAACTAGGCGAGCAAACAACGAATATTTGATCCACGATCACAGGGGTAGAAAAACGAGGTCAAACAGATCGAGCAGAGCGAAAGACCTCGGCGAAGACTTCCGGGACGGAGTCGAAGACTTCAGCAGAAGACAGCGACGGTTTTGGGGACCAAAAAACGGGGGCGTTGACGGCACCCCGGACCCCGTTCAGGGCCACGATTACTTCGGGGACTACGACGTCCCGGTTGGGACCACGAAACGGGGGCTCAAGGTCGAGCCGCCGTTCGACCTCGCGGACGTCATCAGGCCCAGGAGGTACTCGGGGAGCAACGAAAACGGGGATTTTAACAACGAGAGGAGGGAAAAGAGGGAGGAGGGCGACCCGCGGTGCACCTCTGACGTCACTACCCTAACCGTCGGGTGCTCAACTGCGGACAGAATGGAGTTTCAAGGTGACTGCCCAGACGACGATGCTGTTACAGGTCAGTTAACTTACACTCTGAACTATACATACACGTACAGGATTATATCGAGGGTAATTTGACACGAGAGAACGATTCTCAAAAGTTTGATACTTTTGCACAGATGAGTTTCTGCTTAATTAAACTAGGGGAATTCATTTTTTCTTATTCAGGGACTGTATCAAAAGAGTTGAGGGGCTTTAGATTATAGATCAGGTGGTGAGCAAAAGGATTGCAAGGGATTGAAAATAATCTCAACCGATTTGGAAGTGATTTCATGCGATTTTAAGGGGTCTGGCCACTCTAGCCGCTCCGAAAGTGGATTTTATTTTTCAAAATTCATAAACTCGAAAGTATAGAACGAAATATTTATATTTTTCAACACAAGGTAAGAAACGGCTTTGAGAATGCCGAAAATAAATTTGAGTAAAAAATATTCAAAAATGGCGGGGCTGCAGAAATTTCCGCGGATTATCTCGAAACTACATTTTTGGACCTGGCAGCTTGTAAATCTCGTAAACCATCGGTCCGATTGAGATGAAATTTTTACACAATACTTTTAGATACATTATCTAACATTTAGCGTAGCGGTTTCTTTTTCCGACCATTAGGGAAATTATGGTGAGCCGAAGAACGAAAATTAGTATTTTTCACCAAATACTTCATAAGGAAAAACATTATTAAAAAAAAAAACGAATTAAGTAATCGCAAGAATCCTACCCTACATTTTAGGTAATGTATCTAAAAGTATTGTGTAAAAATTTCATCGCAATCGGACCGATAGTTCGTAGTGTGGCGGCCGAGGCCGGAAAAAAAAGTTTTCAATTACCCGATGGTACAACCGGCTGAAATTTTTATGTGGTCTAGAGGATCGAAAATGATACCCAAAAATGATCTTTGCAAGAAAAAAAACCGTGCCCTTCATACAAATATGGCGGCGGCCCTTTTCGCGCGCAGCATCCGACAAAAAGGCTCATAACTTGGGTTTCAGATTAGGTAGGACGGCGATCTGGTGATCAAAATGAAGGTAATGAATGGACGAACAGATTTATTACCAACAATCATGGCCAAAACATCCGTAACATTGTTTAAATCGACCGAAAACCGCAACCCGGATAGGTTTTTTTTTTTTCACGCCACAATTAGAAGGTCAGGACGTCAAAATTAAGTATCGGACCTAGTGATAAGATTTTTTGCCCATTTCTTCTACTTTCAAAAAATGCTCAGGTTTTTTGCGATAGCTTCAGGGGTTCTCGAGATATGGCCCGAAACGTCGCGCCGGGTGTACTCGAATGCGCGCCAAGCTGCCAGTTTTCAAGCATTGAAGCGTTGGAGCGTTCACGAAAGTGTACGATTATTGTGTATGATCATCAAGTGTGGTGTTTGAACGACAGAAATACGCGTAAGGTAGCTGGGGGTAATAAGGCCTAGCTAAGGGATATTTGAAATGAATTTAAAAATATCTAATTCCATTAACAAGTTTTAATAATATAATGTTGGAATCGTTTTAATCGTTGGAAAGTTTTAATAATTATCATTATTTCGAATACGATTTTTCCTCTTTTGGCATTATTTGCCGCCAGGCCTCGTTACCCGCAGGTACCTCACTCAATAAAAATGTACCGGGTTGCGATAATAATAGTAGATTTGAAAATAAAATTTTATTCCGAATCAGAAGAAGAATCCGTATCAGAATCTTCCATTCTCTCGACAGTTTCCAGATGTTCGGTGACTTTTTGAATATTAAAACAATCTTTACATCGACACGCTTCTGTGCACCCCAAGCCCGATTTTAAACAGACACATTTTGCTGTCTTGCAAGATGTATCTGCGCAAACCAGGTGCGTCAACATTCTCAGATCTGCAGGGGCTAAAAGTGCTCAAGCTGTAGGTAAGGGGGCGTCCACATATTACGTAACGCTTTGAAAGGACAGGAAAACGTACCGCAATGAAAAAACTGATTCAGAATGTCGAGACTTTCAAAGACTTGTCGAACCTTTCAGTGACAATTAATGATGTGCGATGATGAAGCTATATCCTTGTGTCGAACTTTCATTTTGCTTTTATACGGAGGTAAACGAAATAAATGTGAAACACTAGATGAATTTTGGTATTCGCTTTGTTTATCTTCAAATAAAATGGGGGCTCAACTTCCGCCCGCAGAAGATGCATTTAAACAGCACGTCTTACGAGTTCGTTATCAAACTGAAACATGGATCAATTCGCACAAACCTCATCCATTCAGTGGTAATCCAGGAAAGTATGGATGGAAAATGGGCGACAATTACCTACAGCTTGAGCACTTTTAGCCCCTGCAGATCTGAGAATGTTGACGCACCTGGTTTGCGCAGATACATCTTGCAAGACAGCAAAATGTGTCTGTTTAAAATCGGGCTTGGGGTGCACAGAAGCGTGTCGATGTGCAGATTGTTTTAATATTCAAAAAGTCACCGAAGATCTGGAAACTGTCGAGAGAATGGAAGATTCTGATACGGATTTCTCTTCTGATTCGGAATAAAATTTTATTTTCAAATCTACTATTTTTATCGCAACCCGGTACATTATTATTGAGTGAGGTACCTGCGGGTAACGAGGCCTGGCGGCAAATAATGCCAAAAGAGGAAAAATCGTATTCGAAATAATGAATATTATTAAAACTTTCCAACGATTAAAACGATTCCAACATGATATTATTAAAACTTGTTAATTGAATTAGATATTTTTAAATTCATTTCAAATATCCCTTAGCTAGGCCTTATTACCCCCAGCTACCTTACGCGTATTTTTGTTGTTCAAACACCACACTTGATGATCATACACAATAAACGTACACTTTCGTGAACGCTCCAACGCTTCAATGCTTGAAAACTGGCAGCTTGGCGCGCATTCGAGTACACCCGGCGCGACGTTTCGGGCCATATCTCGAGAACCCCTGAAGCTATCGCAAAAAACCTGAGCATTTTTCGAAAGTAGAAGAAATGGGCAAAAAATCTGATCACCAGGTCCGATACTTAATTTTGACTTCCTGACCTTCTAATTGGCGCGTGAAAAAAAAAACCTATCCGGGTTGCGGTTTTCAGTCGATTTAAACAATGTTACGGATGTTTTGGCCATGATTGTTGGTAATAAATCTGTTCGTCCATTCATTACCTTCATTTTGATCACCAGATCGCCGTCTTAGCTAATCTCAAACCCAAGTTATGAGCCTTTTTGTCGGATGCTGCGCGCGAAAAGGGCCGCCGCCATATTTGTATGAAGGGCACGGTTTTTTTTCTTGCAAAGATCATTTTTGGGTATCATTTTCGATCCCCTAGACCACATAAAAATTTCAGCCGGTTGTACCATCGGGTAATTAAAAACTTTTTCTAGGCCACTTAGCGGCTCCCGGCCGCAGCACTAGTTCGCCAGATTTACAAGCTGCCAAATCTAAAAACGTAGTTTTGAGATACTAATCCGCGAAAATTTCTACAGCGCCGCCATTTTTGAATGTTTTTTACTCAAATTCATTTTAGGCATTCTTGAAGCTGTTTCTTACCTTGTGTTCAAAAATAAACGTATTTCGTTCTATGCTATCGAGTTTATGAATTTTTCAAAATAAGTATACCCATTTTCGGAGCGGCCAGGGTGGCCAGACCCATTGAAGTCATTCTTGTCTATAATTTTAAACTTATTTCATGGAATGAAAAACAAAATTCTCATCTTGTTCAACGATATTTGATGTGGTTTTAAGTCATTTCAAAGTCATTTTATACTATAACGTTCAAAGTTATTTAACACAATTCCAAGTCATTTGCTCCTATTTCAACGACGGGTCATTAATTTTTTATCCGTTGAATTTTTAGTCATTTCGAAATAATTTCATGTCATTTTCAAATCATTTCGTGGCGTTTAGACGTTATATCAAATCATTTAGTCGTATGTCAACGTCATATCAAATCATTTCGTGGTATTTCAACGGTCATGTATATCAAATTATTTGGTGGTATTTCAACGTCATATCAAATCATTTGGTGGTATGTCAACGTCATGTATATCAAATCATTTGGTGCTATGTCAACGTCATTTCAAATCATTTCGTGGTATATCAACGTCATATCAAATCATTTGGTGGTATGTCAACGTCATGTATATCAAATCATTTGGTGGTATGTCAACGTCATTTCAAATCATTTCGTGGTATGTCAACGTCATTTCAAATCATTTCGTGGTATATCAACGTCATATCAAATCATTTGGTGGTATGTCAACGTCATGTATATCAAATCATTTGGTGCTATGTCAACGTCATTTCAAATCATTTCGTGGTATATCAACGTCATATCAAATCATTTGGTGGTATGTCAACGTCATGTATATCAAATCATTTGGTGCTATGTCAACGTCATTTCAAATCATTTCGTGGTATATCAACGTCATATCAAATCATTTGGTGGTATGTCAACGTCTTGTATATCAAATCATTTGGTGCTATGTCAACGTCATTTCAAATCATTTCGTGGTATATCAACGTCATATCAAATCATTTCGTGGTGTGTCAACGTCATATCAAATCATTTGGTGGTGTGTCAGCGTCATATCAAATCATTTGGTGGTGTGTCAAGGTCATATCAAATCATTCTGTGGTATGTGAACGTGATTTGATTGATTTTTCAAAGATTTCGAAGTCATTTTATGCGATTTCCACGTCACTTTATCCATCTCCAAATCATTTCATAGTCATTTCACATGGCTTCAACAAGTGGGATCATGCACCTGAAAGGGTCTTGATATTGACTCTGGCTCTGTACTGAGTGACCAGTATAAGCGAAAAATATAACACTTTCCGCTTCCGGTAGCGAAGTACTTGATACAGTCCAATTCTCCATTCATCCTATCTGAAGTTCCTCTTGTCACCACTCCGAGCGCTTACGTCGAAGTCACTTCTTTCAAGCAATATCGATGTTTTGAAAAGAGAAAACAAAAATTGAACATCGTTATCAATTCCGCAGCCTATTCTTGTCACGGACGATGGTTCGACACGGAGGGTACACAGTTCGTAATTGCAACGCCGTTGGCGACCCGGAGAACAGCCTGGTCCAACGACAACAACAGACCACAGCCATTTAGGAACAGCAGAAGACTCTGTTTCATGTACCGTGAAAGTGGTGGTGTGGTTAGTTTGACCGCTAGTCCGGTAGCCTGTCAACGAGGAGTACCGCCACCACCTCCGATGCTGGCCTTCAACGCTACCAGCATTGGTGAGGATGACCATTCAAAAATTTAATAATCTCTAATTCATGAATTTTTTTTATCACAAACTAGTTTCGCCATTCTTTAGTACAATACTTGACATATATTTCTTTTTTTTTTTTAAGTCAAATCGTTAAAAACTGGCAGAATGGCAGCGTTGTTCTGGAAACGCTGTCTTCAAAGTCTGTGGACACTGTCACTTGCACACTGTTCATCTGATAAGGATCAAACTTTAACAGGATCATCTTCAATGCTTGATCTAGTCCTTGATGAGTCGAGTTTTTTTAATCACCTACCTGGAAGGTGAAGAAATGTACTAAAATTTATTTTTTTTGTTTACTCCAAATGTTGATCATTTCGTAAAAAAAAAAGAAAACAGATTTCTAGAAAACGAGTCGTCAAAGACTGGTTTAGACATCAACATGATCCGGTTCAAATTTCATCTACACTGTTAGAAATTTCTGTATTAAGTTTTCTCAATATTTGATTATTCATGTAACGGTTTTGAATTTGTAAATTTCATTCCCGTTTGTATAAAAAATTCCAAGATACTTTTCAAAGTGTAGATCACGCACTAAGGTGTACAAGTGACAGTGTCCATCGACTTTGAAGGAAATACACTCCGTAATTTTTTTATTCTTTTCATTCTACTCCATCTCCTTCATGAATATCGAATAATATATTTTTTTTTCAACAAATTTCAGGTCAATGTATGGAGGATAACGGCGGTGCGGTCGCGGTGAGAACATCGGGACTTTTAGGAATGAGTTTGACGATAATAATAATAATCGCGATAATCAGGTGATTTTGAGCACATGTATAATAAAAATGAACGAAAGAAGAGAGAAAGAATTAAAAAAAAAAAAAAATGGTGAAATGAAAAAAGAAATATTGGTAAAAGATGTTTATATAATTATACACACATATATATATATATATATTCGTGTATATGTATTATATGTAGGCTATAATTTCTATTTGTAAAGGAAAAAGTAAGAAAAAAATACAAACAAAAAAAAAATAAATAAACTGCATTCGAAATTTCGACTGGTTAAATAACGAATCACATAACGAAATATATAAATTGAACACAAACTAACATATATATACGAGTAGAAATTTGACCAATCGAAAAAAAGTAGATGTATGATATTTAGCCTGCGATTTTTTTGGGAGGTTTTCGTATCGTCGAAGTGTCCGGTGAAATAAGATGTGAGAATAAAATTTTGAAAATTTTTTCAAAAATCAAAACTAAAGAGGAGAAAGTCGATGAAAAATATCATCGCACTCGTGACACTCAAGGTTCGTAAACTACTTTCAAATAATCGCTTAGGTTTTTTACCGATAGATTGGAATAGGGATTAGATAGATATCGGTTAATTTTAATAAACAAGTAAACGATAACAGGAAAGAGAATGATAAGAATACAAATATTAAGACTATGGTTAGACCATATCACGGTGCGTTTGGAAGGAGTGAATAAATTGAGGGGGGGGATGTTTTAATACCCAGGTATAATGAAACAAGTTGTACCTCGTAAGATATTTTAGAGTATGAAGGAGAAAAGATTGCGAATGGAGGGGATTTTGATAAGAAAATGAAAAATTGATAATTGGTATATTGAAACTTTAGGGTATATAGATTTTTAGATAGAGAGGCTAATTTTAACGAATGGATAAAAAATAGGGAATGAATTCGAAGTAAAATTACGTCGAGATGTTTGGAAATATGAATGAAAGGAGAATGAGTAAAAAATGTTGATTTACTAAACCCAGGTATTAAGTGAGAAGTGATTCACAACGCAATATACAACCTATATAATTACTGTGTAATAAAAAAAAATTATTTAGAAGAAGAAGATGAAGAAATAAATAATAATAATAATAATAATAATAATAATAATAGTAACATTAATAATAAAACTGCAAAATATATAGTTATTATTATATATGTAATAAATGCGAAAGGATTATTATATAAAAAAAAAAAAAAAGAAATGAGAAAATGATTAATATAATTAAATAATAAATAACGAAATGATGAAAGAAGAAAGAATGAGGAAAGTGGAAAAAAAAATAACCAAAACTTTTAAAACGAATCAATTTGTAAAATGTAAATTGCTATAACTGTGATTATCTGTTGCGCAGAAACGTATTGCAAGATATATAATTATTATTCTGGTTTCCGTGATTATAAAAGAGTAAAATAAAATTTAAACAAAAATAAAAAGATCAATGATAAAAATACAAAACAAAAAATAAATTATTTAAATATACGAAACGGAATTATAACGGTTATCAATTATTATTATTATTATTATTTTCATCGTTTCGAGGTTGCAAAACAAAAATTAGCAATTTTAGCATCAAGCTTCTGAAATATATATATATAAAAAAAAAAGTTTTCAACTCAGCAATCTAATTATATGTATTCAATTTTTTATATATATTTTTTTTTTCGTATTTGAAATCATTGGACACGTGAATAAAGGAAGAAAGACAAAAATATCGACTCTTGTAACACGCAATTTTCTCGCAAGCAATAAGCAATACATACTTATAATATATTAAAGAGAAACAAAACAAAAAAATAAGAAGAAAAAAAGACAGTACACACATCGCGCAAGCCTGCAGCAATAACGGTTATAATGTTGTATTTACAGATTAAAATAATTTAAAAAAAACAACAAAAAAACACAGAAAGAAAAAATTAAATGAAATCGAAATAAGAAGATTAATAATTGAACCAGAGATAATCTATTATCAATAATTCTATACATTATTATTATTAATTATCCGTGAAGAAAAGAAAGAATAACGATATTATTACAACTTATTCAGAGTCTATATTATTATACATACATATTATATAATTATGCTATATATTATTGTATGATCAATCTATACCGATGCCATAATTATCCCAGTAACACATTATCTAAGTTAAATTGTTTTATTTAAATAATAATTAACAATAATTTTAAATATGATAATCAACGACCCATCGTTATTATTCATTTAATTTTACTCCAAAACTCGTTGTTTGTACGTGCTTTCTCTCTCTTTCTCTCTTTATCTATGATTCTGATACCTGAATGATAAACATTTTTGAAAAAACCTGTAGGTTTGCCCTTACCATAGCGAAAAATACTAAATTATCCGAAAATCGAACCCAATGATCGTATTAATATTATAGAAAATCTTTTTGCTTTTTCATTTTCATCGCTGAATAAAAAGGAGAAATAGTACATTGTGTATCAAGGGCGCAAAACACTATTTTTCGAGTGTGAAATTTGCAGTACGAGCCGAAGGCGAGTGTACTGCAATCACACTCGTCAAAATAGCCTTGCGCCCGTGTTGCACACGATTTTTTTCTCAACACCTGGTCGGCAAAAATGCCTCTTTTCAGACCGAGTGAGCGGGCGCAAAACGGAACTTTGCGCCCGAGGGCAGGAAAAGAGTCGTTTGCGCCCGCTTTAGGCGGGCGCAAAGCACATTTCCGCCCGAGGGTCGAAAAGATCTGTTTTGCGCCCGCTCAAGAGGTATGAAAAGTGGCATTTTGCGACCGGGTGTGAGAAAAAAATGTTCCATATAATGTGGACCGAAACTTTCGTGTTGGACACAAAAAGGAAAAAGATGAGTTAAAAATACAAATTACAAACTACAAATTCAAAGTACCTCAAATTCTTCTTGGATCAAATGAAAGAAATTGTTAAAAAAACAATTTCGGACCACATCTGAGAATGAGCCCGTAAAAAAAGAAAAAGGAAACAAATTTGGTCAAGCAAACAAATTTTCTCCAATTTCTTTACACTCACCATGGGGATAATGTTGCGAATTATTATTTAAATGATCAAATAAAGTAGACGAACTAGTGGACATTTTTTTTAAATTCAATTTTTATTTATTTCTAAACGGTAAACTTTTTTTTTACATCATTTACCATATTTAACATGGGACAGATAATGAACATTTTTTTGTTCTTTGAAACAATAATTAAAAAATTTCATCATTACTGCTTCAATTCTGTGATACAGGCTTTTTTTCTTTTGTTTTACAAGTAATAATAATAATGATAATAATGAACACTGCCAAACTATAAAAATTACACTAATAATAAGATTCAACGAATACGAAACAACGTCTATACAGTATATATAATAACCTCTTTCCTAGATTCTGAAAAAGAAGAGAAAAAAGAAAACAATTCTTTGGTTCCATTTGTAACTTTTCTGCGAGACCCCCTGCGGGGTTCGTGGGGGGGCAGTGAAAGCTAATACCCTGTGTAGCTCTGTGTATATCTATCTGGGCAATCTAATCAAAGCCGAGGCTGTTAACTTTCGATTAGCATTCCATTCATTCCGGACCGAGAGGGGCATTCTGAAATGTATATGTATTCGTTTAACAAAGTTCAAAATCGATAGGGTGAGATTTCGTATCATTGTAACGAATATATATATATATATCAAGGGATGCTTCATAGAAGAAAGGGAAGAAAAAAACCGCGTGAAAAAAATCGCTCGGTTACTATACATAGAATCAGCCAGTCAGCAATAACTGACGAGACAGAAGTAGAATTTTTTTTCTTCTTTTTTATTTTAGACAACGTCCACGGTCAGAAAAAGATCAAATATCGTTTTCTCACACCTGGTCGCAAAATGCCACTTTTCATACCTCTTGAGCGGGCGGAAAAAGTCGTTTCCGCCCGCTGAAAGCGGGCGAAACCGACTATTTTCCTGCCCTCGGGCGCAAAGAGCTGTTTTCCGCCCGCTCACTCGGTCTGAAAAGAGGCATTTTTGCAGACCAGGTGTTAAGAAAAACATCGTGTGCATCATGGGCGCAAAGCTATTATGCGAGTCTGCTTTTACAGCAACTCGCCTTCGGCTCGTGCCGCAAATTCCATACTCGTAAAATAGCCTTTTGCGCCCTTGATACACAAATAACTATTTATCGACTTTTCTCACCTAGCCGATTGCCCTTCGTTCGCGTTTTTCTTCCCCAGGGTATTTTTTTTTTTTTTATTTTTTTTTTGCAAATTTGAAATAAACTTGAATTATTCTTGAGGTATTATTATTCTTATTATCCTGTGTTTGATAACTGAATTTCAGACAGAGAGAGAGAGAGAGAAGGAGAATTTTTTAATGTTTGACATTGAATTTGAGTTGTTTTTCTTGATTTTGTTGTTGTTCTCGTGTTTTAATTATGCACAAATAAAAGAAAAAAATTTAAATCGTTAGCTAATGTGAGATTGAATATGTTCAATTTGACACGAAGGTAGAATTAATTTAAAGATTGAAAAAAAAAATTAGATACGTAGGAATTTAGACTGTATCTATATAATATATACGTGTAAGCATGTAATTAGCGTAACTTAAGTTATGGGTAGGTTAAGGTCTGTACATCTAAGATTTAATGATGTAAGGTAATAAGCTCATTGTGACAGCAATCAGACGAAAAGCTCGTGATCGATTTTTCTATATCGACTCTATGAGGCAGAATCAAGTCAAAATCAATTCAATTTTTTGTTCAATCTTCTAGTGAAAAAAAAAAAAAAAACATTATAGTGAATTAAAGAATAAAATAATAGTTCTAAATATTTTTTCTAATCAATTTTTGTTCAACTTGAAGATAAAAAGTTTGATCAATGATTTAGTTTTTGTTCTTGACCAAATGAAACACGCCGCAATTAACAATCATATTATATTCGAGGTACAATCAATCGATATTTTAACAACGTCAAGCAATCAATCAATCAATAAAAGTTTTAATGAAAATGAATATCAATCAGTTTTTAAATAATCAAAACTGAATTTCTTCGCAATCATATTCAGGATATCGATAAAATTTTAAATGATAAATATTAATCAATATTAGAGCGATATGGTTAAATTGATCACCGAGAAATGAAATGTATAAAGAATATTACATGATTTGCTGCGGTAATGATAAGAAGATAAACAAAACAAAAAAAGAAAAGGGAGGGGAAAAAAAGAAGAACGCGTCGTTGAATTATTACTGAACTATGACACTTCCATGATCGTGTAATAAATAATGATCAATAATACTCCATTCATTGAATACATAATAAAAAATCATCAGTATATACCGAGAGAAAAAAAAAGAATTGAAATATACGTAGAAATAATTTCAAAAGAGTTGATAAGCTAATTTTTAATATGATGAAACGGTTTTTGATAAGAGCATTAATTATACCTGCAATTAACGACATCTCGATTAAATTAACTTGTATATCAATGAATATGATAATTATAGCTGTTCATATTATGTAGAATCGAGTTGATATTTAAGCTTGATTCGTTATATATCTCTATATATATACATAATGAAAAGAGGAAAAATAAGAAGAAAGAATTAAATACAGACAAATAGTTACCTATAGAATTAAAAATTCGTTAATTATTGATAAACTATAAATACAATTGAAAAACATAATAATAATAATAATAATAATAACAAATGAAGCACACAGATTTTTTTGTTTTTTCAGTTTCATTAGTAATTCAATGCGAAAACCCTTTTGTATAATCTATCTATACATATATATATATTAAATAATATCGCCTGGTGTACGATAATTATAATTATAAGCCCATGTATTTAATTCTAAAAAAAAAAAGGAAGAATAAGAAGTAAAAAAAAAAGTATATCGTAATAACGATAATATTATTGTGAAAATAAAATTAAAAAAAAAAAAAAAAAAACTTTTGGTATGGTGTGTATGAAAGATCGAAAGAGAATTTGAAAAAAAAAATAACAAAAAAAAAAATAAAAAAAATTGTAAATCGTGTGAATCTGTAATAATTAATAATTATTATTACATATAAATATATTGTTGACTGAAAAAGAAAAAGAAGAAAAAAAAAATACTAATAAGAATCATGTAATCTCTTTTGATGCGAATGCGAATGCGAATATTGTATAAACAATAGATAAATGAACGAGTGAAGAATGAAGAGAAGAAAAATAATTGATTTTGAATAACAAAATTAAGTGTGTAAGCTACCTGTGCCTTGTAACAAACTATATATACATAAACTCTCACGGTAACCTATTAATTAATGACTTGGTAATTTTTTTATATCCTCTGACTCCTTCGATCATCCTTCATTATAGTTATAATAATTATAATCTAAGCGATAGAAATTTATTGAGAGGTTATTTTTATAAGTTACTTTTATGCAAGGCACCTTGGATTTTATTAGCATCCCTTTGAACTTTGACCTGACGATAAATTTATTCAGACTAAAAGGCAGCCGACCAATTGAGACGGCTTATTTTATCAATTGACAAAAGAAATGGAGCAATTTCATTCAGATGGAATCGAATAGTCGTTTAGATTTACATACACGATGCAAAATAGTTATTTAATGATGCAACTAACGGACAGAAAGTGAAGATTCGAGCTTGTTTTTTAATCTTTTCATTTCATTTATACTTGACGAAGAAGCAATTTTCGTATTTCGTTGAATTAAAAAAATTTTATATCGATTTTATAAGAACAAAAAATTTGTTGCAGGCTAAAAAGTCATTAAAAAATAGTCTCTTACTTTAGAAACAGAAGAGCATATTGACACGATGGAAGATTGTACTTTTTTCACAATTGAAAATAATTTTCGGGACACTCTGAAAACTTTCATGACATGAAGACAGTTTTTTTTTTGTTTGTAATTTTTCTAAGATTCAAAATCAATTTCATTCACTCATAATTATTTCTATATATACAATTATATATACAATTTCTATATATACAATTTTTCTACAATTAGACTATAAGTATATTAGAAAACGATGACAAAAAATAACAGTAATAATAGTAATAATGACAAATTCAGGTCATTTCGACGGCAGTATGGAAGAACGTGACATCTCAAATTGTGCCACAAGAACGAGACATTTCAAATTATTGACGAAAAGGGTCGTATGTCCTATGTTTCAGCGTAGAAGATACGACCTTCTTCATTCAAAATCTGAGATGTCATGTTTTTCTAGCACAATTTGAGATGTCACGTTTTTCCATACTGTCAACGATTTAGAATTTTTGCAAAGTCCACGAATAAAAAATCTTACTATGCACCAATGCATGCAGATAACTTTGTATTTTCAAAAAACCTTCGAGTATCAATTTCTATGAGATTTTGAATGTTCTCATTAAACAGTTGGAGCTGATTCTCTGGATCTGAAAACTCAACTGTTCATTTTCGGTCTTTTCTCTGAAACCAGAGAACGAAAAGTAAAAAAATTGTTGTTCAAACCTTTAGAATACGCGCGGGGTTAGACAACATAGTGAAATATTCGCGTAACGATGATAGTATAGATTGATTAGTCAAATACATACGAACCGCCGATAGCTTCTTATCAGCTTCTGTATGATATCAGTTCATGAATTCAATCGATTAGTGGCAATATAATAATTGATTAAGAAGTCGCGATAGTGTCTTCATCTGACAGAATATGGCCCAATATACTTGAGGTATATTAACACATGAGACAGTAAAAGTTACAGTTAGAAAAATTATATCCTGTGACATACACGCCGACTCTGACTCGAACTGACGCAATTGGATCAGCAAGATAATCATACGCTCTGCAGACGACTGTGGCAGACAGTCTAGGATGTAAATTAGAGATAGGTTAATGACTTTGACTGTTCCTGCATATACGAACCTTCGCTCTCGCGTGGGATAATTTGAGTCATTTTCATTCGCGGTCATAAACCATCGGGCTAGAATAAACGGCTGGATTGAATCTGCTGATACAATACCATTTTCTCGAGATTAATCATAATACAATTTTGAATATAATGGGATCTAGATCAGTCGAGTGAAAATGATTGGATTCAAATCCTAATCCAGATGTCTGGATGTTGGATTTCCCCCTTGTAGACACCATAAATGATTAGATTGTTATCTATCTACCGATAGCTCAGCATTATTAGAATTTTTATTATTAATCTCATAAGCTCGGATAACAATCGAACCGACTAAGCCTGATGTTAGGTGAAATCGAAATATCATCGAGGCAAACTATTCAATCTAATCAACGTCATGCGTGACCTAAGTCCGAAAAGTTCTCTAATTTGATCCAAGAACTAAGAAAAAAAAAACTAAATCAGTTAGTCAATGACTTTTGGACTATTTATTTTTGCAGTTGAAGGTATAGCACAGTGTTTTCACTGTTTGCTCTATCTGAAAAATAATTGATGACCTCTTTATTTATTGGTTGACTGCAGTGTCATGAGAATCGTAGAATTCGGACAAAACGTGTTGAAACATTTTATTCGCAAGACCGGAAGTCAGCAGTTTTGTGATATGAAATTTGAGTAGCAGAATCCATAAATCGGAACAGTTTTGATAATAATAATTATTGAAGTGTATGGATGATACATAATCACGAGGAGGTGTGAGGCGTTTTGTATAATTATATAAAGATAAGAAAACCGAATTCATGATAAAAACAGACGTTTACGTAACAGCGGGAAGTAATTGAGGCTCGATGAGAAACCAAGAAAAAAAAATAATAATGAACCTCAAAGAATGCAGATAAATCCGCCATTCCTCGAGGAACGCGATTTATCAACGTCATAATCATACCGCCTAATCAGCATTCGTGGAACATACATATACGTACGCGTTCTCATGTTGCAAAAACATTGTCGAATAGCAGGTTTATCTTAGGTAATTATATCATCAACCGCTGAAATAATGTCGGTTTGATTTAGAGGAAGTCAATTATACAAACAGTAGATTAGTCACAGAAGTGTTCTGCACAAGGAAAAGAGTAGATTGAAGCGCAAAATTAGTCAGAAGGAAGCATCTGCAGGTTCCCTTTGTAGAAATTACATGCGAAATTATTTGATCCATATAATTTCCACAGTACCTACATATTAAGAGGGTCGAGTGAATTCTCGATGAGCGAAAAACGGGAATTTGCCTTCTTTTTGTTTTTGGTTTTTGCAATTCGTTTCTTTTATCTTCTTTTCTCTCGATTCTCCGTCTGATTATATAATCAAAAAGTAATAATATCATTCCAAACTGATTTTAAAATTGATTTCAAAGCGATTACAATCAAACTCACTGAACAATTGAAGGGTGGCACGGCAAAACGGTGTAAGTGCCATCTGCACCATCTCACAGTGTATGTAACGCATTTTTTTTTTTTTTTTCAAAATCAATATTCTGAACGCGTAATATTATTTTATTTAATCTTAGTTATTATCAGAACCAGATTTACCGAAAGTATTTCATAATCTATGATCGTGAGAATTAACAAACTAAAAAATATGAATTACCGAGTTTAGAATTGCAGTCGATGATCTTCAATGTTCGTTTTTTTCGCGGTGTTCGTTGTTTATTTCTCCGAGTTGACGTTTTTTTGGAGATGTTTGATGAAAAACGTCTAATATCGATGAATCGGACTTGTGTTCGTACTTTTCTACTATCTTTTCCGTCGAAATTTTACGATTTTGTATGAAAATTATGTTCATTTTGGCACTTACACCGTTTCCAATCCCTCCCTCGTCCGCCATTTTTCCCCGTAATATTTGAAAATTTATACGAATTTGGAAATCTATAACCGAATCTTGTTCATTAAGGTTCAAGATTTCGATTCATATTTTTTTCATAATTTTAGCATCGTAATTGCGTTCTTAATCAGTGTCCAAAGTAAAAAAAAAGTTGGCACGAAAAAAATCGACTTTCGCGAACCATTTTCTCGAAGACAGATGGCTGTATTGAATCGGTGCTTGCGCCATTTGAAAGAGCTCGAAAAACTCTACAAAGTACTTTCTCAGAATAAAAAAAAATAGTTCGTAGAATTCCTCTTAATTATTAATTACAACCGAACAATAATAGAATAGATTCGAATGAAACGCGCGGTCACTCATTAATTTGAACTCTTATTATTGGTGCAGTATATAATGTATATGCGACAAAGAGTATGGAACTCGATGAGAGATAAGAATTAGGAAACGCGTTATTCGCGAGATAAATTTCATCATTTTAGACAACGATTAACCAACAAATTCGCGCTGACCACTGACCACACCGCGGTCAGATACTGAATTGATACCAATTGAATCTCACGAAGTGTGTGTGTGTATCACGACGAGCAAATTCGCGAATCGTTGCGTCAGTCGAGATGATAGAGAGTATAAAATTAGATTCTGGGCTTTTGACTAATTTCGAAATAGTGGAATTCAACTTCTTGTTCCAGTTTACAGATTTCAATGTATAGAAAAATAAAAAAAAAAACAATGATCGACGTTCTTTGATTATTAGAATATACAGGGTGGCCGATTTCATGTGTCGATAATGGGAGGGGCATAACTTCGAAACGGTCAGATGTAGATATTATGTCAAAGACACATTTCGAAGCCTGGATTGCCATTTTTGAAACGGGTTTTTGACATTAAATCTACATTTGATCGTTTCGAACCTAAGCTCCTCCCATTCTGGACACATGAGATCGGCCATCCTGTATAATTGACAGGTTTCAGTATGAGGTGATGCATCACTGTGTGTCGTAGAGTGAGTCGGCAGCTATTTAATTCCAATGCCTCAATTGGGACAATTGCATGCTGAGCTATTCGCAATGACATGATATAATAAGACCGCGGCATCGAGTGGAACCGGATTTGTATCAAGATTTGTGTATGTACTGTGTACCAACAGCGTATTTTGGACTTGAGTGACATTGACTATGAGATTTGAGAGGTCAAAAAGTGTTTGTTAGTCTCACTTTGTTTCGTACCGTCTGAGAGAGACAATCCTTGGAAGAGAGGCAATCTTGATTCTACTTTCTTACATATATCAGATAATGACAACCGTCAAGGTTAAAATGCAATCGTAGAATATCGAGAATTACGTTATCCAGCAAGATTTAAAAAAAGGCTTCCCAAAAAAGAATCAGAAAATCGACAGCAACGTGATAATTTGAAACTGATGTTCGCGATATATGAAACTAAAAAATGCATAGTGAACATATTTTGGTAGCTAGAATTAGTTGCGTTCCTAAGTCTTCGCTACATCCACCATCTGGGAACCGGAAATGAAAATACTGAACAAATGTCTCATCTAATCCATCAGACTGTTTGTTTCATTTTCTTTCATTTATTTTATTTTCATCCTCCCTTGTTGTTCACCGATTCTTAAAAAATAAAGAAATACTAACAAAAAAACGGAACGTGCAAATTTTTCAAAAAGGTTATCGTCACATTCCCTCATAGTGACTTTCTTCCGAATTAATTGGAGTCAAATCGGCACAGCGTGGACCGATTTTTTTTAATTCTCCTTCTTCTTTCTTGAATCGATTTACGAATTTCTCGAATCCTATAATGTAGGCACCAATTTTTGTTAGCCCTTCTTCTTCTTTCCTAAATGGATCGATTTTTTTTTAGTGCTTCTTCTTCTCTCCTAAATGGATTTCCGAATTTTTCGAATCCTCGGTGGGCACGATTTTTTTTTTCAGTTGCTTGAGAGTTCAGTTTTTATATCCTGGAAATAAAAATTCGATGAAATCCAGAAAACGAATGGATAGAAACGTGACAAGTGTTGCTACTGCATTTCGTCATCTTTGTACATACATACATCGTGAGCGGGTATTTCCTCGTTCTAATCATTCACCACGTGATGAGGAAAGGAGATAGTAGAATCGTGACGAGTCGATATGGTGCAGAGACTGGACTATCAGTCGGTCGGTAAAAGTAAGTGGGGCAAAACCGCAAGAACGTGATCATTGGCGAAGGATCGTCGTGAAATTATAAAGACCTGTGCGCCAAGAGTTTGCCGACACAACAGTGCGATGTCTCCGACCGGGAGGAGCACCTAACGACATAGTGAATACTGAAAACCATAGTTGACAATAGTTTCCCAACAAAACCGACACCTACAACCGGATTAATTGATCAAACAAGAAAAAGAAGAGATCGAGGTTCAAAATTTGAGGAAAACTGATTAGAATAGAATGGGAATAAATCGGTCGGACTGGATCCCATGCACGTGACATTGATCAATAATAAAAATCGAAAGAACAAGAATATAAAGGGAATATACAAAACGGTGGGTATCACAACTCCTGTCTATTAGATACGGATAACGTTTTCAAAATCCACTGCCTATTGGATAAAATTTGACGATTCTGTCAATTTCATACTCTGCGAAGGTCAAGATCGTCGTTATAAGGTCAGATCTCGTTTAAACGAGGTCGAATGATCGCATCTGCAGGGAACGTTGCACGCGACTATGTTAGACACAAGACTTTTATATCTCGATTCTATTCACTAACTTTGAGATCGTTCTCCGATACCGATCTATCGCCCCAAGTGCCGATTCAAGGCCTCGCGTTCACCAATACCTCGGTACACGTGTCGCAAGCGTTAATGAGTCGTGAAAAGCATTATGTGCTCGACATGTATCGGCAATAAATACAACGGCAGGCCGGTGCTTCAGTCAAATAAAAAATGATAACGCTTCGAACTTGGAACATAAATTGTGCAATTTATTGTTTGCTCAACTGCTTTTACGCATATGCAGACTTTTTAAATTCAATTTCTTGCGTTCTTCATCGGCGAAGTAAAAGCAGCTACCCAGACAGTACAGAACTTAAAGTTGTAAATGTACGACTTTATGACGTCTAAATAGACGTCTTTGAGAGTTAAGACAAGATTTAGACGCCAAAAGGTGGGACATACGACGACTTTCAGACAACTTCGCTGAATCCTCTCAATCCGTTCTGGTCTCTGCAGCGTCACTAAATTTCCCCAAATCTGAGTCACGTTGTGTCTTGATTCTGAAATGCTGCATGTCACCCCTCAGTATCATCCAGTCCTCGAGTCTGCCAGAAAAAAACGAACCTTGCCGAAAATAGTCTCCCATGTACGCATCCCAAACGCGAAAGAAGAAGGC
This sequence comes from Euura lappo, assembly GCA_018257835.1. Taxonomy (NCBI): domain Eukaryota; kingdom Metazoa; phylum Arthropoda; class Insecta; order Hymenoptera; family Tenthredinidae; genus Euura; species Euura lappo. The sequence goes on from JAEUYN010001416.1 coordinate 85,734, forward strand.
GCGAAACTCCTTCGACCGCGTCGAAAGTGGTCAGTCAAGAATACCGCGATATATAGATAGATGTAAATGAACAATTGTGTCAAGCTCGTTCAGATACAGTCGCTGAACAAAACTAGCTTTAGTACCGGTATACGCTACACACGTGACCCCTTATCGGACCGGCAATTGAGATAAAGTATACTAATCGCTCTTTTAACGCACAATACAATGTACAGTGTGTCAACACGGCGGAACTAATCCGTCACTAGAGTTGTAAAATTGTTATTCCGATCTGCGATTATCATAGACGAAAGAATTATGGCGAGGCGTATAAGACGTTATACATTTTTTAATCGTATCAAACGACATTGAACTCGAATGACGGATGAAAATTGATCAAGGTTACGATAATTCAAAACTAGATGTGACGCGATTTTTCAATCAATGATTCAATTGATGATTGTCAGTGGAAATACATAAAATTTGCGTTGCACTACATAAAAAGTGTCAAAATTGACATAAAATTTTTGGTGGACCTGCTCTGGCTTTTTATTTATAACGGTGTGTGAGCAGATTTTTACATGCAGACTATCTTCAGAGTGGACAGGTGTATACGTGATCGGGTGCAATCACGAACCTGTTTTCTGCAAAGTTGTACTGACCGAAGGTATACGAAGCCTGTAGAACGTTTTAAAATTCGTACCACGTCACGTGTGTCAGGGATAAAATAAAATAAAGATTCTGCGGACTAAGATGGCTTGGAAATTGTACGAAGCGTGTCTCGTAGCCCCTGACACAATATTCAAACCTCGATCCTGTCGAATTCGAGAACGTGAAATAGTATATTTCGATACAAGTGCCAAAAACAACTTTCGCAAAAGCACGTAAAGTCCGATTACACGCACTTGCGTGCGTAAAATCGAACTTTACGCACGGCGTGCGGAAAATGAGCATTACGCTCAATATCCACCCGAGCCAAAGTACATTGGGATTACAATTGATAATAAGTATGAAAAGCAATAAAAAGAACGTGAGAATATATTCCCGCATATTTGTTCACCTGGTGCAATAAATTCTGCAACAACAAACATGTTTTGAAGTAAAATCGACAACGATAATATTTCCGTCAGAAATGTAGGCGATAATTTATATTACGTATAACACGTAAGTCGATTGAAATATTGAACTCACGTCAGATAAGGCCCATGGCTGGTACGTCATACGGGACCCACTTAAACTTGATGTACAGTTGCAGCGGTAACATTCGTCACAGGCTTAGGTCACCAAGTTTTCAACTGACACACTAAACCCATGATGGCCATTTTTTTCAATTCAATCTTCAATTCTAATCACGGTGGCCACTATGAAGAGTAAAAGAATCACCTATAATTTTTCCATAACTGAAAAAGAAAGTGATCTTTGAGAAATATACTTTATCATTTATAAAAGTTTTGCTATACTATTTTCATTGACCAAGATTTCCGCACAAAGGAGACAAAAAAATCGCTGGAATCTTTTATTCCGTCTTCTTTTGTATCACCATAAATTTTCTTGACCATTTATCCTGACCATTTTTCGAATTTTCTTACTTTTCCCTGATTTCCTGGTTTTCCCTGACCAGTGGCCACCATGCGAGTCCCCTGTTATCGCAGTCTGGTCATTTTTCAGTCTGCATATACCAACTTTGCTATCTGATCTATCTGAGTCTATAAGTCTAGCAGGTTATTATAAATATACGCATAACTCCGAACAAGGTTCGTGATTGCACTGTACAAACTTGATACGATTTCACCTGACCGCTTATCGCGATAAGAAAACATTCTGACAAGTTACGATGACGAATCGATAAGCATAATATATATTAGAGGCTCTCGAGGACTTCTTGCCAAAAGTAGCCCACGTCAAACAAAGTATAATTTTATCTATACCGCATGGGGATCATGCTGCATGACAGGATGGATTAGCATATTATCGTTTGTGATTTTGCGCCAATGGCATACATGGAGAAATGAGACACAATTAAAATTCACATGATTAATCATCTAGGCACCCATCAGCAGATATGATGTATCAAAAATCATATGGTCAATCATATCGTTTATCATGTAATTTGTTTCATATTATATCCGATGAGTCTTGCCTGTATGAATTATTATGTGATTTTTTGCATATTTTTTCAAATCCACAAGATCAATCATATGAGGAATGGCGAAATGATTCCGTTGAAAACATTATATGATTTATCACATCCACCTGTTCAGTAGGGTGAAGGTATTCTCAGACATTTGTTATCCAAAAGACGTGCTTTGAATCAATAAATTTTGGTTTCTATACTCATCATGTACGCGATGTAGGGAAAGATAATGAAGAAAAAGTCAAATAATTGAATATACATGAGGATATTGAGTCTGATATTTATTTATAGATGAAATAACATTGCAGAAGCACGTGATGGTATACATAATAAATACACAGGGTGAGTCAGTCAATGTTTCATTGGTTCAAGGCCTGTCTAATTCGGTATCAAAAATTCCCTGTGGCTATAAGATTTTTTCTCCACTTCCAATTTCTGTTTAATTGTGATTGAAACGCGTGCATATCTGATACATATAATATTTAGGGAATCAGTTTCTTTTTCTTTCCAACTATCAGCAAACAATTTTTCATCGTAGTTTCCAATTCCTTTTATCTTTTAATGTATGATGATTCGATGCTATTTTGACATCAATTTAATAGGAATCTAAACTTGAAGAGTACAAAAAGTTATTTGAACATTTTTCGAATCTACTTTCGATCAGGGTTGACACTGCGAACGTTGTAAATCACTTTGCAAATACCACGGAAAAAATATGGGGGCAATATCGATACGATCTCTTCCTTAAAATTTTAGAAAACGAAATACAAAATCTAAAGAAGATGGTTAAAAGATTTGTGAATTTATATAAAACCGGGGTTATGAAAAGTATAAATTTCTAATTCCGTATGATAAAAACCGCGATATATTCAAGTAAAACATAATTAAATTGCGAACGCAAATCCAAAATTTCAAATATCTCGAATAAATTTCAATATAATGCCTCAAATAGCCGGGTTTATATTTCGAATCTCTGATCAAAATTTCTCACACAGTACTATATCAAAATATAATCCTCGAGGTTGTAATAAATTATCGTCCAATTATGAGAATACAGGGAACTCGTGTGTATTTCAAAATTAAATTCAGTCTCATATATTCGTCTACACGTAGCCGTTCACAGTTGACCGAACATAACTAATCAAAAAGTTCGTTCGCATCAGCTTCGCCGGTCTATGAATATACAGGGTGGCCCATTTCACGTGTCGAAAGAGGGAGGGGCCTCAAGTGGCTCAACTTTGATACGGTCAGATGCGTAGATTCGATGTCAAAAACAAACTTCAAAGCTGTCATGAATTTTATCTGAATTCCTATTTAATCCTAAAGGGTTTCTTGATCCTGTTTCATGTAAAAATATTAAATGAATTATTGTTGAAGCAAGAATTAATGAAAGGGATTTAAAAATAATTAAAATAAATAAATAAGAAAATATAAGAAAATATAGAAGTAAAAATCCTCTCCATAATCAGTATCCTAAGGAGTACATCGAATCTACGTCTGACCGTTGCGCAAAGTTAGGCCACTTTAAGCCCCTCCCATCCTCGACCCATGAAATAGGCCATCCTGTACATACACGGTGAGTTCCTGACGACGATGCAGTCTGAAGTTGGCTGTGAATCGATAAATGAGCTTTCACACAGTTTGATTGGGTCAAATAACTGCCCTGGAGTTTTTTTCGATTCTAGCCAACTTCAGACTGTATAATGATCATCAGAAATTTACCTACGTCGAACCGTTTCAAGGTTAGGCCACTTTAAGCCCCTCCCATTCCGACCCATGAAACAGGCAATCCTGTATATACAGGTTTAATTCCTGACGATGATGCAGTCTGAAGTTGGCTGTGAATCGATAAATGAGCTTTCAGACAGTTTGATTGGGTCAAATAACTGCCCTGGAGTTTTTTTCGATTCTAGCCAACTTCAGACTGTAGAATGATCATCAGGAATTTACCTACGTCGAACCGTTTCAAGGTTAGGCCACTTTAAGCCCCTCCCATTCCGACCCATGAAACAGGCAATCCTGTATACTATACAGGTTTAATGCCTGACGATGATGCAGTCTGAAGTTGGCTGTGAATCGATAAATGAGCTTTCAGACAGTTTGATTGGGTCAAATAACTGCCCTGGAGTTTTTTTCGATTCTAGCCAACTTCAGACTGTAGAATGATCATCAGGAATTTACCTACGTCGAACCGTTTCAAGGTTAGGCCACTTTAAGCCCCTCCCATTCCGACCCATGAAACAGGCAATCCTGTATACTATACAGGTTTAATGCCTGACGATGATGCAGTCTGAAGTTGGCTGTGAATCGATAAATGAGCTTTCAGACAGTTTGATTGGGTTAAATAACTGCCCTGGAGTTTTTTTTCGATTCTAACCAACTTCAGACTGTACAATGGTCAGGAATTCACCCTGTATGTCGAATGCCAATCGCTACGATAGTCGATAGTAGCGGACAGTGTAGTGAAAGTGTATAGAGTCACGAGTCAGTCGTACACAGTATCAGCAGACGACACGCGAGTCTGATAGAACGCAATCACACCAGACCGATACGAAACGTCAGAACGTGAGCTCGTAAACAATAATGTGTGTATTACAATCCCGTAGAATAAAAATGAGAAAAAAAGTGCATATTATGTCAATATCACACTCAATAGATCGCCCACAACCGGTAATTAATCGACACAAATTTATTACCAAAACAATCCTTCGTTCTCTACCGTTTGTTACAGCTGTCAAAAAAAAAATTTTTTCTTTGTTTACTGTTCCAACAGTCAAAAACAACAATCCATCAACTCCACGCACAAAAATGACACACAATTGTCAATAAATTCAGGATCACACAGACGAATAATACGCAGTACTTTCCCATTTGGAGGTTAGGATCGTTCGTAAATAGTATCAAATAGATTCTAGAACAAATTTTAGAGAAAAAAGTTTACAGGTCTTCTCATATTTTACCAGAGGCGACTGACCTCAATATAATCTCAGCGAGCTTGAAGATTATTAAATTTAAATTGATAAGAAAAAAAACATTCGTCATCGCGTTATTTTTATTTCATCTGTTACAGGCAATTTGAAAGATGATTATTCAACAGCGCAGCTCGATCCTCTTGGTCTTGTTGGGTGCGTGTCGATACGATTAGTGATCGTCGTCGTATAAAAGCGTCGTTTTAACTGTCTAATTTCTTTTTTTTTATTCGCAGCTTTGACCGCCGCTCCAGCTTTGGCATCGTTGACCGTCGGCAACAAAGACCTGACCGTTGTTCAGGGAGAGACAAAGACTTTCGTCTTGGTCCTGAGGCGAGTAGATGAAATTTGGAGTTTGTCCGTTAGCTCGAGCCGAGGCGGAGGAATCTAGGGCTTCTTATCTCGCTAGAGAGTTTTATGACCCTGGTTCAACCCGATTGAAAGCGGAGATGAAAATATTCAATTCGATCAATTTCACCATTCTATGGAGAAGTCTGAATCATCCGACTCTGGACTGGGTATCGAGAGCGATGATTTTTCATCAATTCTCGGTGATAATGCCGCGTGGAATAATCCAAAGCTATTACACTTCTCGCTATCGTTCTCGTGCTCCGTGAGGCAGCCTCTTGCAGGGGGGGAATTTTTAGATTTGTCCAATGAAACAAAACCACAGAGCGGAGAATTTCCACACGAATGAAGCAAAGAACGCGATTCAGAGTCGATACTTTATGAATAGATGGGGACGTTTCGATTTCTAGAGGCTTGAATGCTCTTTCTCTTGATCTAAATCGAAATTTATACGCTACATTTTTGTCCAATTCGAGATTGAATACATCGTACAACACTTTTTGTACCAAAACGACTCGTAATATCTACTTTGGAGGGTCGGTACCACAATTTTTTATGATCTTGAGGCTTCGTTCAATACTTTAATTTAGGGTGTCTAGCTGTCAAGGGAATCTGCTGAAGCGGGAATTTTTAAGGACTTCAAGCTCACATCCTGATATTTTTCACCCACAGCTTGTACAATTTTCAAAAAATATCTAAAATCCCGCGCTTATCCTGATTGAATTGAAATGTTTATTGTTACGTTTCGAAATTCATCAAATTAGAACAATTTTCAATTAAATTAAGGCTGGTTTATGCTTGACATTTTTTTATTCAAAATTTGTTTCCAGTTTTATTATTTAAGCCACAAAATAGCAATCATCGTTAATAAAAAACGCAATCATCAATTAACATTTGGTAATTGAGTTTGTGTAAACGAAAAGATTGAAAGAAGAATTCCCAATTCTATTTCTGGAAGAAAACTTTTGTTGTTTAAGTTATGAGGCAAATTCGCATTCAAAAATTGTTTCGCATACTTAAATTAGGGTGAAAGTCGGTGGGAAAATTGAAAAATCGGTAAATGTCAGGGGATTCGATATTCTAGCACTACACACACATTATTTATAGATATAATTTCTAGTTCGGTTTAGAGCGCCACACTTTTTAAATAAAAAGACCGATTGAACTTCATTAAAGTTCCAATCTGTAGCGAGAACATGAACTACTTCTACTCCTCGACTCAAACGTGTCTCTTTGTATTAAAACGAAAACGTTTGATCGATTATTTACAGCGAGTCAACGTCTGTGGCTGTAGAGGTGAGATTTGACGTGCAGCACAGCGATTTGGTACGCGTAGCACCTACAGAATTTAACATATCAGCTGGAAGCTCTCCTCAGGAATGGAATATCACAGTATATGGTCTAGAGAGTGGCCATTCGACAATATCTGCAAACGCCACGCCAAGCGATGCGATAGAGTAAGTTGATTCGGTGTATGGTAAGAACGCAGCTATAAGAAGTATCGATCCCAAATAATTGTTGATTTTTTTCTGAATGTGTTTTCGTACACTAAGCTCACACACCAAATTTCGTTAACAAATATTGAAAATTGTACGAGTTACTGATTTTTATACCTTCTTTCTCTGGGCTGTACAGGATGTTTTTGGAACACAAAACAGCATTGAGAAAATAATAGCCAGCTCTCTATGACCGGACTTGGAGCCCCCTCTTAATCGTGACACGTTTTGACCTGATATGAGCAAAGTTAGGGTATAGGAATAGTTGATAAAGATGATATTAAATAACTCCAAGTGTCTTTGACCCGAGATTCGAGGTCTTATTGATTCGGTTTGTTGATCAAAAGTAGTTAAAAATCTGTCAAGATAGCATTTGTTATTCAAAGATCATATTTTGTGGCAAGTGATTATTTCTTGAACTTTGACCGACCACTGGCCACCACCGAGTCTCCGATCGATTGGGTCAGTATTCTCTCGGAATTTGACAAGGACAGTGACAGTGCGGAGAGTCTTGATCGATGATTGACTAATATATTTGAAATCGATAGTGAAATTATTTCATGTGACTGGTTTTTTGTGATTGATTTTAAACAACGAAAATGACTCTTTACACATATGTTTTCATATCGGAGGAACAAGCAAAGACTTTTAATTACACGTGAGAATAATTTGAATTTCATAGAATATTCTCATTGCATATAATTTATCAGACAATTCAAAATATCCTCCCTCGCTCGCTTATCAAATGGACCAAATAATAAAAAATCACAGTAGCTACACGCTGAAGACGAAAATTAATTTCAATTTTGTCCTTCGGTCTCTAGTAAATTAAATTTATTTTTCTTCTCGTTAATTCCAGTACGACGGATGCCTTTGTGAGAGTTACGGTTGAAAAATCCGAGGCACTGTATCACGTAAGCGCTGTAGTCGGTTGGGTATATTTTTTGGCATGGAGCGTAAGTTTTTACCCCCAAATCTACATAAACTACAAACGGAAGAGTGTAGTTGGTCTGAACTTTGATTTCTTGTCGCTAAACATAGTAGGATTTATTATGTACAGTTTGTTCAACTGCGGTCTCTACTGGATCCCCGAAGTTGAGGTAAATTTAGTCATCTCTCAACCCATCGATTCTAAATTTGTACTCTGTGTTCCTAATCGCGATTATCAATCCCGCAGGAAGAATACTTCAATCGTTATCCCAAGGGATTGAACCCCGTACAAGTAAACGATATCTTCTTCGCACTGCACGCGGTAGTTGCAACTTCGGTCACAATATTCCAGTGCTTCATCTACGAGGTCGGTTCACGGTTCGCCCTTGAATATAAACGAGGACTGATATTCAAGCACCGTTTATCCTCACGCATTTCGTGTATCTAATTGCAGAAAGGGACTCAGAGAGTTTCGATAACTGCGAGGGTCATACACAGCATCTTTGCTATTTTTATACTGATATCGATCATACTCGCGGCGACGAGCGCAATCGCGTGGCTAGATTTCCTCTACTACTGCAGTTACGTCAAGCTCGCTATCACCCTGATAAAATACGTCCCTCAAGCCTTCTATAACTACAAAAGGAAATCCACAATCGGATGGAGCATCGGCAACATATTCCTCGACTTCACAGGCGGCATGCTATCCATGCTCCAGATGATACTCAACGCGTATAATTATAGTAATGGAGAATATTCGTCGATTACGATCACCTTTTTTATTGATAACTCTCGTACTAATTATCATTTATTTCCACAGACGACTGGGAGAGCATATTCGGAGATCCGACAAAGTTTGGACTTGGATTTTTCTCAGTTGCGTTTGATATTTTCTTCCTCATACAGCACTACGCGCTATACAGGTACGTGGGACCCAGCGTCAAGCCCGAATACGTCAAGTTTTAATATTGTTTAGCATATTTTAGCACGATGAACATTGGCCTGGGATTTAAATGTTCGAAAATATCGCTAAACGATAGTTAGAACTCTGCATGCAAGCTTCAGCGCTATGGTAGAAATCAAACGCTTCGTTAAACGTTATTAACACATTCGCATGCTTCTTACAGCTCGCTTCGTAGCCGCAACTTCTGTCATACTATAGTTTTAGTCGACGAATCTCCTCCAGAATATCACGAAAATTTCTGTAAAAAGAATCTCTCGAAACTTTTTTTTTTTGAAAGTTTCTTCTCTTTATTCGAATCTCGATGCCAATTATAAATGTGCAAGGCCTGTGGGCGGAGCCGCGCCAGTTACTAGATGTACGGATTTGGGGTAGAGCAAGAGTTTTTACCATTACAGACACACCAGCGAAAAGCAGATTGACCTGAACGGGCGAGTGTAGGCGGCCATCCGACGATAGCTTACGCAACATGTCATTTCCACATTTATCTGTATAATTTATTACTAGTTCCAAACACGTACTGTGTAGCGTAGTTGATTGTGAGTCTGTAGTTAGATCGATGCCTAACGAGAGTATAACAAGAAATAAGAGACGATAGGAAAACGTTGAAAATTATTATTTTTTATACAATTTATTACGTAACAAACCGTCCATGATTTATTCTTTCAACAGTACAAAGTAAACAAACAGTTTTAAACAGTATTCATCTTATTATACTCTCCAGTCGTCTTGTAGCACTACCCGACTAGATTTTCAATTAATTGTAAGCCGCAAGACAAGGCACTGTGTGCTTTTTTGTTATACGAGATTATTATTTTTACATTTGTTATGTGGCGGTGTAACGTCCGTAGATATTACATATATATATATACATATATATAGATGCGAATATAGTATATACATCATTAGATATATTTATATACACAAAAATTTGCCAAAGTACGTAATAATATGTTATCCAGATTTTATGTAAGCGGATAAGAAGCATGTATACGTTAGTTAGAAGCATGCTGTGTTGGAAAATTTATCGTTTTATCGTTTTAAAAAAAAATAGTTATTCTGTACTACGGTATTATCCCCATCCCTGTGAGATTTTTCTGTGTTGTTTCACGTATCGCAGTAAAATGAAAAAAAAACTGACAATAATCAACATATTATTTGGAAACATTCTTTCCAGTCTCTGAGAAAGAATATATTTTTTCGATTAAAAAACCATCAATCTTAATAAAGTACAATCCGCATGATTTCCACATCCTGGTACACTCCACATTTTTTGTTTGTGCTTCTGACCCGCCGATAGTCGGATCGTATATCGTGTGAGTCGATGCGAAGTATGTATGTTCAGTAATTAGAAATTAGTGTCAAAGTAGATCCAGGTGAGAGGAAACGTTGTCGATATAGTCAGACGATTGGTTATTCCTTAGGAATCGGATAGACGAATACTTCAGCTTGCATCGGTATGGGTCAGAGGCTACCACAATTTCCGGTTACTCAAATTCATCTTGAAAGTAGCATGTCTATATTGTGGTAAGACAAAATATATTCTACCATCGAGAAGCGGAGAGGAGAAAAACAATATTCATGACCATCGTCGGCACCTTCTACATCCCAGCGTTGGTTCAATGGTGGTTTTCTTATCTGGTTTATATTCCATCAATCTTGCATGCTGCACGCACATATTTCTGCATGTATTTCGCCAAGAAACAAGCTAATCCATTTTGTCAGCCTCTCGGTGTGAAATCACTCGAATTGATTCTTGATTTATTCTTCCAATTACGGATTGAGAATTAAAACTTGAGGGTATTATGACATCACGCCACCTCAAATCGATTGAATCAATTCGCTGTTCGTCTCTACGAGAAGACTCTCATGTTTCATAATTGGATTTAGAGTTTGTCTCATGGATGGATATTTGAATAACACATTAAAATTGAAGAGGGGTAATTTCTTCTCAGATGCATGAACGCACTTTCAGGGTGAGACGGCGATTTAAGTTTATAATAGACTGTGAATAAACTATTTTTCTCTTGACCCGACGAATTATCCATTCTATTTCCGTTCAATTGGGTAAACTTTGTCCGGCGATGCAGAGTTTGATAAGAAGCCCGTCGTCTGGCTTCCTAATGTGCAGATATCCAAGTGAATACTTCCGGACCGACCAAAAAAATTATATATAAACAAGGAGAAACACTCTCAATCTTTTTTATTATTATTCATCATCTTATCTCACCGCCGTCGGAGCGAATACGATGAATGATATGTGTTGAATGAGTCATTGGATAATTTGTATATAGAGAATTGAAATAATTCGTTGGGGCCTGCAGTGAATGAATTACAAACTTTATTCACAAACTATAAATTATAAATAACAAAAATTCGGATATATACTTGAGACGATGAGTATATCACATGTGAAAAGAGATAAATTTTTGTACCGCCGCACCGAAACAAATTCCAATACTTAATAAAATAAAACAAGGCGTCCTTTGAATATAAAAGTTTTAAAAACGAATTTTATTTTGCACAGGAATCGTCAAGATTATGAGGAACTCCAAGGAGATTGTTATGTGAATCAAAACGAAGAAAATCACCGGGTAGATCATACTACCCCAGTTGGTCAACAATCGACTGATAAGCCTGTGGTATATTAGAACAATAAATGATAAATATTGAAAAAAAAACTATACAAATTGTTTACATTTTTTAATAAACAAAAATATTTATTTAATCAATATAATTAAAAAAAACAAAAAAAAATCCTATGTACAATTATATTTTTTAAATTTATTATTCATATAACTTCAAACAGCATGATTTCAATTACATCAGAGTTTGAATATGCAATGTCACGCATTGCCGCGCGATATTGCTATAAAATGAAATGGAATCATAATTACATTCATTTATTTACATTTTTTCAACAGTAGTAACAATAATAGTATCGATATCTTTGTTTCGGCCAATTTGATCTTGAAATTTTCAACTTCTCGCTCGACTCTTCCTAGATATGAAATGTACAATCTCTCTTCTAATACGTTCATCGTAACAAAACATTATTTTCTTTTCATTTCAGAGTTAAAAAATGTCCTCTTTGAATCACGCGCTCTCAATATTTACTCTACAATCCTTTTTCTTCCTCTTAGTTACTTAAAATCACTTTGAATAGAATCATATGTATCTATGCTAGCCCAGGATACACGATTTCACAAAAAAAAGTCGATTTCTACTATATCAGAGAAATTAAAGATTGCGGAGAACAAATTCTTATCTCTCGCTTCATAAAAAGCGTCCAAAGTTGATAATAACGAGAGTCCTTTTAATAATTCTTCCACTCGTTGTTTTCTGTTCTAAAAATGCAATTTAATTTAATCTGTCAGCGTGGGACTATCACTCCAATTAGTATTCATCGTCTGGTATTGATAACAGTGCGATAACGTGACAAAGAAACCAACGACAATCGCTCTACCAGGATCACACGCGCGAGAGACGGGTTGCCTGAAACAAGGCGCGAGAGGCGGGTTGCCTGAAACAAGGCGCTACAGCGCGCCTCTCGATACTTTTCGATTAATCGAGTGTGTCGACATTTTTCTCTGATTAATCGATTACTTTTTGTCGATATTTTTACTATTCGATTTATCGGTATCCGATTCTTCTTATTCAACATCGGAAAATTCGATTTTTATATTTTTTATACAGGACAGCCTAACATCACATCGCATCGCTTCAATCACAGTGAACGACAAATGAAGGTGGGAATATTGTAAATAATGTGTATAATTGGTTATACAAATGAACAATTAATAATTAATAAAAACATAGAAAAAAGAAACAAATATTAAAACTAAAGAAATAAATCGATTTATTGATAAATCACCAAATGTATAATTTTTTATTTAAAAAATAACAGATGAAGAAATTAATATTAATACTCTTAAAAATGATAAAGATATTCAATGTAAAAAAAATAAAAAAATTGTGATAAGAATAGAAGCAGAATTCAAATTAAAAATATTAAATTCAATAAAAAATTATTAAATTATTAACAATAATTCCTCATTTATATTCATGCACCGATTTATCGATATGTCGATTTTTATTTCAAATATCAATTATTTCGGCATCGATTTTTTTCTCAACATCGCCCATCTTAGGACAGGTAAGACAGGTTCCTAATCCTGCCGCCAGGGCCTGGCTGTCGGGGTCCGCGTTATCCGTTATGATTTCCAGTCTAAACCCCGGAGGTATTCAGTGCGCGTAGTTTGTACTACGACCGCGCACTCACACACACCTCGATCTCGTGGGTGCGAGAACGGCGTGTGCCTGTGTACAAAGGAGCCAGCGTGCGCGTAGTGGTTGACGCTAGAAGAGCAGTAAACTCGTTGCGTGCGAGCGGTGGTTGCGCCCGGGTTGTCAGACGGTTTGTGCTGACGAATTCGAACGCGTCTCAAGACTATCTGTGACGAGATACACAGTGTTTATCATTACAGTGACGTTTATTTTTGGATAATGTGATAATTTTTGTAAATGGAAACGAAGACACGGCCTTGAGGGGGCGGTGAGTGACCTTTTTCAACGGCATCTTCCTATATTATACACACCGCGCGTACTCGCTCCCGGGCTTCGAACCCGTGTGCCGACTTCACATCCGACTATTTTTTCCCACGATTTTAAATGCGGAATTAATTATAACCTGGGATTTAATTATACCGCATTCTACAATGCGGGGTTATAATTATCTCCTGCACTCACATGCACTAAACTACTATTTACATTATATGTATATCGTCTTCGAACGAAAAAAAAAAGACGATCTAACTTTTTACTTATTTTCTTCGTATCAGTTTCAAAAACTGTTCGAGATATTGTTAGATGGTAAAAATTACGAGACAATAGAATCTTGGGCAATCTTTAGAGCATAACACATCGATGCTCAAATTTACTGGTTGAATGGATTTCGGCTGCGCCTGGTGTCCAGGCAACTGTGATAGCGAGAACCGGTCTTCTCTCATAGATTTTGAAAAAAGAAAAACGTGCTCCAGCGTAACGGATGAATTACACCGAAATAGATAGTTTCGAGCGTAATATTTCAAGGGTCTGTTTACGTCGTTGCCCCAAAAGGCGGGAATTCTTTCGCATTGTTTCGCGGCATACGTAAGGATAGAAAGAATTGAGACACACAAGGCAGTGGGTACTGTGTTGACGCATCCCTTGGTCGAGGGAGTGAGATCGATATTTGGACGCTCGGCGTCGCGACGTCGAAGCAATACATGAGTCACTCACCCTCGCGGAATAGGTACACTTTTGTATTATCCACGGCGCACGTCGGCCTGTATGGGTTGAGGGTATCATATGTACGTACGTAGCAGTTGATACACGGACGGGATGAATAGTTCGAATTTCAGTTGCGTATCACGTAACGTGGATGAGCACCTATCGACTCTCCCCGATGCACGAGGAGCACGCACTGTTAAAAATATCTTGAAATTTATCACACAAACAGGAATGAAATTTACAAATCCTCGCGACGTAAATGAAATTAATATAAAACATGTTGAATTTCATATTTGTGTCTTAATATTGAAGAAACATACCGAGTTTTCAATCACTGCATCTCAATATTGATATGGTTCTATTAAATTTATGAAACTGCAGTTTTCGAGATTCGAAACATACTATGATTCTTTTTTAGTTTTCAGTGACAAAGCGGTAGTTCAGTCAATTATCGACAGTCCATGCGATTAAAAGCGTGAAATTATCATTTTTTGGTTCATTCGGCAATGTTTTATGATCCGATTCAGCAATTATTGCAGCAGTGGAAACCCATTTTTGAATGAAATTATCACGAATTTTCATATCATATGAGTATTCAGCCGAATTTTCAAAACATTCTGTATATAAAATTTAGTATAATCTTGGCTATGAAATTTCCGAATGATTTTCAATTTTCAAAACTGTTATACGAATATTGAAATAGTGAAGAATTTGAATTTTAATATACAAAAAGTATCTGTTAATTGCTTCACATACATTTTTATGACATTTAATATAGACATTTCTAACAGTGCGCGTATAGTAGTAGGCGAGAAAAAATCGAGAGGGGAGAGAAAACGTGATTGAGATATACCGAGAGGATTTTTATGTGGAATTTATGTATATTTGAGAACGCAATGAAAACCAAAAAAAAAATTAAATTGTATCCTCATAATAACAACAGCACACTGCTAGCGTATGGGTACATAACGTTTCGGAATATAAGGAATTTTATATACCTAAGAACCTGTTTTTCAACGTTCTTCCGACGATTAACGTTCTCGGCGATAAAGATGTTCGTTTGATGGTTAATCTGAAAACGATTTTTTATCTCCGATATACCAAACTGATGCTGCAACACGAGATGATGAACACGAGTCTAGGGGCTATTTCAATCCTCAAATCAACTCCACACCCTGGTTTGAAATCATTTGAAATCAGACAAAATCACTTGGATCGACATAATTTTTATTTTTTTTTTCGAAATCAATTAGAAATGATCGGCTGAACTTTATCAAAATTACTTGGAAATCAGGCAAAATTGTTCAGAATCACTTTGAGATGATCGAAAATAAGCAGAAATCACGAAGTTTCATAAAAATGTACGTGAAGCAATGAACGTATTCTTTTTGTATATTAAAGTTCACCTTTTCAATATTTCAATATTCATATAACAGTTTTGAAAATTGAAAAATTTCAAGATATTTTTAACAGCGTAGCCCATCGACTTATCTACTCATTATAGTTACGACAGATGCATTATCCGTTCCAGACATTCATTCCAATCTATATAACGAGGTGATAACTGTATCCAGTTTCTTTTGAAGACCAGAGTGACCAAATCTCTAATTTTCGCTACCGTAATTAAATGATTAGTGTCTCGCATGTAACAAAAAATAAATTTAATAAAAAAGAACAAAGCGGTAGGCACGGTGCGTTCGAGCTAACGTCGCTGTATCTCGAGATCTTATAGCGGACGTAGTATTGGTGGCGCGGGGTACAAGTCCCGCAGGTATACTTCCACCTGCCACGACTCCCTTCGCAGTATGGATAGGTGTAACCTATATATGTGGTTGTAAACTAGTTTTAGAGGCGTAATCGGCGAGGTGGAGGTCGGACGGTACGAAGAAGAACGAAGGTGGTTCGAATTGTGCAGTATAAACGATTCTGCACCGAGGCGAGAAAACTGAGCGGACCCTAAATCCGAAAAAGTTATAGCTAAGCGGGCCTAAGATAATTGGACGGACCGGATTCCATACGAGTCAGCCGCCTCCTTCGTAATTAATAGTTCCGAAGGCCTCCTCTTCGTCTCGTGTTCCAAACCCGAATATAATACCCACGCGTATCTCTCTTTATAGTTTTCTTTCCTACCTCAAAACGACGATCCGAACATCATCGCGTTGTATCGCGAAATTGCGTTCAAAGCAACGGATTATACGATCGTAATTCGAAGCACGCGACTATTAACTTTGTTGCGCGCGATTATGACGATAACAATTCTTTCGGAACACTGTGCATTCGGTACCGCGGAACTAATCTCGCGAGCTTTTCTCACTGTGAATTCATGTGGATCACCCGTAAAGCGTGTAACGACTCTGACGTTACGGACGCACGCGTTCGATGATCGTTCTTCCGTTATGCACAAGCCACAGTCGTCAAACTCGGGTTGTTTGTTCTAATTACTATTTTCTCTCGCATTACAGAAGACACGACAATGCGTAGGATCGATTCTACCAATCAGCGGACCCGGACTGCCTAGTGAGAGATGGTAAATTCAATCATGAGAAACGTGAAGGCGACGTGACATGGCAATAGCGAAATGGATACTTCTGTGCCTTCTTGGCCTGTGGCCTGCACTGGCGGAGGGATATCTGGCGGTCTTGTCCTCGAATCTAGAACCCGGAACCGTCGTCTTCGAGGCCGGAGTTCCCCAGCTCGGTGGAAAGCGTAAATACGAGGCATCAGCCGATCGGACCGCGTGGTTCGCGCGGAAGCTGCTCAAAGTCCATCCTCACACGGGTCGAGTAACTCTGGCAAAAAGCCTGAACTGCGATGGCCTACAGTACCCGAGGTTGTTCACGTTCTACATAGACTCGACCAGCTCGAGACTCGGCAGACCCACAATAGATTACTACAGTTTACCCCTGAGGGTTTTGGTCACGGGATGCGGCGGAGAGAACCAAGACTTGGCCGCGACCAAAGGCTGGATGCCGGAGACCCTCGCCTCCTACGCGATGCCGAGTACGGAAAGATTCACGGAAGTTTGCCTGAGAACCTCTCAGCTGGTCGCGGCTCTCAGCGACTTCCTGCCGTCGACCGCGATCAAAGAGTGCGAAACCAAGTGGGGCGGCGTCGCAGACTCGAGATTCCTCGTCGAAGGGGCGGCCGGGGACCTCGTTTCGGCCGCGGAACAGTGTCTGGTCGATCCGTTGTGGAAGATATCGGTATCGATGCGGCTAAAGTGTGGTTCCACCCATTTAGCTGATGCGGAACACAGGCTGAAGGTGGTTTTCCACCACCAGCAGCTCGACGACAGCGATTTGGGGCGGAGGGTCAGGAGGGAGCTGAGGAACCAGTCGCCATTTTTCGAGCACCCGCTCTACCTGGCCGCCGTCGACGAGGAGAAGGACCCCGGGGCTAACGTGGCCGTAGTCAAAGCCAGGGACCCAGAGGGCGGCGCGGTTCGGTACTCGATGAGTTCTCTGATAGACGCGAGATCCCAAGCGCTCTTCCTGCTCGACCCCGTCACCGGGAAGGTCACGACGAGGGCCAGGCTAGACAGAGAAAGCGTGAACGTGCACTACCTGAGAGTCCTCGCGATCGATGACTCGTTCCCCCCCAGGACCGGGACCACGACCCTCCAGGTGAACGTCCTCGACACGAACGATCACGAGCCGGTCTTCGAACTGACCGAATACGAGGCCTCGGTCAGGGAGGGTGTTCCCGTAGGGACGACCGTGGTCGTGGTCAAGGCGACCGACCAGGACACCGGCAGGAACGCCGACGTCGAATACAGCGTAGTTTCGACCAGCGGCGGCGGCACCACGACCACTCTTGAGGACTCTTCGACCTTCAGGGTCGATCCCAGGTCCGGCGTCGTCACCACGCGAAGCGGTCTGGACCGGGAGAGGACCGAGGTCTACACCGTGATCATCCAGGCCTCCGACCTGGCCATGCCTGCGATGGAGCGTAAGACCGCGTCGACTACCCTCGTCGTCCACGTGCTCGACGACAACGACAACTACCCACAATTTTCCGAGCGTATTTACAACGCTCTGATCCCCGAGGATCTAGATTACGCGACCAACCCGGTCGTCGCTCACATTCGGGCCACGGACGCGGACACCGGAGTCAACGCGGCGGTCCGGTACTCGATCATAGGCGGAAACGCGCAGAGCATATTCTCCATAGACTCCCTCAGCGGGGACGTGACCCTGATGAAGGCGCTGGACTACGAATTGGCGAAGAGTTACCGTCTCGTTATCCGAGCGTTGGACGGCGGGACACCGGCTAGAGCGAACACCACGCAGTTCATCGTCTCCGTGAAGGACGTGAACGACAATTCGCCGAGGTTTTACACCAACGTGTTTCAGGAGTCGGTTTCCGAGGCGGTGCCCATCGGGTATTCCGTAGTAAAAATTCAAGCTTACGACGCGGACGAGGGTCTGAATGCGCAGATAAGGTTCTCCATGGGATCGAGAGACTTTTCTGGAACGTCGACGGAGAATTTTCCGGTAACTGTCAACCCGGAAACCGGATGGATATACACGACGATGCAGTTGGACCGTGAACAGTGTTCAAAATACCAGTTCAGCGTCATAGCGAGCGATTCCGGGGATCCCCCCAGAAGCGCGACCGCGTCTGTCGTCCTGACGATACTGGACATCAACGATAACGACCCAATGTTCGAACCGAAGAACTACGAGTCGGTCATCTCCGAGGATGATCCACCCGGGACACCGGTGGCTTCGGTAACCGCCACGGACAATGACGAGGACTCGAGAATCCACTACGAAATAACCGCCGGTAACACGAGGGGCCGTTTTTCCATAACCTCGCAGAACGGTCGGGGCCTCATCACGGTCGCTCAACCCCTCGATTACAAGCAAGAGAAGAGATTCGTCCTGACGGTCACGGCCTCCGATTCGGGTGGGAGAACCGATACAGCTCTGGTTTACGTCAATATATCAGATGCGAACAACTTCGCACCGGTCTTCGAGAACGCTCCTTACTCCGTGTCCGTCTTTGAGGACGCGCCGATCGGTACGACTGTGCTTGTCGTCAGCGCGACCGATTCCGACGTCGGACAGAACGCCCAGATCACTTACAGCCTCGGCTCCGAAGCGGATGATCAAGGAGCCGGGGAGTTTGCGATCAACCCCCAAACCGGCGCGATCACGACCACCAGAGCCCTCGACCGGGAAAGTACCTCCGGGTACCTATTGACCGTTACAGCAAAGGACGGGGGCGTCCCGCCCCTCTCAGATACGACCGGTGTCGAGATATCCGTGACCGACGTCAACGACAACGCGCCGATCTTCGAGGCCCCGCAGTATCAGGGATCGATACCGGAGGACGTTTTGGTCGGCACCAGCGTCCTCCGGATATCCGCAACCGACGCGGACATCGGGCGGAACGGAAAAGTCAGGTACGCCTTCAAGGATGACGGCGACGGTTCCTTCGCGGTGGACCCTAATTCGGGGGTTGTGCGCACTGCCAAACCCTTGGATCGAGAATCTGTGGCGCGATACGCTCTGCAAGCTGAAGCAATCGACAGAGGAGCCCCGAGTCTATCTTCCGTGGTTCCGATAATCGTTAAAATCGAGGACGTGAACGACTCGCCGCCGGTGTTCGAGAGCGACAAGATCACCCTTTACATTCCTGAAAATTCACTGATCGGGTCGACAGTTGGGGAAATTTACGCTCACGATGCAGACGAAGGCCCAAACGCTGTTGTACAATATTCGATCATAGGAGGAGAGGATGCGAACAGTTTTGCGCTGAACGTGAGGCCAGGGGCTGACCGCGCGGAGCTGATCACACTCGAGGAATTGGACTACGAATCCCACAAGAAGAAATTCGAGCTTGTGGTCCGCGCGGCCTCACCGCCACTGAGGTCCGATGCCGTGGTGCAAGTGATGGTCACCGATGTGAACGACAATGCTCCCGTGCTCAAGGACTTCCAGATCCTCTTCAACAACTTCAAAGACTTCTTTCCCGCCGGTGCAATCGGCAAGGTACCAGCCGTCGATGCGGACGTCACGGACAAACTAACGTACAGCATACTTTCGGGGAACAATGCGAACCTGATAACGCTGAATAAAACATCGGGGGAGATATGTCTATCTCCTCAATTGAACACGAATGTACCTCGAGTCGCCACTATGGACGTGTCGGTTACGGACGGAGTCAACGAAGCCAAAGCCACCATGACGCTCTCTGTGAGATTGATAACCGACACGATGCTATTCAATTCGATAACCGTCAGACTGGACGACATGACCGTGGAGGCGTTCCTCAGTCCTTTGCTTGGGTATTTTTTGGACGGGCTCGCCGCCATCATACCGTGTCCGCGAGAGAATATCTATCTGTTCAACGTGCAGGAGGACACGGACGTCCACGGGAAAATACTGAACGTCAGTTTTTCGGCTCGTAAAGCGGAACCTGGATCCACGGACGAATTTCATAGTCCTCAGTTCCTCCAGGAAAGGGTGTATTTGAACCGAGGAATTTTGGCCAGACTAGCCACCGTCACGGTCCTGCCATTCGACGATAATCTCTGCGTCAGAGAGCCTTGTCTCAACTTTGAGGACTGCGTAACGGTATTGAAGTTCGGAAACGCCTCCGGGTTCGCAAGCAGCGACACGGTTTTGTTCAGGCCAATTTATCCCGTAACAACGTTCTCCTGCAAATGTCCCACGGGCTTTACCGGCAGTCGGGAAGCCTACTTGTGCGACACCGAAGTTAATCTATGCTACTCTAATCCTTGCCTAAACGGCGGAAGCTGCGAAAGACGAGAGGGAGGATACACGTGCACGTGCGCGAATGGCTTCATGGGAGACAACTGTGAAATTAATGTGAACGAAGACAGCTGTCTACCCAACTTGTGCAAAGGGGGTTCGCAATGTCTGGCGAAAAACGTCGGTGGCTTCATTTGCGAAGGGTGTCCGGTGTCCGTTATAGAAAACACCACGCCGTTCTGCGAATTGAAAGCTAGGAGTTTTGGACCCGCCACGTTTCTGACTTTTGCGTCGCTCAAACAAAGACACAGGATGCACCTGAAGCTGCGTTTCGCGACGGAAGCTACGCAAGGTTTACTCTTATACAACGGACGCTACAACGAAAAACACGACTTCATTGCCCTCGAAATCATCGATTCTCAAGTCCAATTCAGTTTTTCGTTGGGGGACGAAGTAAGTCGAGCCTCGGCGAGCATTCCCAGCGGAGTGTCCGACGGACAATGGCACACCGTGGAGGTGTCGTACTGGAATAAAACCGTGACCATCTCACTGGACGACTGCGACATAGCTCTGGCCCTAAAACACGGCGATAAACTCGGAAAGAAGTGGGCCTGTGCCGGAAGAGGCGAACAAATACTCGAACAACGATGTAGTTTAGTCACCGAAACGTGCCATAGATTTTTAGACTTAACCGGGCCTCTGCAAGTAGGAGGACTGCCATCCATTCCGTCAAATTTTCAAATTCGGAACAAAGATTTCGTCGGGTGCATAAGCGACCTGCACGTCGATCACAGGTTCATCGATCTCAATTCCTTCGTCGCTGACAACGGGACGACCGCGGGATGTCCAGAGAAGAGACCATTCTGCGCGTCCATGCCGTGTAAACACAACGGAAAATGTCGAGAGATTTGGTCCGGCTACATATGCGAGTGCGAGGAGGGTTTCTCGGGGCGACAATGCACGGAAGAACTCGGAAAACCATGGAGATTCCAGTCGGACGGTCTTCTCAGCTTCAACCCATTGCTCAGACCCATACAACTGCCGTGGGTCACTTCGTTGAGCATCCGAACGCGAGAAAAACACGCATTCATAATGAGCATACAGATCGGTCAAAACAGCTCGGCAATGTTCAACCTCAGAGACGGCAGACTCGAAGTGTCGTTGGACGGTATAGACATCCTTCAAGCAACAGCCAACATCGCGGATGGTGAGTGGCACAGGATTGAGCTCATCTGGCAAAGTGGACATGTTTCTTTGGACATGGATTACAGAGACAGACCAATGAGCTCGACGCTGCCGGCCAAACTGCAGGGCCTGTACATCGGTAGGATACTCGTTGGCGGTCCCGATCAGACCACGAACACAGATTTACCATTCTTCAACGGTTGCATACAGGACATAAGAATAGGAACGAATCAAAGCACTCTCCAGCGGCCAACGGTACAAGAAAAAGTTGGATCAGGGTGCAGTGCGGATGGACAGTGCGACATGGACTGTCCAGCAGCTTCCACTTGTGTCGCGAAATGGGAGACCAGCGAATGCGTCTGCGCGGCGGGTCGCGCTGGTCAGAACTGCGAGCCCGTGTGCAATTTGAATCCGTGCAGCGAAGGCGGCACTTGCCTAGAAGACCTCGAGGAATCCAAGGGCTACAAGTGCGACTGCGAGTCCGAGGAGTATTCCGGAGAGTATTGCGAGATAAAAACTGACCAGCCATGTCCAGCCACCTGGTGGGGGAGCCCCGTATGCGGACCATGTCATTGCGACGAATCGAAAGGGTACAATCCAGCTTGTAACAAGACCACTGGAGATTGCTACTGCAAGGAGAATCACTATCAACCTCCAGGCGAGATGGAATGTACCCCATGCAACTGCTACGCCACAGGCAGCTTTGGACCCCGGTGCGACACGGAGACGGGACAGTGCCGATGTCGCACAGGTGTTATCGGAAGGTCGTGCACTGCTTGTCCTAATCCATATGCCGAAGTTACGCTTCGGGGCTGCGAAGTCGTGTACGACGGATGTCCCAGGTCATATTCGGAGGGCCTGTGGTGGCCGAGGACGAAATTCGGAGTGACCGCTGTCGAAGATTGCCCCGGAACGGCTGAAGGAAGAACGTCCAGGTCCTGTGACGATAAATTGGGCGGATGGCAGCCTCCCGACTTGTTCAATTGCACCTCGGAGGCTTTCGTCGAACTGAGACATCAACTGGCGGCGATCGAGGCGGAAGATCTCTCACTTAACACCTACATTGCAATTAAAATGGCAGTCGACTTGCACAAGGCGACAAACGTCACAAAAGCCATGTACGGAGCTGATATTCTAGTCGCAGAATCTTTACTCGTCGCACTGCTCAATTACGAACAAAGTTTGTCCGGCCTAAACCTGACCCATAGTCAAGACAAAGACTACATATCTCATATCGTTGGCATTTCCGGGGCTATTCTTGAGGCTAAACACCTAGAAAATTGGGGAAGAATCGAGTCTCTCACCGGAGACAGTCCGGACAGAGTTTTGGAAGCCGTTGCCAAATACTTGAAGATACTGACCGCATCTCAGCACGATACTTTCACCAATCCCTTCGAAGTCGTTGACCCCAACGTTGGTAAGAATAATCGCGATGCACTCACACTAGTCGTATCTGTTGATTCATAACTAAAAAATCTCCTACTTTCTACAGTTCTGGGCTTGGACATAGTAACGTCAGAGAGTCTGTTCGGCTATGAAGCCGTGGACTACAAAGAGGATCCAACGCTATCTACACCCCGACCAGGCGGCGCAGATCAAAGAGTCATCATACCCGACACCGCAAGCTTCTTGAGTTCGCTGGCGCATTTGGGACCGTCGGTCAGCTTCCCAAAGTACAACAACTACATGCTGGACCCGAACAAATTTGATCCCTACTCGAAGATTTCAGTGCCATTAGATTTGCTGGGGATCAAGACGCCCTCGCAAGGGGAACTTAACGTCAAAAGCAGTCTGAGCGCCGGCAAGGCTGTCATTAGTTACGTACAGTATCGAGAATTGGGCGCTCTACTGCCTCGAAGGTGAGGCGAATCGATTTTTACCTGTTATTCGATCATTTCACTATCCTGAAGCCAAGTACTTACCGTGATTCCAACTCCTGTTTCAGATTCGATGATTCCGTAGCTATGAGATGGGGGGTAGAAATAGCAGTGGGATCCCCAATCGTAACAGTATCCGTCCTTGTTCCATCAGAAAATGGACAAGAATCCCTGACCGGTGTCCCGTTACAATCTCCGGTTCAAATTCGGCTCTGGCTTAGCGAAGACGACGGGTTCAAAACTAGGACTAATCCTCAATGTGTCCACTGGAGCACGGCGAGAGGGTAATTCGATCTATCAAGCTCACACGAGACTTTCCCGAAGGAGCAATCCTTGCAATTATTGTCACTGTGTGACTTTCAGAATTGGAGAATGGAGTCGCATGGGTTGCACAACGGAGATCGACGACACTACGCTGACACCTGGTTCCATAGTAAACTGTTCTTGCTTGCACCTGGCTACATTTGCGCTTTTGACCGATGTTCTAGATCTCGAATACGTTCCCGAACCGTCCCTCTTGGAAGACGTGACTAGTTACAGTGCCTTTGTGCTCGCCTTGCCCCTGCTCCTCTCCGCGCTATTGATTCTTGCTCTAATCCGCGGCGGGGGAACAAACTCTAACAGTATACACAAGAATCTGGTTCTATGTGTATTTATCGCGGAATTGCTCTACCTTATAGCGTTAAAAGCTAGAAATCCATTAGTCTCAAACGAATTCCCCTGCAAATTGACCGCTATCAGTCTCCATTATGCATGGCTCAGTACTTTCGCGTGGACCTTGGTCGATTCTGTTCACCTTTATCGAATGTTGACCGAAATGCGAGACGTTAACCATGGTCAAATGAGATTCTATTATACTATGGGATACGGACTGCCAGCCGTCATCGTCGGACTCACCGTCGGTGTGCGGGCCGACCAATACGGCAACTTTTACTTGTAAGTAAATCAGATCTTCAAAAATTTACGATCGCTACGTCAATCAATCATTTCCTCATTTCAGCTGCTGGCTCTCCATCTACGAGCCCGTAATTTGGGCCCTGATCGGCCCAGTCTGTGCCGCAGTTGTGATCAACCTCTGCATTCTCATAATGTCCGTTCGTGCAGCGTTCACGTTAAAAGAGCACATCATGGGTTTCGGAAACCTCCGAACTCTACTCTGGCTGTCGGTAGCATCCTTGCCGCTACTCGGCACAGTCTGGTCTCTCGCGGTACTCAGCGCTTCCGAACAATCACCGACGCTCTCTTATTTGCTCAGCATCGCTGTTCTCACTCATGCCGCTTTCAGTCTGATCGGATACTGCTTCATAAATGGAAGAGTCAGGAGAAATTTATACCTCAGCCTGATGCACTGCTTCGGAAAGAAGTCCCCGCTTCTCGAAGGAAGCATGGGAAATGGAAGCAGCAGCCAGAACGTGAATGCGCATTCGGTGAGTGGCGAAGAGACTAGTTTAACTTTTCTCAATGAACGAAATTGCTTTGAGACTAATTATGTGCTTCATTGTATCGCCGTTCGCAGCGTTCAGCCCTGGCCTACTCGTCGGCCTACAGCGGCGCTGAGTCAACATGCCGAAGAGTTCACGTTGGTGTATCAACTAGTAGCACAACGTCGCGAAGCACCAACAAGACTGGTTCGAGTCCGTATCGCAGCGACACACACCTGAGACACACTTCGACATCAACGAGTAATTACAACAGCGATAGAGACCCGTATTTGTCGTCCAGGAATCACCATTCCGCTCTTCACGTCAGACAAGGTTTGTATTGAATGATAAAATCGAAGCCCAATAACTGAATAATCTTCTGTTAATTTGGTGTAACAGAGGCGACAGAGTCTCGCAGACAACGTAGAGACTCTGAATCTGATTCTGATGGCTCCCGAGCAGATGGAGGAGGCCGGAGTCTGGATCTGGCGAGCTCACACAGCAGCGACGACGAGGATGTTACCTCGAGATCTCACAAGGACATGGGAGTATCGACGCAACAGTCGATCGCGCACAGCTATCTACCCAACATTCACAACAATCCGAGCGATCATCTGAACATTCTTTGTTCGAATTCTGAACTATTTCCGAACATAAAACCAATCTACGCACCCAGATGGAGTTCCCAGTTGCCAGATGCCTATTTACCCTCTAATGGTACGTCGATTGAATAAAATCAACGAATGTGATGTTCAGCGTGATCAACATTTTCCTTTTCAATTTCAGTCGACGTACGTGGAAGCCAGTGGTCCGGAGGAACGATATCGGACAACGAGATCGCCTCGAATAAAACATCGAGTCCAAACCCGTTGCCCTATCCGGATATGAGTTCTCCGCAGAAAAATCATCCGGAGGATCATTACTCCGAAGGAGAAGAGAAGCTCCATCACATCGGCGAGAAGTATTCATTTCCCTACACTGCGGAGGAGGACCACACAGGCTCTCCGACGCCCTACTTGCTCCCGATGTCGTCGAGAATTCTTGCCTCGAGTCTGAGTCATCACTCGCAAAATTCGGCCCACGATAACTTGAGCGGATCGGAGAGGTACGGCAGTCTGAAAAGAGGACAGACCCTGCACGGATCCCAACACGATAATTTGAGCAGTTCGGAACGTTACGGAAGCCTGAAGAGGGGCAAGATCACTCCTACCGTTCTCGAAACTCCAGAATACATTCTGCCGATGAGCGGAAGAATTCTTTCCAGCTCTCTGACTCATGATCTACAACATAGCAACGAATTAGCGGCGCTGAGACAGCAGCAACAATACGAACAAACTATCACGGAGACAGAGTGAGTGATCAACTCTTCCAATTAACTGATTACAGAATTCTAAACATTATTTATAAAAGCTTGCATGAAATGAATCGAAGGGCGTATAATACTGTTGAGTACGTCTCTCGATTAATTCTGTGTAAATAAGAATAGAATTGGGTGATTTTAATCGGCTATTGATAACTAATGTCTTGGTGTCTTTGGTACTAACTTGGTCTTCAAGAAGTTGGCGATGGAACATTCTAAAATAATGATATACTTTCTATCTCTGCTTGCCGTGGGTGCTTTGTGAAATATTCAGCGAGGAGGTGAGCTTGAACTAATTATTTTTGTCACTCAAATATATCAATTAAATTTTAGGCAATGAAGAATGTTGATTAATTCTGTATGGAATATTATTTCAGGAAGGATACTAACGAGGAGACATCGGTTTGACAATCCCCGATCACAACTACCGTACAAAATGAACTTAATTTAATTTTAGCCATTTACAATTTTAGCAAAAAAAAAGAAAAAGAAGGACGAAAGAAAACCGAAATTGACTTCGTATATTTTAATTAAGCAGCGGCCATGACTGTACTTAGAAAGAGAAAAGAGATAAATTTTAGCCATATAATTGATTAGCGTATATGTGTGAGTGCCTGTTTATGTAAAATCAATGATGATGATTTTTTAAATTAATTATACATAATATACATAAATCAGCTTAGAATTAACCATTTTTACGTATATATATATACATAAAAACTGGGTTTGTCGGCAATTGTCAAAAATAATTGTACTATAAATTTATATTATTATACATAATGCAATTATTGTCGTTTTTTAAGTGACAATCGCCCGGACTGATTATCCGGTAAGATGATCTCTAGCTCATTAATTATCACTCACGTACTTAGAAAAAAGAAGAAAAGAAACTCATTCTTGCGTACCTTAAAAATAATCCTTATACTCAGTATTGTGCAATGTATACATTCCACGTAGTATTTTATTTGATATTTGATATAATTTTTTTTTTTTTTAAAGAAACTGTTTTCTTTATTATTAATGTAACACACATCTTCTTTTACATGCCAATATAGTACGTAAGATTTAAAACAAGACATAATATTATATATGATAATACTCAAGTTTTGTATATATTTATATTGAGACACGTGAAAAAAAACCAACAAAAATACATAATTTATATACCCTTATTTTGAATTTATTAATGAATATCCTGAAATTAAAGAAATACTGTCCGGAACATTAATATAAAATTTAGACAAGTTGTTTTGTTGATAAAAATGACTTTTATTCTTATGGAAAATATAAATAAATTACAAAATATAGTTACGATTAATTAATTAATACTCGGAAGAGCTGTGTCTTTGAAGTAAAATTCTTGCACGTTCCAACACCAGAATTTAAAATATTACAAATTTGGTAGAAACGTAAACCATTCTCATTACAATTTACATTATGTATAAATCTACGTAGAATCAAGATATTGTGGCCTAATTTTCACTCATAAGTTCTTCTCTCTCATAATGGCCAACCACATACTTTACTACAATATATTATATTATTTCTAACTAAACGCAATTAATATCAGTTTCACACCTCACTGCTGTGTAATATAGGTAATTATCTATTTTTAAATTCATTCAATTTAAATTCAATAATACAATTCCTTTCTATCATTTTTCCTATTCTTGCAGCATACGGGTATGTAAAATACTGTATAAGCTATGTTCAAACTTTATTACAATAATTGCAGCAAATAGTGTGTATATGTTAAATATCTAAAAGTAAATGGTTGGTAACATCAATCAAATGTCCTCGAGGTCGAATCAGGACGTTTGTACGTGAACGTAAGGCCACTAATCCTTCTGGCATCAAAACTGAGCAGATCTACTGAGGTATACGATACATATAGGTGGGTCAAATCTATATCGAACATTAATTATTTAAGATTGAAATTCCTTTAGATTGTGACATTACTTTTCTTTCATATATATATTTGTCTTTTTCGTTATGGCTAAACCGCTAGTAGTGCGCGAATCCATAATACACCTTATTATAATAATTGATTGACTTTTTTTTAAATATTATCTGTATTAGTTTTCTTCTTGATTAAAATTTCTTTTTTTTTCCACTAAAACGAGAACATCGAATCGTAATAGTACACAATATTTATGCGTACATATAATAATAGTCGCGAAGCAGCAGCTTTTTTAAATACATAATTTGATAATAATTTTGTCCTTTGATCAAATATAATACTAAAGGACGCGTTTTAATGCAGGTAAGCGATGCATATATAAGAATTTTTAAAAATATTATCAGTCTCGCATAGATAAGACTATCGCGCGCGTTTTCATACCAAAAAATTATCAAATCAGGCTGAGAATAATTGATGAATTTGAATTATCTGATTAAAATAATGCAATTAATACAGTTTATCGATATACTTAGGTAGAATCAAGCACCTAATTCTGATAGTTGTTGTAGTTCAATGATTGCGATTCAAATATTTTTGCAAATCGCAAATAATCAAGCTGCGTATAATAATAATTTTTTTCCTCTTCAAATATTTGGACTCCCGCACACCGCTACTAACTTCTAAGGACTAGGATAATATCATAGCTACACGCTACTCTCTGTGTCTGAGGCTACAGAGAGCGGCTGCAGCTTCGGTACTGTGTAGTTTTCACTATGGCCAGACATCTGAGTTCTCGTTACCCTCTCTAAGGTAGACGGGGCCGACGGAGCGTCCTGATGCGCTTTGGGAGGTATCGGCGGTGGGCTTACCTACAAAAATAAGTTATAAATCCATTAATTCCTCAAACTCCTCAGCGAAAAACCGGCAAGACGATCCCCACTCACCTCTTGGAAGCTGTTCTGAAAAGTATGCGAGCTTTGGAATGTGCTATTGGAAAAATTAGTCAGTGAAACGTTCAGAGCGTTTATCACAGTTGGTGGAGAAATATTCATGACGTCATTGCACCTTGCCCTCGGTTCAAAGTCCTCGTAGCTCAGGTTGTTGAGGTTTGTCAGGTGAGATTGAAGGTCCGAGAGACTGGCCGTAGATATCCCGCTGTCTCTCAGGTCGTTGGAGTCGCTTTGATGTTCCATACAGTCGTCGTCGTTACCCCATTCGGAGGCGCGTTTGTGCGTCAGACGTTTAGGAGGCGCAGGTGGCCCCACGGAGCTCGAGTTCGGTTCCCTCTTGTCAGGTGCTGGAAATATTACAGCGTCAACAAAAATAGACGATAATTCACCCAAACTAAACTCACTGCATCCCCTAGGTGGCAGAGGCGGAGCCGCTTCGGGGCCCGGTTCGCTCCACGAGCTCCTCATGTTCGATTGATCGCCTCCGTCCGTCGGAGTCGGCAGCGAATGTCTCAGAGGTAATTTCGGGCTTATCGGTTTGCTCAGGGTTCTCTGATGCGTAGGCCTCGCCGGAGTAGATCCGTACCCCACGGACCTAGGCCTGACTTCTCTTTGCGGAATCGGAGGCGGAGCGCCGTCCACTCTTGTGTAGAAGCCTTCGTCCTCCATTTGTCCCTCGCTATCGGCGTGGGATATTCTTGAGCCAGCAGTTTCGAGGGTGGCTGGACGCTGCTTTTCGTTTGTGGGCAACGGAGGTAGAGGAGA
Source organism: Euura lappo (assembly GCA_018257835.1). Classification (NCBI taxonomy): domain Eukaryota; kingdom Metazoa; phylum Arthropoda; class Insecta; order Hymenoptera; family Tenthredinidae; genus Euura; species Euura lappo. The sequence continues at coordinate 115,999 of JAEUYN010001416.1, forward strand.
GCTGGAAAATCGAGTAAATTCGTTGGTACCGTTCCTCGTTTGGATTCGGTGATAGTCTTACTTTATTATACTGTCTTGGTGAACGATCCTCTGTCTAGCCAGGGGGCCCAGGCCTTGCTTGAGTTGCGTGAATCTCTCTATGAGTCTTTTGTGCAGGGGTTGGACGCCGGCGGGCGCGAGTTGGCCGTGTAGAAGCAGCCCCGACTCCAGAACGCTCATTTGCTCCAGGATGAGGCTTCTGAGTCGATTCACATGCGGAATGGCGTCTGGATTCTGTCTCGAGAAGTCCGGGATCAAGAAGGCTTCTTGGTACTTGGTTATTCCCCCCATAACATTGGCGTCGATGATTCCCTGCAGTCGCATACTGAACGGGTTTATATTTCTGTGCGGTTCCGCGGTGTACTGAGCCACGAGTCTCCGCAGCTCGCGTTCCACAGTTTGCATAGTTTCGCAAGCAAATTGAACGGGCGCCAGGAGTTCGGACCTCTTCTCTGTGACCTCGAACCATCTCAGTATGCCGGGGAGCTTCGCTTCCGTTGTTAACAGCGTTCGCTCTATCCACAAGGATTTAAACTCGTTCTCTCTGTCGACCGGACCGCGATGCAGGGGGCGATCAAACGTGAACTTTCTCACGTCGTTGACCAGATAAAAAGCGACTATTTTTTCGGGAACTTCACTCATTCCATAACCCAGGCTCCCCTCATCCGGAATTGGCTTGACGTTGCAGATTTGGATGACTGTAAAAATTGTATAAAGTATCTCGCTGAGTACAATGATCGAAAGACTGCTTCGCGTCACTGAACTTACATTGGCCTTCGGAAGAGATGATACTCTCGTCTGGCGGCGAGTTTTTCATAAGAATTTGAGCGCTCGGAAATTCAGTTTGCAATCTTTGGGTGAACGCCCCGATCCTTTCGTATTCCAGGCCTCGGTAGATGAATAATTTGTTCTGAAAAGAGGAGAGAAGCGTGAGATCGACGATCGATTTGCATCAGCAAGGATAAACTCACTCTGACAAACAGCGGAAAGCTCAGTCCGTAGAAACCGACTCTGAAGTATTCTGGCTCTGGTCTGAGTTGTGTGAGAATATTGTCCAGGAATCTGGCCTGCGTTCTCAATATTTGACTCAATTTCGCATAATCGTATAATCTCGATTCGTAGAGCACAGCCAACTCTTTGCACAAGGGAATCCCTTTCTCCCAACACTTTCCTCTGTCGAAGTGATGGATTATCTGATGATACAGCAGCTCTTTTCTCTGCCATTCCTGCTGTTGGGGATGCGCGTGATCTGGCGGCAGCGTGGTAGCCCCCCATCCCAGCTGGTCCGCGTATAATTTCATCGTAAAACCAGCCTCGGTGTAATTCTCAGCCGCCAGATGCAGGTCGTGAAGCTTGTAGATGTAGCGCAGATACATTTCCTTCCGATTGAACTCGTTTTTGTAGAAATTCTGCGTAAAGAATCACACGATTTACACTTTCGGTATCTAGATTCCAGCGAGTGGATTCAAAACTAGATATTGTTGTGCGAACACTATTTGTCCGAGGTATGGGACCGCTTTTTTTTCCACTATCACTACTTTTACGAGCTACGCAGGTGAAAACTGTTTTCCATCCGCCATCAGCGGACTCGGTTTTGAATGTGATTTTCCGCAGCGAGATTCCGAGTAGTGTATCTTGGATGCCACGCGCGAGCGATTACTTGCAAATTAGCGAGCGTTGTAATTTAATTATCGTCTTCTGATTAGCTGATTAAAGCATGGCTTATAATAAACCAGATTGAATTCATGTTTCTCTGTTACTTCTATCGCAAACAATAACACGAAGCCTTTAATACTTGCCAACAGATTTACGGTGCAAGACATTCTTTTATCCCTATTCTCGTCTCCCTGGATAACGCTTCTGTAGTCCAAGAGTCTTTCCAGCAATCGCGTTACGGACGTTATAAATGCCGTTCCGCTATCCTTCCAAGTCGGGTCTTCGGACTGGACTCTGTCCAGCAATCTGAAAAATTGCGAACGAAAATTAATTCTTGGATCTCAGAGTACGCTAGCTGCCGTCACAGAGTCGTGAGACGTTTACTTCGACTTACACGGCGCTTAGATGTTCCCTATAGCAGCATGAAAGCGAGAGGACAACGATTTAGCGACGATTAAAGTTCGAATCAGGACAAATTTCGGTCTTGAATACTCACATGGTGTTAAACAGCTGCCTGTATTCGTCGTCTCCTTTATTTTCGCTGATTAGAATATCGAGTTTATCGATCAGCTCCGATTCGACGGATTTGAAACTGCCTCTTGCCCGCTGTTCGCACTCCATCATGTCGAAAAATATGTGCAGCGTGGCTTTTCTGAGTTCACTTTCGGGGACGAGAGTGACTTCCAGGAAGGGTCCAACCATGCCGGGTATAAAGTCCAGTTTTCTCTCCCCGAGATGCGACCACATCGACAGTATTTGAAATCCCATTAGCACCCTCATGTCTCCGTACTTTTCCACAATCTTCTCCCGCTTGACTTCGGAGAATTGTTCGAGCTGCAGAGACGGCTGGGTCAGATACGCGACCGCCAAGTTGAAGTAGGTCAACCACAACTGAGAGTCAAAACTTCCGTGCAAAAATCTAAACGCCAAGGGTTGGGCGAGTTCCTGTAGAGATCTGAGGATTATGTTGTTCGCCTGCATCCTGATCACCAGCCAATCGGGCGGAAAGACTTCCTGCCTGACTAGATCTCTGAACACCAGAAATACTCTGAGCAGGAAATCTTTAAGCGGCTTTCGCTCCCCTCCGTGGGTCAACTCCTCCCATAATCTTGAATAGTGATACTCGTCGAGGAGCTGAAGAAGCCCGATCAAACAGCCGACCAGACACCCTAAATTGGGGCTGTTGGAATCGATGATGATCAATATGGCCTGAATCAAGATATCCAAGGTCGACAGACTCAGGGTTTCGACGTCATGGTGAATGCAGTTGTTCACTTTGTTCGTGTCGTGGGCTTTTCTGTAGAGGAAGCTCAACAGCTCGCCCAGAATATCAGTGCAGAAGCGGAGCTCCTCTCGCCTGGCCAGGTGTATCCGCAGGTGCCTGCAGATCGAGATGAGGAGCAAGTTCCTGCTATCGTCGTCTTGGAAGAGCTGCGAAGTGACCAAATTCTTGATCGCCGTTAGCTTGGCCTGCATCAACTGCGGCGGAGGTTCTCGCGGCAGCGAGTCAAGCATTTGGCACGTTAATCTGGCGACTTCCAACACCGGCAAGACAGCCACGAGCTGTTCAAAGACCGCGGAAATGGAGTGGAAGAGAGCAACTTGCGACTGAAGGACAACTTCGCAGGAAATACTGAGCATCTTGTTGAGCGCCGCAAAGACGCAGTACAAATCTCTCTTGAAACTGTCTTCGTACTGGCCGGCTGTGGCTCGGGAGAACAGCAAGCGGCTCTGTATTATGAATTTGAATATGTATTCCAGGGACCGGAAGCATTTCATTATCGGTTCTTGCTTCTCCGCGGCAGTCACCCAGTCCGCGCAGTGCTGAACGCTGCTCAACAGGCCCTTGTACACGAGAGCCGCTGCAAAGTGTCCAGATATGTAAGCGTCCATGACGGGTTTGAAGTGCTCAAACTTTGGGTCCTCTAGCAGACTGAATATAGAGACCAGGACCTGAAAAACGAGACCGGAGTGCGCCGTGGAGTTTCCGTCCTCCGTGTGGAACATCGAAAACAAGGCGTCGAGTATGTCTTGGAGGAATTTGACCAACTCTTCGCCCCCCAATCTCAAAACTCTTCCCAACGCCTCGGCAATCTTTTCGGGATGCTCTTTCCACTGGAGGAGACTCAGCAAATCCACGTTCTGAGTCAATTTTGTACTGCAGAGCAGCGAGTGGACGAAAACAGCCTCCTTGTGCGACCTCGTAAACGGTGGTTGTCCTGTAAATCAAGATTATCATACGCATCAAGCATTGCAAAGTGGGAGGCGAGCAATTCTACCTTGAGGAGCCGGCTCTCTGGCGCTACTCGGCAACGCCAAGTAACTCAGAGTATCTAGCTTTGCGCGATCCTCGCATTTGTATATGTAGAGCTCGTGCTGTCCGTCTTGCAACGTGGCTCCGCCAGGTTCCATCAGTCGAACAAAAGCGAAGCCAAAAAGCTTTTTGTCGTTCTTTTCTCGGGCTGGAATATCGAATCAAAGTTATAACGACCATCCAGACTCCAGAATGAACATAATCGAAGGTCATCACTCACTCGAACAGTGCCTGAACTCCAGGCGTACGTGACTTCCATAGAATTTATCTATCGGAACCGCGAGTCGCACGGTTTCAGCCCACGACGGACTGTTGTAGTGGTAGATTACCAGGCTTTGGTATTCGGAGCTGCCGTCCATTCCAGCTGCTCCGAACAAGCATCCTTCCAGGGGACGGCCCTCACCGTCCAGCACCGATATAGTCACCTGATGGAAGACGAGACGATGAGCAAACATCGGCGAAACAATTTTTGTCGAGAATTGAAATAATGGCATCGTTCGAACAAACCTCGATATTCTTTGCGGTAGATTTTCCCCCTCGTTCAAACTCCCCTCTCTCCAATTTTAGATACAAATCGTTCCGCACGTCTCCAGGCATGATGACGTCGGAGAAGCCGAGTTTCTTGGTCAGGCATATATTTTTGAAAAGTAAAGGATGTTCTTCGCGGACCTGGGACAATTCTCCGTGCAAAACTCGCAGCGATACCACAATTCCATAGTTCGGTTGACCGGTAAGAGGGGAGCATTTGTTGTTTTTTATTATCTGCTCGTGTAGCTGATGGAATTCCTTCTCCTCTCCTTGATAGACCTGAATGAAAGATTGCGTGGTGTGTCAACATTAGAATCTATTTTGTTCAACAATTAATTGCAGCAAATTAACCGGCGATCACCTTGAAAGTCATCTCAGCCTCCTCGCTATGGTCTTGCGTGACCTCAGCCAAAGAGAGCACAGCGACTCCGTGAGGTCTGCGATAGACGGTGCTAGAGGCTTTGTTCTTTCCTGAATCGGAGTACAACATCCGCCCGCATCTCATGACATGAGCAACCATGTACAGATCTTTGCTGAGATCGGCGTTACCCAGGTCGGTGAATATGGTGCAATTGCTGTGAAGCTTCTCAACGTAGTTGGAAAAACCTTCCTTTGATATTCTCACCAGGAATCTCTCACTGAGGTACTGCGTGTGCCTGGCGTCGTACAGGGAAAAATATATCTCCGCATCCTCTCCGACGTTGTGACCAAAATCCCTCATACTGAAGTACAGATGATGCGTCAGGACCTTTTTGTGCTCTTTACGTCTCAACGTGCCACGTGCTGACGCACCTTGAGAATTTTCTGCGCTTTGAACGTGCTGAAATAGAGAAATTCATCAAACTTTAGCCTTTCAAGAAGTAAGTTTTTGAAATTCCCGCGGTATTGGGAGGCTCAGCCCGAGTCTAGGCAGCCCAACACACACGCGAGTCATGCTTAGAGGCCTAGATGACGGCGAATTGGACGTTTATGACTAGACCACGTTGAACTTACCACGTGGTATAACTCGATGACAGACATCGTGTCGGGGTCCACCATGTGCGATCCCTGTCGAGGTACGAGGTCTAGGCCAAGTTTTCTGAAGCAGAAAGTAGGATACGATTTTTTTACAGTTAAAAGGCATGAGAATGAGATTTAAATGCATGTGATGTTTGTTCATTCTACAAATATTGAAGTACGGAAGATTTTTAAATAATAAACACGGAAATATTCGGCGACTTTTCGATGTCTGTGGTTTTTTTTTCGAAATGTTTATAGAATACACACGAATAAAGTTGCAAAAAAATGTTGTTTTACTACTCGTAATAATTTATTCCTGGACTAGACTGCTCATAGAAATTCAACTGAACTCATTAGTGAATCATTTCCTCGATTATTACTGCAGTATCATATTTATTGAGGTCAATTGATTTATTATAGCCTTTTCGAAATGATGGATGTGACTTTTGAAAAAGCCGGGGGCAGAAACACTGACGATGAGAAATTTGAGGAATGATTGCTTGGGAGAGAAATTTAGAAATACATCAAACTTTTCCTCATCGCCATGCAGCAAATCTTGCGTCATTATTATCAACGATATGAAAAATTGACTGAAGAATTTTTACGAGATGTATCAACTAATAAATATTTGAATATCTCTATTCGCGGCTCGTGCTTCGAATAGACATCTTACAAATTCTTACAGTTATAGACTTCCGGATATCGTAAATTTGTTAAGTTAGAAAACCACTCTAAAGGTGACTAGTTATACATATATATTGATATCCATATATTATCTAGATATTATTTATACATTATTTAGCGAAACCCTATTATGGCGAAAAAATATTAATTTTTTATACCGGGTTTTTGAAAATCTAAATAATTATTTAACACATGTCATCTTTGCCGATAAGTTGCTTCTATGAATTGACCTGTACTCTGTGACACACACGTATTCCAACAGTGTATTACAACAGTTCTTCAATTCTGAAACTTACTCGGAATGCGTGAAGTATTATTTCACACGTTTTACTTCATCCTAATTACAGTCTTGTCTACAATACCGTTCAATACAAAGAAAAACCGATTATCAGAAGCAATTAAATATTCAGTATTGGAATAAAAACAAAAATCTATTGACCCATATTCAAACAATTTTGTTAATTCCAAAATCCAAGTCCTTGTATATTAGATGTAGAGTACCCATTCAACGCGACATGAGGTATAGATAATACGAAATACGTTTACACACTGATATCAGATACTACGAAGGCTAAAGATCGTAGATATATGCATTCAGTAATCAAGTGTACCGCCTATCGCAACTCGTAAAGCTGATTGCCAAAACTATGAATAGAGTCTATATCAATAATAACAATAATAATCAATAAAAAGCAGGTGCTGTTCATCCGCACGAAGTGCTGCAGTGCCTCGAGATTATTAAAGAGGTATAACTTCTGGTTATGCATTATGCTGTGTCGCATTCGTCTGGAGCATATCAATGCGGTCCCCTACCCACCCGAGACGCCCAGACTGCGGAATAGCACGAGAGGCATGAGTGAGTCCCCTCGGTCCGTGACTCGTGGGACCGTCCGAGACCCGAGTGCGCGTGAGGCCCCTCGGGTCTCTCTTCTCCTACCCACCCCAATTTCCCCCCACTAATAAGGAATGCAGGAGAGTCTCGCGGAGACTTGAACGCGTGGAGACAGGTTCAGGCTATGTCCGTGGTTGGTTATTCTCACCCATACCTATAACCGTCGGATCCTATGCCCAGTTCAAAATATATCGAATAGGCAGAGGCGGAGAGGCTTCCTCTTTGTACTGCCGCAGATGTATCGTGAGACAGGGTCAGAACCTGGGCTATGGAGGGTCTTTACACCGGATAATCCCGGAATATTCGGTACCCTTGAATTTATTTTATTCTCATTGTCAGAAAATAAAGTACTTGTCGAGTTTATATTTGATGATGGATTACTTTTTATATTCAATACTAATACAATATTCAATACTAATACTAATTTTTTCTTAATATGACTGAATCCGCAGATATGACTGAAAAATCAATAACTGGGCCATTCACCTTGTGTCGTAGTGTTATTTGAATATTGGTCAAGAACCGGACTCAATATTAACACAAGATTATTCAAATCTGCAAATATTTGGGTTTTGGCTCCGAGCGAGGCGCCATTCGTCGATTCTTAAACGGTACATCTCACATCTGCGTGTCATCAGACTAGCTTATATGTAGTTTAACGATTTATTGATACACAAAAAGAGATCTGGAAAGCATAACTCGCGCCACGTGGGTCTTTTTCATCGGCAATAAAACGGATTATGTAACGTAATAATTGTAATAAAAAGAATGGGAACAACTTCTTCGCAGTGTTGATTGTTTCTTTGATGAGATAATTTCTCTCATTTATATCGTTGGATGAAGAAGAAGAGAATAATAATAATAATAATAATAATTCTTTTTACAGTTACAACAAAGATTGTAAAATTCGTCGCGTACACCCACCGATGTTCCAATGCGGTGTCCCTCGAAATTTTGCCCGAGGGACCCCGGTGTGAAGTTTATACCTGGAATTTTTCTACCTACGTGATTCGTGCGGTGGATTGAACCGTAAAAAAGTCGATGACTCGGTCCCAGGTGATAAAACCACGCGGATAATCATAACTCGGACTTTAAATCGGTCGATTCAATTTCTCATTAGGTATACAAAGTGTCTAATAGAGCTTGTGAACACGTTATTCTTATCCGATCTCGTCTCGAAGCAACAAATGACTACATAGACTCTGCGAGAAATCGAGAGTGAGCCGGTTTTGAGGATACCAAGCAATCGCGAGGTCGTTGACTCGGTCGCCGAATTAAGGTAAACGCCCCGGTTTGGCGTTTTTTCTCGCTATATTCTACAATGTCACGACCGGCTGATGGAAAGTAATCATCAATGAGGAAAGTTAGACCATGTAGTGAACGCGATAGTCAAAAGTCAAAGTTTGTCACGCAGCAAGAAGGGGTCAAATACCGGGTCCTTTCGGTCTTCTGTTTATGTCAGCGTTGCGCTAGTTTCTGACCCCTAGATTCATGACCTCAGTGCCGATTACATGTTATTTTTCCTGACTTAGAAGAGAAAAACCTCAGCTGAAGTCCTTACAGTGTCAGAAACCGGGACGTTTATCTAAACTCGACCCGTGAATAAACGGCTACACAGATGTCTGTTCACCCATCCGTTTGCTTAATAACATATTAGCACTGCTTGAACCGAGGTTCACGTGGTATAGCTTTGTTCGTGCACTTATGCACTCCGTGTGCAGTGTGCGGTGTAGAGTAAAGGCCATGGTTCTGCAGGACAGCGGTTGAATGTAGGCATATACCTGCAACTCGAGCCTCCACGCATTTCGTTGGGGTTTACGTAACGACTGTATAGGTATATGACCATTAGTAATTTTTCCGGTAATTTCCGTTCCTCGTCAAACCCGCGGTCCCGTTGCTAAACTGTTTAATAATCGCCATCATCGACCATCGTTCATTTATTTTTAGCCTAGTCGCAGTTAACCGACTCGATTAAGACCGTTTGCAACTCTGAGCTCCGCGAGTGGGCTCGGTTCGCAGCCCTGACATCCATCGCAGATTGCGATTCAGCATGTAGCCATATGCCATATGCCATATGCGAGCGATGGTATTAAATGATCTTATACATCGGATTCATTCGCTTCATTGCGCATACATATATACACATATTTAACGTTATTATTGTCTGGCAGACTCACGTTCAGGCAGTGTTAGATATTTCTGTTTCTCACATTATAAGGATTTCAGCTGAGGTTATTCACTTCTAAATCAGGAAAAATACCATGGATTCAGTGGATGAATTGAAACTTCTTAGGCGAGGAACGCGGTCATCTTTTCAATCTATAATTCAACGAATATAATGCTTCAACTTTCCCCCTCGATAATTATTTTCCATCAGCCGGTCGTGATATTGTAGGATAAAGCGAAAAAAGGGCCGAGAGGTGAGAAGCCGGAGGGGTTTACCTCAATTGCAGCAAGACCAGAAGCCAGATTGGTACACCTGAATCCCGAGTGAAGCAAAAAGGGAGAGAAAGAAACCCAGAAGCCGGAGTTTGAGCTGGAATCGTGGGTCGTAACAGTTACACGAGCCTTCTCGTTACTGGCCTTAAACGGAGTGAGAAAAACTGCAGGAAGTCGGTATAGGAGACGTACACCCCATTTTTCTCGATTCCGAGTACAGACTGTGAGAAATTATTTGTCCACAGTGACTACTGGATGGACAGGGAATACCGGGAAGTCAGGACAAAACGGCGAATTTTATGGTGACACAGAACTGAACAGATTTTTCATTCTGCCTCCCGCGCAAATCTAAGTTGTATGTGAACCATAAATAAAAAATTATTCTCAAAAATAGTTTTCTTTTTCCGTCGATTCAGATAAAAGTTGTTAGTGAAAAATCCTGCTATAATACACGTATAGGGGATAGTCGAAGAGCCCTGGTCGGGGATCGAGAGACGAGAAGAGGAGTGAACAGGTTCTCAACGCGGTATTCACCGAGCCACAAACCTTGACTCTGAGAACGAAACGCGTACGTAGACAGAGTCCAGAAACTTGTGGGAAGAGATATCATAGCACGGCCACCGCGGTCGCTCACAGATCATGCGATGCTGTGGTCGCAGATGTAGCTGGTATAGAGACATTGCTATAGAACGGAAGAGACTGAAACGAGAGCGGATATCTCCTCCGGCGAGATTAGATTACCTGGAAGAGGTTTCAACGTCATCGCTCTTTACTCTCGCGTCCTGTGTGAGCTATGGTGCGTTGACGATGCTCAGGCACGGAATGCCGGCTGATTCACCCCGGAGGAAACGATATTTGATTCACACTCCGCGATCGATCAATGGATGCCCGTTGCACCAAAAATAATCGATTATCAAAAAATAATATTTAGAATTTATCAGAAATCTGTAAAGCTTTGAGAAAAATGGTTGCGAATCGATCATAAGGAAATATAATCGGACGGTCGAGGTACGACACAACGCAGCAGCTCTACCATATCGTATTTCACGGGGAAAAATCTTCACCGCAATCGGAATAATGACGAATTCGATTGGTGATAACGGGGGAGATCGTAGAATCTCAAATTGTGTATATCGAGATGGTGGTGACCGAACATTTGGAAAAGTTCAATTGCCGAGTACCGTGCCCCCATCCCTTCCCGTTCCTTCATTCCTTCCCATACCTATACCCAAGATGGCGTCATTGCTCGGGCCCCGCGGCTTGTGCCGTGGCAGTTGCTCGACGGGCCCCGTTGACGCTACACGTTCGGTGTTTCTGCGGCTGGGATATAAATTTAATTCCCTGTTACAGCCGCCTTGTATCATAAAAAATTCAAACCGCGTGTCGTTGATAAAAAAGTGTAACGTGCGCGGGAATTATTCCCGCCTTTATCCGGCTGGGATCTGCTTATTAGGTGAGAGACAGACGTCATACACGATCCTTTGTTGCTCGGTTAGAATTCTCTATTTACTTCGAAGCTCTCTCGACGCTTGGCGTCCTCTGTTTTTTCTGTTAGGGAGCTGGGCCCGGTGTTGCGTGCTTCTCTCATTTCCCTAGCCCTTTGTTTACCGTGCTCCATGCACCACTCGTCTGGTATTTTCTAGCAGACGGTATCTCGGATGCCATAAAACGATAGGGGACTACGAGCGTCTCTCGCAGTCTCGCGAGATAACAGCCTCGAAATATCGTCTCTGTCGAATACATCATATATCGTGTCTGATTGTGAGTCAAGGAGATATGAGAACCCCGAGTAGCCGGTGTCACTGCGATAAGAGTTTTCACGGTATAAAATTGAGTAGGTGTGTTGAATTGGGTACCCGGTAATATGAAATCACTCTTATTCGTGGGTATTGTGTCTTTCACAATAAAGAGAAGTGTAAAAAAATCAGTATAATTAGATAGACTCCCATGGAGTTTTAATGCATCCGCAGCTGTTACTTTGACAGAGTCTCTTTTTGTGTCTTTGTTTTAAATGAAGTTTGAGCCGAGTAAACTGAGACACGGTGCGACAAATCGCCAGCTGTTCACATCGTGACGAAAAAGTGCTCGGATATATTTCTTGGTAGTGGGCAGCGAGGCGTGTAAGACACAGTAACATAAATTCATATTTTTTAAATTTAAATTCGAATGTAATTCCGCTAAATGTCAAATTTTCGCGACGAGTTATACAACTGAACTCTGTATCCTTGAACGCGCGCGGTTCTGGTTGTAGAATCCTGTTCTTTCAGCCTCTCCACTCCCAGTATGTACGAAACCCCGCTAGTCGTTTATTTTGCATTGCTTTACAATACGTGAGATTCTTCTTCTTCATCCACGTCGTTTTGTCCCACGTCTTTCTCAGCGTGGAGTCATTAAAACTGGTTAAAAAATTACCACCGAAATAGGCTTAAACGATTCAACGTCTAATACATCGTCACAGTATTCGTGTGATACGTCTAATGTTATAATACTACGCCATGGTGGAAGGGCGGGCGTTGTCCGTCGCACTCATTGTCAGTACGGTGAAGGGGTACCCACCTAGCCGGCGTCACGCGTCACGCTGCGTTCTCGAGAGAAGGAATAAACCCGCAGAATGTACCGAAAAAGGCCTCGAGTGTTCAGAGATGCATACATTGTTTCTCGGACAGTCTAAACACGCTACTTTCAAGTTCAGTTAGTCGATATTCAGACGCAACATTTCAGAATATTGCTCGAAGTTAGATTGACCGAGACGAGGAGTAACAATGCGTGGGGGACAGGGTACTGGAGCTATGCACGTAGTGTAGTCAAATTTGTTGATTGGCCCCTCGCATGGTAGCGGCACGCGCCTGTTGCTATACGTACACGACTATGTCTTTTTATGGCACTTAGCAGGCATTAAAAAAGAAACTTTTTTTTAAAAATAAATTCACTTCAGGACTGCCTTATAAAGTCATTTTACGGCAGTTAGGAGGCATTAAGAAGACATTTTTTAAATAAATTTACTTCAGGACTGCATTATAAAGTCTTTACGGCAGTTTGGAGGCATTAAAGAGACACTTTTTTTTAATAAATTCACTTCGGGACTGCGTTATAAAGTCTTTTTACGGCAGTGGGGAGGCATTAAAAATACACTTTCTTAATAAATTCACTTCAGGACTGCCTTATAAAGTCATTTTACGGCAGTTAGGAGGCATTAAAAAGACATTTTTTAAATAAATTTACTTCAGGACTGCATTATAAAGTCTTTACGGCAGTTAGGAGGCATTAAAGAGACACTTTTTTTAATAAATTCACTTCAGGACTGCGTTATAAAGTCTTTTTACGGCAGTGAGGAGGCATTAAAAATACACTTTTTGAATAAACTTACTTCTTGACTGCCTCATAAAGTCTTTTTACGGCAGTTAGGAGGCATTAAAAATACACTTTTTGAATAAACCTACTTCTTGACTGCCTTGAAGTCTTTTTACGGCAGTTAGGAGGCATTAAAAAGTCAATTCAAGTGAACTTAATTCTCTGCTACATATCGGCAGTGTTTTGTTCTGGGATTATGCAACAGGGAAATTTCCTCAGATTGAACCCGTCATAAATGGGTGCCGTGATAAATAATTATACAATGTTTATTAAATACTATAAGAATCATAGAATGAACTTCAGGTGACTGTAAACAGCAATTGAAAATTATCAATTTTCAAACGCCACGTGACGTCACACAGTACATCGACCGTCATGTTATTCCGTCGACCATGGCTGTCCGCAGCGCCGCCAGACGGTAGAACTGGGAAACCCGTCTACCGGGAAATTCAAACGCTGCATTAAAAAAACCTGATTTACGTGAGAACCAATTATAAACAATTAGGTTCAACATGCTTTTCATCGATCCTAATCATCAAATTATCGGATAAGAGAATGAAAAAAAAAAAAAAATTCCTGAAACTTCCCTAATGAGCGAAACATGGTTGTATTTTATTTTGAGGATAATATTTTCAAGCTCGGAGTAGTTTCGGTTTTTTTTTCCGTTCGTGGATCACCGACCGTGTGCATAGGGTATGATCTATAAACTCGTTGAGATATCACGTCACACGCTACGTATAAGGTACACATATGATACATAAAAACGGCGTCGAATCACTTTGCGATAAGAGTCGACAAGACCGTTGTATGACTGAACAATAGAACGTATCCGTATCAATGCGCTAGTCTCGATTGCGAGCAAGAGGCGGTACCGCGCGGTATTACTAGAGAAAATTTCAACTCTATATAATAAACGTCCTGTTTAATCCTGAGATTTAAAAATCTTACGATAAAGATTTTAATCGCTATCGTTATTTTACGGTACGGTTGTTAAATAATAATTTCTCTCGCGGTGATCGAAAAACGAAAGTGAATTGAATTGATTGACACACTCGTATTAAATAATCTGAATTTATTTATTCATTTCATTTTTTCAGTAAATATTAACACCAAACTCTACAATGGCTGTGTTTGGACTGGTCTCGGCTGTTGCCGGGTTCGTCAAAGTTCGATACC
>JAEUYN010001417.1:0-36588 GCA_018257835.1 Euura lappo
TTTATGTATAACAACATTATTCACGGGTCCTGCGGAGGAAGGACATCCAGGGAACTGGCACAAAAACCAGGCCACCAGCGCCAACCCCCAGCAGGTGAACGCTGACCCTCGACCTAGGGCTACCAACCCCCGCAGGACTAAACCTCCAGGCTCCACTTACCCGCCAAAAAACGGGGGAAAAAACGGAAGAATAAATGCAACCTCAGGATCATCTTCTGGAACTCCAGGGGTCTCAACAACCTGCTAAACATAGAAAAGTTCGAAGGGATGGACATACTCTGCGCCTCAGAAACCTGGGCAACCACAGAGCTTGCAGCACTGCCGCCACAAATGGAACGCTACACTGCCCTATGGTCCAAAGCAACTAAGGAAAAAAGCAAGGGTAGAGCGAGCGGAGGACTCCTCTCACTCCTGCATAACTCACTAGCAAGCCTGGCGGTACTGGACATCACCCCCTGGTGGATTTTCAAAAGCATCTCGGCTGGAAGGGACACGCTGATAGTGGGCTCCATATACTTCAAGCCAGATCTCGACCTCACGGTAGCGCTGGAACTGCTACAAATCACCTTGACGGATCTGACTGAAAGACACCCAGAGGCGATTATTATCCTAGGGGGTGATTTCAACGCAAGAGTCGCGGATATAGGGGAAATCCCGGGAGAGCTCACCGGGTCTACACGCCTAACCAAACGCAGAACTTCGAGGGACCGAATAGTCAATCAGAGAGGCAACTTACTCACTGACTTCATGAGCTCAAACGGAATGTTCCTACTTAACAGCAGAACACGAAGCGATTCCCCGGCGCAATACACATTCCAAAGCGACGCGGGCGGAAGCGTCATCGACCTGGTTTGGTCGAACATGATAGGTTTAGCCCACATTAGGGATTTAAGCGTCGAAATAGACACCACACTATCGGACCACTTTAAGGTATTAGTCGAACTCGATCTTGAAATGTACGAACAAGGTAGGGACTCTCAGGCTGAGGGTGGCAGTAGAGCCGAGTCCCTGACATGGCTCGAGGAGAAAAAGCAAACATTTATGCATAATATGTTTCACTCCAACAGACTGATGATGGACTTTGACAACAATGACCTGCGGGCGATGGATGAGAATCTACGTAGTGCGGTCCTCGAGGCAGCCAGGGACTCCGGAATGGTTAGGACGAAAACGGAGGGCGGACCGGTTAGGTCGGGCAGGAAACCGTGGTATGACAGGGAATGCAGGGAGGCAAAAGAGCTAGCAGACAAGCAGCTCAAACACCAGGTAAAAAAGACTCACCACTCCGTAGAGTATGCCATATTTAAACAACTAAAAAAGAGTTACCGCAACCTAATCGAGATGAAAAAAAGGCAATACGAGAACCAACTAACGCAACAGCTATCTCAGGTTGAAAACACAAATAAATTTTGGAAGGCGTTAAAACGGTGCAGACCCTTCAGGCACGAGCAGTCCTGCATCTCCCTCGAGGACTGGCACGTTTTTTTCTGCTCGATCTACCCAGTCAGGGTCACCTGCAACGCAGAGTGGCTCGACGTTAGACACCCGTACCTAGACGCGCCGATCACCATGGCCGAAATCATTAGGTCTATAAACAAAGCTAAACCGAGGAAATCTCCGGGCCCAGATGGTATTCCAAACGAGTTTATCAAGGCGCTTCCGCCGAATTGGATGCTGTACATGCAAGTCATGTTCAACAAAATACTGGATAAAGAAAGTACACCCCCAGAGTGGGCAGTAGGCGCGTTAACGATGTTACACAAAAAAGGGGACAAGCATGACCCGCTAAATTACCGGGGGATCGCCTTGATCAACAACCTAGCCAAGATTTTCACCCAAATTCTTAACCATAGGTTGCAGGAATGGGCTGAGAACTCCCACCTCCTCCCAGAGTGCCAGGCCGGCTTCAGGGCCAAAATATCCTGTCTAGACCAAATTTTTACGCTAACCAGTGCTATCCAACTACACCTTAGGCTCGGGAAGAGACACATATACGGTCTGTTTGTAGATTTTAAAAGGGCGTTCGACTCCGTAAAACACCGAGAGTTATGGCCAAAACTCTTTAAGCTGAGCATGAGCGCAAAGCTAATTAGGACAATAAAATCACTGGACGACATCGCAGCTGCTCGGGTGAAGGGTGACGGCCGGCTCTCGGAGCAAATCCCGATAACGGAAGGAGTGTTACAGGGGGAGAAACTCAGTCCATTTCTGTTTATTCTCTTTCTATCGGACATTGAGGACTACATGCGCAAGAGGGGCCACGAGGGCATAAACATAGATGGGATTAACGACATACTCATGCTGCTCTATGCGGACGACCTGGTCTTACTAGCTGACACCGAAATAGACTTAAGGAGAAAGCTGGGGGCCCTCGAAGAGTACTGCGACACAAATGGTCTAACAATAAATAGCAGCAAAACCAAAATCGTCATCTTCCGAAATGGAGGGAGAGCCCCGAAACACAAAAACTTCTACCTGAAACAAAACGCGGAACCAATTGAGGTAGTGAACTCGTACACATACCTGGGAATACCATGCAGTAGCTCTTCGTTGGGCCTCCAGGCTTCCCTAGAGGCCGTTAAAAAGGCAAAAACGGCATCAGGAACCGCCCTCGCAATCCTAGCACGCCCAAAATGCAACTCCTGGCCCAGTATTGAGAAGATTGACGTCGATAGCATTGTCAAGACTACGTTGCTATATGCCTTCCCGGCGTGGGGGCTCAGGTATAGAGAGGAATGGATTTCTACAAAAGGGTCCTCCAACTACCCAGATGTACACCTAGCTGCTCCGTTATATTGGAGCTAGGCTTACTTAAGATCGAATATGCGGGAATGGAGGCGGCTCTCAAGTACTTCATAAAGATATTGCGAATGGACCAGAGCAGATACCCAAGGATATGCCTGAACCGCCAAATAGAGTTAGCCGAAATAGAAGGGAGGGCAAGCGAGTTCAACTGGGCCTCACAGATTCGTGAGTTTCTGACGGATCTTGGGCATCAAGGCGTATGGGCGTATCGAAACCCCGATTCCTGGGAGGGCAAACTAGGGGACATTATGGGTAGGTTTAAGCGAGTCCTGCTAGACAGAGATATTGCGGACTGGAACAGCCTAGCATATAAGTTGGATGTACCCAGACCCCCTACAAAGGAAAGAGCCAAATACCTGGGTCTCCGCTGCGGAATTGCCGCCATTCGCAGTAACGCCCAAGTCAGACTTGCCAACAGACACCAGGCCCGTTTCGTGTGCAATAGAATCTCGTACCAGATACACCCGTTAGAAAAGTGCTCGATCTGCAACCTTAACGAGACGGAAACGGTAGAGCACATACTGGAAAGATGCCCAATCTACGCGCCGATACGGGAGCACTTCCTAGGGGAATATCGGGACGGGGAAAGCCAGTCGCTTCTAAAAAACCTCTTATCAGACGACTCTGAGAAAGCTACTAAGGCATTGGCTAGGGCACTAAAGGGTATTCTCAGGCTGAGAGCTTTTATACTAGCGGAATAAACACCCGGAAAATTACTTATCTGTCCACGCGCCCCTACTGGCTGTCATGCTATAGAAAAGTAAAATAAGTTTTAAAATTAAAACAAGTTTTAATAAGAGACCAAATTTCTGAATGCTGATTGTCATATTATTTATGTTTTGTGAAATTGTAATTTATGTAAGGTACCCAACGATTATATGTAAACCCCCTTTGCGACGGGGCTATGTACCCTAAAAGGCAAATAAAGTTTCTATTCTATTCTATTCTAAATTACTTGAAAGATAATTTAAATCTATAATTGTTAAAAAAAAGGAAAGCCAGCAAAAAAAAAAAAATAAATATATATTTATATATCACATACACTAACTTTTTTTATAAGTCTATTTACGTTATTCATCTATGATACATTTTGTCTATTTGATATTTGTTTTCCGAATTTATTCATTATTTATGTTTTTTTTATGATTTTCAATTATTTTTTAATCAGTTAACTATCAGTAAATTACTTAAGATATAATTTGAATCTATAATTGTTAAAAAAAAAGGAAAGCCAGCAAAAAAAAAATTATAGTAACATAAATATATTTAACTTCAAATTATACTTTTTAATACAAAAAACGAATTATTCATAGAAATTTCAAAATGTGAAAAAAATAATAATAATAATAACAATATACTTTCCCTATACCTGTTTCGGTCAGTAGGTTTACAAAATCGCTACAGTATAGATTTTAAGTTCGTTGGCGATTTTGAATGTGGACGATAGTAGAAATGGAGAGAGATTTTTGGATGAGGGTAAGAGTTTTATAATTGGTAGTGATTGGGTGAGAGAATAAGGTGGAGAATTGGCAAATCTCCAAGATTGGTCAAGAAATTGAAGGAGGGATGTTAGGGGGTGAAATTCGGTTTTTCCAACGCTTGACTTTCTTAGAAGACGAATACGCGGAATGATTTTATGACCATAGTCGAACGTGATGCGAACAATGGACTCGAAAATGATCAAAAGAGTAGTAAAATTAATTGAATGTTTCGCGTTTACAATGGTACATTTGGTCGCCAAATGTGAATAAAAGAGGTCCCAAATAGAACAAAGGTTTATGACCTAAAGTGTTTCTACCTGGGTGTATTGGGAAAATCCTTGTTTTGCTGGTCGCAGCTGTCCTGAGCATATATCGTATATCGCTTAGAGAGTAAATTAGGACTATCTTAGCCTAATTAACATGCGTCGCGACGGTAATGTATTGTAACTGTACGCATACTGTGTACCCGTCGTCGAACACATAAAGTCACTGTACATTTACCATACATGTTTCGTTGCAGTACTTGATTTGTCCACGTAAACTGACACGAATGTCTCGTAATGAGCATATTCGTCTCTAAAAAGCGTATGTATACAAGTACTTCTTCGTTTTCTACTCCTCCGCCGTAAACACCATTTTTAGACATGTGTAATTTGTATGAACTTTGATTTATAAGTCTTTCCGTATGTACTTTTGTCTGTACTTATAATCGTTCCAGTAACCTTTCTCACTTTCTCACAAAATTATGTTCAATTCAATCTGACAAAATGTCAATGTCACAGACAAAACCTCAGAAACAATCGATGTGAAAATTGAAATTCATAATTTTTTATATAATTTAGTTTTAGGAGTTTATATAATTTTCAATTGACTTTAGACAATCTTAAATTGTTCGTTACCATGTCCCGGAGGAAAACTGTTTCTGATACAGAATCACGAAATGAAGTACCGCCGAAGAAATCCAGAGAAGACAGTGATTCAAATATTCTCCCTTTTACGCCATCGAGTTTTTTAAGAAATATTTCAGTCAACGACAAATTTGTGTGAGTACTCCTCATGGATATTTTTTTTACGATATGTATGTATTGTAAATACTTTTAGTTCGCTCGTGGGCTACGTTTCCAGCATTGACGAAATTAGGGAAGTTGAAAATAAAGACAAAAAGAAATTGAAACTTTTCAAATTCTTGATAAACAACAACGAAGGAATCAAAATTTTTAATTTTACAAATTTTACCCACCTCTGTATACAATTAATAACGCACCTATATATAAATTACGCTCGTAAAAATGGCAAGACAAATCGAAACCTAACGATAAGTGATTTTTAGCAAAAATTTTATTATTTTGAACTAATGGAATAACATTTCCGGAAACCATCTACTTTTATATCAATCTTTTCGGGTCAGGCATCGCCTTGCCGACGCAGGCTAAGGGTTTTTCCACACATCTGGTGTTTATGGCACTACGGTAGGGTAGCCGCGACCCAAGCGGTGCCTGCAACCATCGGCCGGACTTATCGGTCTTTTGACGTGGTATTGTTCAAATCGATTACTGCGGAGTCTCCCAAAGTCACCATATACCTGACCTAGCTAATTGTAAGTGAAACACGTGGCTTGTGCCATGATAAATTTGAGCATTGACAATTCAAAAATACTATAATAAAATTGTACAAAAACAAGATTTGCGTTATTTAGAATTATGACTTTCCCCCGAAACCTATCATTCCTCATCCAATCATACCGCATGCCTGGTCCGACAAAGAATAATTTTTGCGGAAAAACGGCGCGTCAACAAAATGAGATTGTACGGTATAAAATTTTAGAACCATTAAATTAACAGTTTTCTACTTTCCGTTACTCTGTATTCGGAGTAAACGGACACGTATGATTACGCTTTGTAACACGCTTTCGGGGTTGTTTGGAAACCAACCCCGTCCACAATGCTAGCAAAAGAAGCCGACAACCCAACGTGGATGGACGGTACTAAAACTAAACAAAAGAAATCATAAAGATTTGGGCGCCAAGTTCCTTACGGGAACTAATCGCCGCGTTTCCGCGGGGATGAGGGTAGGAAATAGGGGTAGACGGAAAAGGAGGAGGCTAGCTGCAGTATTTGGTAGAGGGGAACGTGGGGACGAAGATAGCAGACGCTTGTATGGTTGGTGAACAATTCATAAAATGTATTTATTCAACGAAATCAGGTGGCTAGAACAATCTCTTCGGAGTACTAGGCGACTCCGAGGGTGAAGAACAGATCGGGGCTAGAAGAGCCAATACCAAATTATAATACTATTTACAAGTCGGCCGCTCGACTCGACTGGACACGAGCCAGGAGGAGGGCGAGGGGACGGAGGGGAGCGGTACCGGGTGTCAGCCGGATCGCACAGCGGTCTGTGGATTCACGGCAGCTGACTCGCAGCGGTGAGTGCGCGCGATCCCTGCGCAGACCACGTAGCGTACTCGTCTCGACGGGGACGACGGCTACAGCACTGGATCGCGCTCAACTCACTCGATCGAAGTTTACGGTCGGTACGGTAGAGCGGGATGATATCGGACGAACACAAGAAATAGACAAGATGCAAACCAAAGCGTACGGCGAACCGTAGCTCGGCGACGGTTGAAAGAAAGCGACGTGCGCGGTGACTCTGCGCACCCTACGTAGAGCGTGAGTCTCAACAGGGACCACCTCTACAGGCGCGAATCACACGGACACGCACACGGGAACACACACGAGCAAAATTCAAATAGAAATGAGAAAAGCAGCGGTAAAAAGACGGTATCCGGACTCGACCGTTCGCGGAGGCGCGTGCAGGTCGGGATTCCGAGGGTAGGGGGTAAAGAGCTGAAAATACAAGCGATGCGAGAGACAGAAAAGCAGGCAAAAACGATCCTAGTGGATCTAGGATACTTTCCGTGTTGGGGGAGATTCTCGTCTCAGGTTCCAACGGTTTCGGCGATGGCCGATTCCACCTAGACATCGTTAATATAGATTTCTCGCAGCACAGAGGACGAAAACAGGGACGATACCCTGGTGAAAATAATTTCTACGCCAAACTACGAAAAGAATCTACGAAAAAGTATCGGATTTCGGACTTTTCGTAGTTTATTTTTACGCCAGATTTTGTACAGAGTAGTAGTTTTTCGTAGATAGTTGTAGAATGAAATTCGATGTCTATATGAATTGTCGTTTCTAGGTATTCATAGTTTATCGTAGTTCCTCGTAGTTTTTTCGTAGATAGTTGTAGAAGCCAGTTTCGGGATTGTACCTGGATCCTACCCGTACCGCAATTTAATAAACGAAGCGATTTCATAGTAATTCGACCTATTTTTAGAAAAAATCTACTCAACGTTGATGGAATTATTGAATTTAAAATTAAAAAAAAAAAAATTTACCCCCAGAAGGATTTGAACCTAGCTCACTTTTAGGGGCCACCCATCCAAGTACTGACCGCGTCCGATGTTGCTTAACCTCGGTGATCCCCAGATGTATGGTCTTCAACTCGCCCAAATTCATCTCCTTGCAGAACTTGACATTTTCTGGCAACATCAAGTTAGTGACTGACATGGAACTTCAACTGAATATTTGAAAAGCTTTGTCACGTTAAGCTTCATATTCTGCCAGCTTTTCGTAGAAAATCATACATTATAGTAATTTTGCGTAGAAATTCGTACTATTCAACAAACAATCGCCAAAGTTTAATCAAATCCTTCCGGCAATTAGACTTTTCACTTTTGTTGTAGAAAATTCTAAATTATCGTAATTTTTTGTAGTTTTATACTTGCGATCTACGTAAAAGATTCTCATACATTTCAGTCGTAAATTTCTGTAAATGTTCGTAGATATTCATAGTTTGTGCAATTCTTATCTACCATATTCCGTAAAATCTACGAAAATTTTTTCGGGTTGATCATGGTCGTAGATTTTCGTAAACTTTCGTAGATATTTGTAGTAAAGATATTCTGTTGCTTGAAAGATGTAAATTTCCATAATTAATCATGAAATTTTGTAGTTTTCTACTTCCGGAACTACGAAAGACTACGAAAAATTACGAGAAATTGCAAACAATTCCGATTTTCTGAACATTTCTACGATTTGACAGTTTTTGTAGTTTGACGTGAAAATTATTTTCACCAGGGATATTCCGTTGTCGGGAAACTGTAGATTTTTGTAATTGTTCATGAAAATCCGTAGTTTTCCACTGCCAAAACTACGAAAAACTACGACAACTCAAGACAAGAACATTCAGCTTCATTCCGTTTGTAGATATTCGTAGATTCCCGTAGATACTCGTAGAACTGATATTCCGTTGTGGGAAAACTGTAGATTTTCGTAATTGTTCAAGAAAATCCGTAGTTTTCCACTTCCAAAACTACGAAAAACTACGACAACTCAAGACAAGAACATTCAGCTTCATTCCGTTTGTAGATATTCGTAGATTCCCGTAGATACTCGTAGAACTGATATTCCGTTGTGGGAAAACTGTAGATTTTCGTAATTGTTCATGAAAATTCGTAGTTTTCTACTTCCAAAACTACGAACAACTACTACAAACTACGAAAAATTATGAATTATTACGAAAAACCTCGTTTTTCTACGCATTTTTACGCTTCGGTATTTTTCGTAGTTTGGCGTAGAAATTATTTTCACCAGGGTAAAGATCCTACCTTGGATCGGCGGTACTCCGGTATAATCCCAGTGGCGTGGCAATGTCTTTGGGGCATACAACACACTTGGGGGGAACGACGGTGGGCACGGGAGCCGGTCGCGGCGTGGCCAGCGGTCCGGCGTGATTCTGTTTTCCTGGGTCACGGGTTCACGGGGACGGTTTCGGGCACAATTCACGGTGCACGGGGTGCACAATGCACTTGCGAAGCAAGGAACGAGGATTTTAGAACTCGGAAGACTCTATATAACGCAAAAAAACTAGGAATTCGTATGCACGGTGCAACAGTTGGCTGTCGCTAGCTTAAAAACCAAGATGGAAGCTCACTAGGCCGATTTTGGCAAAGACGGCTAGACTCGTCTTCCCCGCGCCAGCTCGTCGGCCAGCGGGCAGCGGGGTGGGGTCGCTCCTTGCTCCTGTGAACCACGTGACCCTTCGATACCTTTCCTAATTCTATGCGCGTTACCGAGAGTCGCGCGAGGATATTTACAAGCCTTCCGCGGCTTTGAGGGATGCCACAACGGGCAGCTCATTTGCCACGTTACAGCTTATAGATTTACACTCCATCAGAATAATAGTGTGATCCATACTACACATACGTATATACTATTCTGCCTATAGACCTCTCTGCACTATGCGTTGTGGAAATATTGCACGTCTATTAGACGCGTTCTCATATATGTAATGACATTCATACGTTTAATCGACACTTACCTTCCTGGCCATCTTATATAATTTTTGATGTTTATAACTCACATTGGCATTCAACGAATTCCTCCTATTCGAAATGAAATGTATAAGAATATCCCCGTCAGCGATGTCATTACAGAGTAGTAGACCAGGGTGTCCAGCGACTTGTCATTTCAAAATTCCCTGAGAATTCCAGGTTTTCCAGACCAATATTCGTTACTTTTCCAGAGAAAAAACTTACGTTTTCGTCAATGAACACATGCAATTATAGGTATGTGTGCAACTCCACCATTTATCAACCAATGTTTGGGCTCATAAAAATCGATTTACTCTAATTTTTTCCTCGCATTCTGTGGACCAAGATTGGTAACTTCGCCAGTTTCAGACTAATGGGACGTACCATTGACGAGGAACGCGGTATCCAATTTTTAGGACATTTTTCGCCCATTTTTATCGTATCTATAGCGTTATGATGAAAATTTTTTCAAATACGTTTTCCATGTGAAGAACTCTCAGGTTTTCGAATCCATTTTTTACTTTGCATCGACTCTGCGGAAAACCACCTCAAAAACTATTTTTTCAACAAAAATAGCGATTGCTCCTCATACTCAGTGTTTTATCACTCTTTTGGATCTTTATTTTGAAAGCTGAGATTTTTTTTTAGCAGGAAAGCCAAATTATCAGAGTGGGACGGTTACGTGGTCGCAGTGAGCTACGATTCATTGATAATCTTGAAAATGAAGAGAATTTTATTTCTGCGCTACCGCCGTCGGAGAAACTTGGGTGTATGGCGTGGGCGGATATAGGGACGCAATGATTCGTACGTGTATGCACACTCGTCACGCATTCCTCTTTCTGCGCCCTTGCCATACAAATAACTATTACCGCTCTTTATCAAAAACGGATAAATCGCTGTTTTTTTTTGTCCCAAAACGTGTTTTTGAGGCGGTTTTAGCGGAATTGATGGTATATAAAAAAATAGATTCAAGACGCTGAAAGTTTTTCACATGGAAAACGTATTTTTTTAAATTCTCATTGTGACGCTATAGATAGGATAAAGATGCGCAGAAACTTTTTGTTTCTAAAATTTGGATATCGGATTTCTCAAGATTGGTACATACTTTCTATTAGCCTGAAACTTTGTGAATGTACTAATCTTAGTTCACAGAAAGGAAAAATTGAGGCAAATCGATTTTTTAAGGGCCCAAACATTGGTCGATAATCGGTGGAATTGCCCATGTGCATTTTTGCCGATATTACCGACCAGTATTCAAGTAAATACAAGATTAAAAAAGACTAATAATTTTCCATTTTTAGTACGCAGTTAAAATTCACATAGAACTTTACAGATCGAAAAAAATTTCCATACTTCTTTTTTAAATTCCCTGAGATTTCCCTAAGAATTCCCTGTCAAACGGAATTCCCTGAGATTTCCAGGTTTTCCAGGTTTTCCCTGTCACTGGACACCCTGTAGACGTACTGTCAATCGCTACCTTGCCAACATTTTCCTCAAATTACAATCGTAGTTCACGAAAAGCATATTAGCCAGCAAAGAGGGCGGTACATTCCAGGTCAGATTTTTTCTCGGCTATTCAACGGCCGGCAGTCGGCGATCCGGGAAATCGGCGAACTGGTGAATGCCGAGTCAGGACTTTGACGTGCGGGAAAATAACGAGCCGGGACTTTGGAAGGTCAGGAAACTGACGATTCAAGAAAATGACGAGCCGGGAAGATGAAGAGTCGGGAAAACGACGCGGTACCTGACCGCGGTATACCGACAACACCCATCGCATCGACCCCGACGTTGTGATCAAGAGTCGGGACGATTCTTCGTTGGAAGGGGGGCAGTGTAACAAGGGTACCCCCTCGCTTCTTGAAAGTCACTGGGTATTATTGTGAAAAGAGTCTTGTTCCTGACTTTAAATAGAACTGACGTACTGTCGTTTAATAAACGTACATAACTTTTCCCTGCTTTTATATCTCGCCTCGTGTGTCAATTAATTCGGGAGAATCCCTTATTTTTAATAGTAACCGGGTTAGCCCTTTGTTACAATATGTATGGAAGGGTTTTCGAGGAAATTGATCACGATGAGGTCAACATTAATCAGAATTTTATTCACCTAGAAAGTAGCGAATGTGATGTAACTCAAAATTAATAAATAGAGGGCGAGAGTATAATTGTGCATGGTATAAAATTTATTCGTAGATAATTGAGAAAATTTATAGGTATATGCATAGTAGGGAATGAAGACTTTTTATTTTTCAATAATAATGTCGTGAAATTTTCAAACTTATAAAATGAGTGGAATACAATTTCTTCATATTGTATTGTCATTGTATTGTAATTTATTTATATGCCGTCAGCTGCATTATGGCCATTGGGCAAGCGAAGAACTTACATAATACCTGCGCGGAATAACCGGCTATCTCAGAGTCCGGTTGAAAAAGCGGCTATATCAGAGTCCGCTTGAAAAGGCAGCTATCTCAGAGTCCGCTTGAAAAAACGGCTATCCCAGAGTCTGGTTGAAAAAGCGGCTATCTCAGAGTCCAGTTAAAGAAGCGGCTATCTCAGAGTTCGCTTGAAAAGGCAGCTATCTCAGAGTCCGGTTGAAAAAGCGGCTATCCCAGAGTCCGCTTGAAAAAGCGGCTATCTCACAGCCAATATGTTTTCGCCGCGAATTAAGTTGGTACCACTGTCCAGCAAAATTCAAACCCCGATGCAGTATTTTATCATTCTATTTCAAGTTGTATAGGTAAGTAAAATAAAATTGGAGTGATTGTAACGAATTGCTGTATATTGAGACAGTGTCGACGCAAAATTCGAACTCGACGCAGTAATTATGCGTTATGTGAATATATTGTATAAACGCAATTCTTTTTCTCACCTTCAAATCGCTTCACACACACAAACACGGCAAAATTAATTTCATTCTCGATGTCAACAAACTTTTATGCGCCATACTAGTACTTGTTTACCTGCGCGGTTGTGGTGTGTAGATGTACATCGTTTGGTCATTCTCCGTGCAACTTGTGCGAACGTGTGCTCTAATACATTCTTATATCAGTGATTAACTTGGTGAAAACTTTTTGTTCGATCTCCGACAAAAAAATGGATTGTAAGTACAAAAATGTTAGTATTGGAGTAAAATATTTGTGCGCACGGATGCAGCGTGTGTTTACGCTATTCATCACTGTAGTGCCAAGAAAAAATCCCCATGGAGTATAATAGTCAAAGAAATATGGTATTCTATAATTTCAATCAGTTTTCAATCCCCAATAACTTATATAATGTTACAATCGGAAGAACACTACCACTCAAGATAAATGATATTTTGACACCTTCTAAGAGTCAGTCTGTTTTGATGGTATATTAGTGACACTTGTTCCTTCATAGATATATAGCTATTCGTTCTTTTTTTGTCCGTCAATTAAACGAAGGATTATTTCTTATTACTTGAGTAAAAATCGTATCTTACGGTGGGTCTTTTATTTTTGTGAAATTCACTTGGATATAATAAGGTGATGAATAGTGGCGGGCAATTTTCTTGTATGTTTTGTGTGTCTCTTCTTTATCTAATTTTTTTCATCGATACTGTGATACAGATTTTGAAAAATACTACAATGATTTAAAACGTCCGCACCAAGTGAATGACATAACATTGGCACTTTCCGAGAGTCACCTTGAAGAAAAAAATCTTACAGAATTGACCCCCAATGTAGCTGGTCGATCCTCAACTTTTGAAGGTAATTATTTTCTTGTATATCACGCGCTTGCGACCTTCCCCCTTCTTCCAGCTAGAGAAAACATTCAATAGATGTTATTTATTCATGGAATGTGGACTATTTTCCACCTACGAATTTAGCATGCGTTCTTGGGCATACATAACTAATCATTTCGGAAGCCGCGAGTTGTTAATAACGTGGAAAACGATTGCCGCATTCGAAACATTTTTGAAACGGGCCTCGAAGCGGGCAGAATCTGGGCAAATCTGAGTATTCCGCCACGAACAGCTTAATTTTAACTGAATCCTTATAATTGCAAAAGTACGCGAAAAATAGCCATTATTATATCAAAGTTGAATATTAAAAGCTCATATTCACAGCTGGTAAGCTCGACAAACTTTAGTAGTAATTATCGTCTACGCTCGTCAATCTTCAGTTTCTGAGAATTAATAATACTTTTGTAAAGCATTAAGCACTACTAAAATTAGTCAATTCTCCAGTTTCTGGCGATGATGGTAAAAAGATAATAGAAAGGTTGGATTAAAATTGCATTTTCTGATTTAACTGGATTGGAATATTACTGGTGATATTTTTCACGTTATGTCTTGCAACAAACCAGACGCAGTTTCCAATTCTTTTAATTGTTACCTTCGGAGGATCATTTTAATATAAAGAAATAACTTCTCAGGTCACGAGAAAGAAATTTCTCACAGAATGCTTAGAGCCTCAGTCTCAGTTTTACACTGATTATAAGTAGATAATTAGACATTTTTTTCCGCGCTCATGTCATAGCGGCATTAACCCACTTCATATCCCCTTCAGAACTTTCAGAACCCCTACATTTATTTATTTATATCATATATTTGTGATAAGGTCATTTTTGATAAACAACGAGAATTGGATGCCTGGCGGTTGTAATACAGTACTGAGTCTCAACATTAGGTCGGACGCAAGTTGCCTACTTCAGCTAACATACCAACTGGCCTGCGAATTAATCGACTTACGAAACATGAGCACGCAATACTAATTGGAGCGATATCATGCATATCGGATAATGAAAGAATGAATCAATTTCCTAAACGAAAGGCTGGGTCAATTGAGGAGAAAATTTACATTGTCTCGACTAGATCTATTAGACCTTTGTAGAGACTCAGTGATGCTGAGATATGGATAATTCAACTCGAATAAATTAATTTATATCATGTTTTTCAAGTAGGCACTCATTATGCCTCACCTTCCACCAACAAAATATATTATGTTACCTTTTTCTTCATGGCGTCTCCAGCTTCGGAGCCAGTATCTGCTGTATCCTCAATTGTGTAATCAATTGGTCTTTTAGTTGGGAATTTCAGTCGACTCGCCTTCAATTTTGTCTTGATGTTTTCCTCGCTTGCTGCAATAAATTTATAATTGATTGAGTGGGGACTTGAGGGAAATTTTGGGCAAAAGCAGATTTTTTATAGCTTTTGGAATAGTCAACAGACACGTGCAAATTTTTTCTTAGCAAGCAGCTTATGACAATGGTAGTATGGGCTGTGAAGAAAAAATTCAACCTCTTGCGATGAAAATTTAAACGCAAGGAATATTGGGCAGCGATGGACAAAATTTTCTTCTCTAGGTTCCTAGCGCTTACACTTTAACCGCAGGAGGCTGAACATTTTGTTCCAGTCTGTACTGATATTATTCAGAAACTGTTGGAAAGATTTATTTTATCAGATCTTTAATAGCGATGTTCAAAATTTTACCAAAAAAATATTCTCAAACTTCGTGTCAGACGCTGTCAGTTATTTCGTTCTATGAAACAGGGACGAAAATGAACAAAATGGCGAACTATGCATGCGCAAACCTAACCCTATAATCCCTGCACGCAATCGACCACTTTCGTCCCGCTAAACTGCCATGCAATACCCCACTTTTCATGCACGTGTTCTACAAAAGATTATGTTATCGAAGTTCTCGAACTGTATCAGTAATAGTCATTATATTACATCAATGACAGATCTGGAAATTTATATTAATACCGGCGGAGAATATGTACGGGCACAAGATATGGCTGCAACGAGAAGATGTGGGTTTTGCTACGAGTATTTGTATAATGCTAACCATCTGACGAATTCTTCAATTTGATACTGCCCATAGCGCATGTATGAAACGTTACAGTGTATACCGTGAGTAAACGAGGAAGAGAAATGGTGCGAAACCAGCACGGGCGCACGCTTCGGTCGTTGCCGAACATTACTCATGGTCGATCGAAAAGAATTCATCAATTGCTGATGCAGACCGATGGCTAATTGCTAACCAAGTATAAACTTGACGAATAGACGAAATAAAGAAAAAATGGAACAATAAAAAATAACGGTGAGGCACCGTGTGCGAGCATGCGATTCGAAATTGAGAAAATAATGCCACTGTTACGATCGCAACTTTAGCTTATCGTACCTAAATTCATTTTTCATTTTTATTTTATTTTCGTTTAACGGACAAATAACGCAGTGCGCCCGCACTTGAGTGTAAACCTAAGCGTTATTTATTAAGGTCCGTTAGAACGTCGTTTCTTTACATTCTTTCGAATATTGTATTTTTTTTTTAGTTATTTATCACCTCCTTGACTGGCCTGAACGGCACGTACTCCCCGATAACTAGGCTAGGCTAGTGTTACAAACGGTCAGTACTTGGAACCATGGGATTTTGCTGACGCAGTTCACCCATGCTTCGCCTATACCACATTCAGGTTAACTCCTTTTCAAAATTACCAATTATTACAAGAGTAAACCTCAAAATCCGCTAGAGATAAGACTTCACCTGATTAGTTACCTATTAAGGAATGCTTGATGAGTGAATGCTGTTTATTTTTAAGCCCAAATTTAATCATTGTTAAATTAGAAGTTCAGTGAACAGACTATAGCCGCTGGAGGTGGAGTAATGAGCCGCAGCACGCACACGGGGACTCCTAAGTAAGTCCCTACGCCTAACCAATTAGGAGGCGAGAAAAGTGCTGAACTTGCAGTTTGGCTGGCGCGCATTAATACATTAGAGTCCACCTCAGGAGCTCCGCACTTGAAAACTCGTCTTTCGTCCATCAAGTCACATAGTGTGCGGATCGTAGAGAACCGGTATAAAAGTTAGAGTCACATGGTTCGGAATAACCGCCCTTACAACCTTGTGTTAGCATAGGATCACGGCCCGAAGGAACTCTAATCTCGAAATCTAAATTCTTTTCAATTCATTTATTTAACACTGAAGTTCGGTTTTAGTCAGTGTTCAGCTTCCCGCCCTTCCAAACCGGAAGGCAAATTTAAGTGTTCATAATATTCCAAATATCAATTTCAATTCATTTATCTTTCTTTTCGCATAATTAGAATCAGTGCTTTATAACTCTCCGCATAGATTCAATCGCTTAAATAAAACGTGCTTATCAAAGACCCTGAACTGAGACTCAATACACCAACAACAGTGTATTAGTGGAACGTGCGCTTGCCAATCTGTACAGCAGCCCGCCGTTACGCATCATCAGCCATACACCTACACCTCCACCTGTGGCTCATTCCTCCACTCGCCAAAAGCTAAGTCTCGACGCTCGTTATAATCTGTTTCATTTCCATTTTATGTATTTTGTATAATATTAATCATTAGGCAATTAGACTTGTTGCAAGATTGAAATGATATAGAAGGATTGAGGAATAGGAGAATTCCATAAGTCAGAGATTGTTTTAATACAAGAAATTTATATTACTTTTGTAAAATTATATTAACTGACCGTAAGTAGCATATTCATTTAATTATTTTATCATTTATTTTTGTTCATGAATAATCATTTGCATATCTAATCCTGATACTGAGTTATCTTGAGGCATTAGCCCTGAGGATTAGATTAATATCGTATAGACTACTAACCTTGTACAGTAGTTCTATACGGAATTGAACAGAGTTATTAATAGAATATATTTCATTTTTATCAGTTCAAATAATTATTTTCATCATTTGAAAATCACCTTTCCTTTAGATATATTTAGTTTCAGCCCTTCATCATTATTAGTTTAAACAATACGGGCCTGTATAGGACGTTAAACAATCCGAATCTCATCGGGTGATTCAACCATTAAATTCCTGACAGAATCACTCATAAACAGATTGTTCGTAAGAACAATTGTTCATTTTGTAGCGAGTAGCATAACACCTTGTTATTTGAATAGTTAATTATTTATTTAACTTGTTCGCTCGGACCAGCCGCTCGTAACACCACACATCTACCGTGAGTTTTCGAGGAAGCGAGCCCCTCCGATGTTCTCTGTCTCGGGCTGCCGTAGTGCCGTGCGCTGTCTCTCTCGCGATGCCGGCCAGAATAGACGCGCGGGCGGCGGACGCGAGAGAGAGAACGTCCGAGGGGCTCGCTTCCACGAAAACTCGAGGTACCTTGCAACCCATGCAAGTATGATGAAATCTTAATGAACACTTACTGCCAAGAAGGAGGATGTTTGCCTTGTAATATGCCGCTACTGGGGGTGACTTATCGTCTCCGTCTTCTGGTTCTTCTTGCCATAATACCAGATATAATTTTTCTTTGTCAAAATCTTCACTGTGCTTTGGCGAAAATCTCGTCGCCACGAATTTATCGTCCACAAAACGGACATGGACGTGTGTTATCATTTCAGGCATCTCGACACCGATTCAGACTTGTGAAATAATGTTTGATCACGAATTGATGCTGTGGAAAATGCCACAGGTTATGGTTCTCGAAGCTAACTCCATGGGAGGTTCATCGAGTTACGGGTACTGACTTCGCGTGGTTATAGTGTAGACAGGTACTAATCAAACCCCCAAAGTCCAGCCGCCAACTTGGCTCGGTTTCCGAGAAATTGCGGGTTGAAGGTTTCGAACTATTTTATCATCCGTGACGCGCTAACCATAGTACAACCGAGCGAGCAGCCGAGCGGCTAGAGTTCGAGACTCTCGTCCGGGCGTCTCGTGTTCAAAACCTCTCGATCGAATTTTTTTTTTCTTTCAAATTTTCAATTTAATATTACCCTTAATTCCTTTAGTATTATTCTAATTCAATAAATACTAATTTTTGTATTACTAGCCAATACGTGAGCCACAATTGTATGGTTGACATTCGATTTTCCCCGAATGGAGTGACGTATAGGAAGTGTTTCAATGAATAGTTATTATTTGAAATAAAATGTCCAAGTAATAATTAAAATAATTGTCTGTCATTAATAGAAAAAATGGAGACATCCAAGCCATGTTATTTTGTATGCTCTCCATGTACACTCTCTTGGGTGATACTCGTTGTACAAACAATCAAAACATTCGAAGTTTCGACACCACGAACATTGGATAAATGCCAATTCATTCTCGTCGCAGTCACATTTTTTCTTCCTCAATTCGGCCGGGAAAGCCACTGCGTTCACGTTTTTGAAAAATTCTTCTTCCGTTGGGTCCAGTTTCGCAGCACGCCAGGCATACCTGTAATAGAATTGCAGTTGTAGTATCGTATGCAAGTTAACCAAAAATGTTTGATAATAATGCGTCATTCATTTACCTTATCATGTTTTTATATGCTGGATTCTGTAGTTTTATGTACAAGCGAATGAATTTTGATCATATCCTCCCTCGACGTGATTTCTTTATTGTGTTCAAGTAGGCATGTAGCGTTCTGGAAGTGGCGAATGTAATTTTTCACTTGACGGTAAAAGTACACATCGCACGGCCGGCAAAATGGTGTGCATCGCGGGGGTATAACTGATACGTGCAGGTGGGAAGGCCATCTTCGTCGTTGAACTTCATTTGATGTAAATCTGTGGAGGTCTGACCACCCCACGAGTCAAGAATGTACAGGAATGGATTGGTCTGTACGTAGGGCTGTATTACTTGATCGAGGAACTGTTCGTAGATATTTTTTTTGTAGTTTTCCAGATTTCGTCGACGTGATGTAAACATTTGGGTACCGCAACATATATTCGTCGACTTCTTTTTGAACCCGAGGGCCGAATTTACCGGTCACTTCTTGAAGACAAACGAATACCTTGGGCAGCAATTTGCCAGATAACGTGATGGCATATTGTGCGGTATAAGAGTGCGTCAGTTTATTCATCTGTCCCACAGCAATCTCTGTCACCTTCTCGCCCTTATGTGACAAAGTGCGCTTGCTGCTTATCCTATATTCACATCCCGTTTGATCCGTATTTATTACGTAATCAGGGTCGAATTGCTGGACCACCTTACTTGTCAGCTGTTGATACTTTGCAGCGGTTTCTATCAGTTCGTCCATTGTTCTTTTGTCTTTTTTACTGACATACTTCGTGACGTGTCGTTGCGATATACGATAATTTGATTTAAAGAGAGCGACCCAAGAATTTGAAGCTTTGAAGTCGAAGTTCCCATCCAAAAATTGGAAAGCAGCAGCCATTGCCCACTGTTCGAACATTCGAGTTGTTACTAGGCCTGCTTTTCGATCTCTCCCCTCGATAAGCCGATCATAGACACTCGAATTAATGACTTCTAATTTGTCATTCCGTGTACTACCTCGTTCAATTTGGACTCTCCACTTTGACAACATTGATTTACTTATCAATAGCCTCGTAGATTGTTTTTGCAAAGTTGACAAGCACCATTTTGGATGTGAGTCAGCAAGTTTTGACTTTTACAGCAAATGGAATTCTGGTACGCACGTCTTCATCATCTTCGTCGTTGTATCCCGATGGAGCAATCTCTTGTACGACCTTTTTTTTGGGGACGGTTTCTTCACTGCTTGTTCCAGAACAAGCGCCTTCATCTTGCGGCGATGGGTCGGAGAATAACACTTCTTCTTCAGTGAACGTCATACATCCGTACATATCCAGAAAGCGCTTGAACAATTCTCTGCCAATTAATGTAGACCGTTCACTGATCTTGGGGCTTTCCGATTCAACTATGAATTTGTGTTCGATCAATAGCCCTCGGAGATAGCATAATCCATCAGCCAATTCTTGTTTCTCCTCGTCGCTGGCTGGAGCCATAACAGATTAGTGTCGTCTTCCACAACATTTTCAATATTATCTTCATTGAATTCACTGATCACTTGCGAACTTCCCGCACTCACCTCCATTTCAAAACGTCTGTTCACTTCGGAAAGATGCGTTCAACTAACGAGGAGCGTCCTTTTCGGCAGTTATATGTAGGACCCTCAAAACTCGAATACAAACCAAGGTAGGGACTGGTTCGTGGAACGGCAGGTGGGTCACAGTGAATACCTGATCGTGAACACCAACAGTCGCGGACCCTCCGCAAATTTCGGCGAATCAATGTCCGATCGGATCGGCAGGTATAAATTTGTTATTATCCTGTCCAAAAACTTCCATGAAATGTGAACACGTGGAGCTAATTTCGTGGTACATTCATCAAGTATCCCGATTTTCAAATAATGAATCAAATTCTTGTATTTACTGTCAGTATATATTTGGTGGTACTTCATTGAAACACTTCCTACACGTCACTCCATTCGGGGAAAAACCAAAGTCAACCGTAAAATTGTGGCTCACGTATTGGCTAGTAATAAAAAAATTAGTATTTATTGAATTAGAATAATACTAAAGGAATTAAGGGTAATATTAAATTGAAAATTTGAAAGAACAAAAAAATCGATCGAGAGGTCTTGAACACGAGACGCCCGGACGAGAGTCTCGAACTCTGCCGCTCGGCTGCTCGCTCGGTTGTACTATGGTTAGCGCGTCACGGATGATAAAATAGTTCGAAACCTTCAACCCGCAATTTCTCGGAAACCGAGCCAAGTTGGCGGCTGGGCTTTGGGGGTTTGATTAGTACCTGTCCACACTATACCCACGCAAAGCCAGTACCCGTAACTCGATGAACCTGAGCTGCGGGGAACAGAGGGGATCGGTTTCGGCCGCCATCGGCCTTCCCCGCCAGCCGCACTATGCCCCGGACAACCCACAAGCTGACGCTCTGGCTTGTATTTTGATTCAGTATTCGAAAAGCTTTCGGTCAATCTGACTCGAGCTTCGGTTACAAGTTTGCTTCTTATGTGCGATACTTTTTTGTTAAGCTCGTGAAGCCGGAACTAACAATTTCAAAGCTGCGAATACCATTTTGCCGTAGTGCCTCCATACGGACCCACGTATAAGGAGCTGACTTTACCAATTTTTTTCCCGCCAATGGGCTTTCGTGAACTAACGCATTCACTGACGAACCTCCTTAAACTGTTTCGGAGAAACTATACTTAGAATCAGGTGTTCAAAATTGTTTCTTTAGTGCCTACGCGAAAGATTAAAAGATTGAGTCATTGTGTTGCGAGATATTTTTGATATTATTGATTTCTATTATATTACTGTGTCAACTCACGTTGTCACGTGATTTTTTTTCGATGGAAAAGCCATAGTATTAGAAGAAATAAAGGAAATACCATTAATGGTATACGATGATGGTGCTGTGCATAATAGCATGTAAAATATTGCCTATTAATAGAACTTTCTCATAACTAAATCCCATAAATGCAAAATCACCTTCTCAGAATTGAACTATTCCTGTACAGGGCATTATAAATGGACGTATGCTGCCTGTTTGTTCTTCTTGGATACTGCCAAAGGATAGATAGATAGATAGATAGATGTATTTATTATGTCTATAACAATATTAGACAAGACAGAGAGAAAGAAAAAGAAAGAAGAAAGAACACAGAGCATTACAAATAATTGCTCTGTGCCCAGCAAGAAAATACAGCAGCAGCCATTATAATACAAAATCAGGCTTAAGAGTAACTAAACATAACCCTAACTGTATAACATAACTAAAGATAAGTAAAAAGAAAACAGAAAGCTAATAGAATCATAAATTAAAAACGGAAAGACTCACAGCCTATCATGCTCTGTGTTAAAAAGATGTTTATAGAGGCCGTGCTTGAAAGAGACAATGGAGGGGGCCTCACGCAACGACGCCGGAAGAGATTCCCAGGCTCGAACGCTTGTGACCGCGAAAGATATTCCGTAACTTGGGATGAATGCGCCACCAAGATGAATTCTCTAAAGAGAACCCATAAATCTGTGACTGATCATAACAATAAATCAGGAGCAAGCCGTTGGGGTAGCCCTTACATCATAGGAACTTGGGGTTCCTATGATGTAAGGGTTTTGTTCAATCGAACATCTTCATTGATAATATCGACGTTGCTTACGAAAAGTAACATATTTTAATTTTTTTACGAAAACTAGCACATTATTCATCACCGGGAAAACTAGCACGTTTCCAATCACTCCCCGAAAGCAAGTACATTTCAGGTTTTATCGCGAAAACAAACACGTTTGGATATGAATCGCGAAAACTAGCATTTTTCAGTTTTCACCGCGTTTATGACTACTTTTTTTCTCATTTTTCTAAAGTAGCTTTTCCCACTTCAGATTGAGTAATCATTTTTTACTTATCATGTTTTCGCGGTGGAAACAAAAACGTGTTCGTTTTCGCGGTGAAAACAAAAACGTGCTGGTTTTCGTGGTGAAAAATGGAATGTGATGGTTTTCGTGGCGGGATTGAAAACGTGTTGATTTTCGCGGTGAAATCCGAAATATTCTGGTTTTCGCGGTGAGACTGAAAAATTGCTAGGTTTCGTAAGAAATTTAGATCATGCTACTTTTCGTAAGCAGCGTCGATATATACATATGAAACATTGATGAAAACATACGCCTGTTTTATTTTCAAGAAATGTGATGAGATTTTTGGGAATAAGCCTTGGTGCAGACCGTTAGCTACCGCTAGTTCTACAGCTTCTACGGACCAGGAAGACAACGAATCGACTACAAGTGCATCACCAGGTTCGTAACAGTCAAAAAGTACCTTCGCTACAGACTTTCATTCACATGAAAAATTATAAATTTATAAATTTGATAAACTCAATTGAGATCCGACCTGGGGGCGTGACTTAACATAAGTCTGTACTAGAATAGTTTGCGTTTCCTTAGCCAAAAGATCTTCGCCATGCATTGCCCTCTGCAGTACATGTGAATGTTCAATTCGAGAATACTCGGTGTTCTAATCATCGTTCGGGCACTCGTAAGCTATGGAAAAGAAATTGTTTTCACATTGAGACCTAGTTTTATGAACTTCTGTCTGTACGTTGATTTCTTTTCTTCACCTGCTAACTTTTACTCCTCATTCGAGTGAAAAACTATTCAACGGTCTGAAAACGCGTGTACATATATCTCAATAATGTATTTATTCTTACAGTGAAAAAGAGTCTAAAACTGAGCGGTGTGGTAGAAGAGTACTTCGAAAAAGTACTGGAGCAAAAGGAGCAATCGCGAATTACTCGAGAGTATCAACACGAAGCTACATTGCAGCGAATCGATACAATGAATGACTTCTTGCGAGACTCGTCGAGAGGCCTAGACCGAGATCTGGTTAAAATAACGTACAAAACTGTTGTTTTGTCAAACGATGTTATGGTCAGCACCCACTACGCTTGATTTATTATTACGTACTATTCCTGAAAATGATTATATCTAAAAATGATTCATTCTTAAATTTCTTCGATATGAAATTTAGTCGATCTGAAATATATTCGATCTGAAAATTATTCGATCTGAAATGTATTCGATCTAAAAATATTCAATATGAAATTTATTTGATCTCAAAATGATTGGATCTTCAATTTATTCGATATGAAATGTATTCGATCCGAAATTTATTCGATCTGAAAATTATTCGATATGAAATTTATTCGATTTGAAAATGATTAGATCTGAATTTGTAAGATAGTGCTTGTACGATAAAATTTGAAAGACTAATTACCTTGGTCGGCATTCACTATACGGGTGATTTATTATTAACTTACTGTTCCTGTTTTATTCATCGTATTTTTGTATCAACATTAATTTTAAACAATTGTGTCTGAAGTTGGATCATATCCATTAGTCATACCCAGTAAGGGTCATCGATGTGATCTGAAAATTATTCGTAAGATGGTGCGCGCACGATAAAATTTGGAAGACTACTTTTGAGAATCGCAATTTTTATTTGATTTTTTGATCCTGGTGATATATTATACCTGTGAATTCGGATTATTGGCAATATTTGGGATGTTAATACTTTAAGATTTTTTTGCATGATGATACTCAATATTTATTCATCGAATTTTTGTATCAACGTCAATTTTAAACAATTGTGTCTGAAGTGGGATCATATCCATTAGTCATACCCAGTAAGGGTCATCGATGTGATCTGAAAATTAATCGTAAGATAGTGCTTGCACGATAAAATTTGAAAGTTTATTCATCGTATTTTTGTATCAACATCAATTTTAAACAATTGTGTCTGAAGTTGGATCATATCCATTAGTCATACCCAGTTAGGGTCATCGATGTGATCTGAAAATTATTCGTAAGATAGTGCTCGCACGATAAAATTTGAATGACTACTTACCTTGGTCGGCATTCACTATACGGGTGATTTATTATTAACTTACTGTTCCTATTTTATTCATCGTATTTTTGTATCAACATCAATTTTAAACAATTGTGTCTGAAGTTGGATCATATCCATTAGTCATACCCAGTAAGGGTCATCGATGTGATCTGAAAATTATTCGTAAGATAGTGCTAGAATACCAGCTGGAGTACAAAATAATAACATTATATTCAGTGTTTGAAAATAAAGTATATAAATTCGTTATTTTTCTTGAATAGAATTCATTTTATCATTCATTTTATTATTATTTTAAATATAAATATTTTATTATAACATTAAAAAGTAATTCTGCATTTTTTTCACAGCAAAGACACATTGGACTGAATTATTACGTAAATAAAATTGCATTCTTTAAATCATCAGTGGATATTTATCTAGAGACCCTTGGGTAGCGCATTTTATCAGTTGAATAAAGACAAAAAACATGTACACCTCGGACATTAATGTGTCTGAAAATCTTTCGAAATGGCATAAAGGCTTGAATTTCACTTGCTTCAAAGCTAAATACTTTAAAATTCTCTGGCTACTGGTAGAGCATTCACGAATTGTGTTCGCTTTAGAATACCTTCCTGTCTCCCTGCCCTGGGCTCATTTTGGGCCGGAACAGGAACATCGAGATTGACCAGCACAGGTATATCGATTAGGTCATTCTGAAGGATACAAATATTGTGCAGCACACAACATGCCAGAATAAAAGCTGGGATCAAGTCAGTTCTGGTCATAGGCAAACGGTCAAGCAATCGACGGAATCTTCCTTTGAGTAATGCTGATCGTTCCATCGACATTCTGGTAGAAGAAATACAGTAATCATAATTTTTTTTGTAGTCTTGTCAGGTGTCTATTGTCTTTGAATGGAAGCATCATGTGCTTGTGGATGGTGTAAGCTGCATCACCAATAAGATGATAATTGTTAGGGAACTTCTCATCGCCGTAGAAATCCTGTAGTCCCGACAGAGAAAATACTCTCATATCATGTACCGAGCCGACTTGACCAGTGTAAGCGTGGAGAAACATCATTTTATGATCACAAACAATGTATCCAAAAAATATGAAAGTTAAGAATAGATATTCTACAAAATCGTGACAAATACCAAGGTTGTACTTCTAGTTCATAGCATGTTCAGTTGGCAAAGATGAATTTACAAAACTTCTCAACGGTACTTAACTAATCAGAAATCACATTTATATTCACGTCACCTGTTACATATTCATTTTCTGTTAGGATATGTACCTGCAATTGGATATGTACCTGCAATTGTATTAGTTAGTTTGATAGTTTCTCTGCCCGCATCAGAAGCTTGTAGGTCAGTATTATGCCTTATGATACAGGGTGCAACCATTTCCGAAACAACTTCAAATGTTGTACGATTCATCCTGGAACGTGATAATAATTTTAATTATAATTACACAGCGTAACTGAAATATTCATTTTATCATAAATTTTTAGAATACACTGAAATTCGTATTAAACTTCCCGCTAAACTGTGTAACGTGGTGTTTGCGGTCACCCGTTACATTGAACCAGCTGAGACGTCCTGAAGGACACAGCGGGGGAAAAATGACATCCGCTACACTCAGGGGAAACTCAATCAAGCGTCGTACTAGTTATTATTTGTTTATGTTTAATTCTCTGTATTTTTACGCTCTCTGTATGTAACTCTTCGCCGAGGATCAACGCTGCGACAGCTCTACACTTCGGCACTCTCCGACAATCTCCGTCACGGCTACACGCCTACGAACGTGCAAGCTACCTGGCCTAGGATAGAGAGGTTAGAGATAGCCAGCGTTTCCCGATCACCCGAAACTCTCGACGCAGTCCAGCTGCCGGCGTATAGGGACGAGTTCATACGAATCCTCCCGCCAGCTGAGCTGATCAACTTCATGGAGTTAGGCCGCTAACGCTAAGGATGTCTCCGAGACCGGTGTTTTGAGCCGAGTGGAGGCCACTACTCGACTTCCTGGCTCGGTGACCGAGGTTGTAAAGCCTGCAGACCCGTAACACCTACTGTTTCAGCTACCGCATCGTCGTCAGGTACCCCCTAGACGAGACGTCTCCGAACTCTGAGGGCTCGCTCGTGATCGGGGCTGGAAGATGCCCAGCACGACTGGTGGAGGCGACTTACGTTCCGGACAGGCTTATCGTCTACCGCCAGAGTCCGGCTAAGGGAAGACCACGTGGATTCCCATCGGACCGACTCAGAGCATCGGCAGCAGCAGATCGGTATAGCCCTAGCGAGCTACAACGCGAGAGGAGCCACGATCGTGACGTCGGAGGAACCGAGGATTGCCGAATGTCCAGATTTGCATAAGAGGGGTGATCGTTGACCTATCACCGCTAAGTGGCTGTTCCGAACTTTGACTTCGTACGGCTGAGCCATGAGTGACACGAATTGTCTATAAATCAGGGAGAGCAACGAGACTCGGTCTCTTCTACGCTCCGCTGTGCTACCAACAGGACGTCTCCAGCCTCGCTACGACCATTTATAGATATTTCCTCCTCTTGCTCACCTCATCCCTCTATCGTTTCTGTAAATTCAATTCTCTACCTTCTCGCTATCGCTCAGCCTTTCCTACCGCATTTCTTCCTTCCGTTAGCTTTATTAAGTCATTTAGAGTCATTCTTTTGTATTTAAAACTTCGAGTCAGTGTCTTTTCACGCCTGCATTTAAGGTAAGGCTTCCGCCTATTTATGTAAAGTTACGAGGTCGTTCTATCGTTCTATCGTTCAGTTTTGTAATCTGATGATCTACCGCTCAGTTTTTGTTTAATACCTACCGTATGGCTCTTATATCGTTCTACCGTCTGTAGGCGAATCTTTGTTTGAGAATCACGGTCTCGTCGGTGCTGCGTTTGCGACCGCGATCCCGTGTGATTCCATTTACGTTACGTTTCTGTTCTTTACCGATACGTTTTACGCTACGCTATACGTTTGAGCAATCTTTACTGAACGACCTCCCGACTGAATCGCTTTTCGTGATATTTCTTGATATTTGAGCATGATCTTTTTGTAACTACGTTCTATCGTGCCCTTCTGGTTTACGATTTATATTTTGTTGCTTATTTGTATGGTAATTTACGATTTACGCATGCCATTGCATGCGATTTACGATTGAGTTTCCCTGAGGTAGTTCCCCTTGCGTAGAAGCAGCCGCGGAACTAGTTTATTAGTTATTTATTGTTCTTTGATTTCTTTGCCTATCGTTACGTCTACGCTACCTTCCGTATATATGTCTCTTTGATAATTTCCGTAGCGATGATTGTAACGATTTGTACTCCGCGTTATTTTTAGTATTGTAACTTTTAAGTAATTCTTTGTGAATATTTTATTGACTTCCTGCTCTCGTTTCGCCTATCGTACAGACCCCGTACCTGCATTTTTCTATCGTAATTAACGCATCGCATTTCGCTTATGAGTATGACGTCGCTTTGTGACGCCTACCTTTAAGTCTGTATCTTTTATTATATCGAGTCTGCGACTTTACCTCCTTCCGTTAATTCTGCCTTGTTCTGTACGATGCGCTTACGTTTTGCTATTTTTATGTAATAATTCTCTTACGTATTCTTGTGAATTTTCTCGCTTATGACTGATTTCGGTGATCATTTATTGTAAACTGGATTACTATTGCTTTACTTAATATAGTAGGCTCCGCCTACCGTTAAACTACTTACCCACGTGTCATTTACTGGAGAACCTACCCACTCTACCATACGTTTTGAGTAAACTGCAGCTTAGCCGAGCAGTGCTTCTATCTCTCGTTATCGAACCTACCGTTTGCTGAGTATCGTTTGTTTAGTCTGTTTTGTTGATTAACCTACCGTACGGCGGTACATTCGGTACCTGGCGCCCAACTCTTTTAATTTGGTACGTTAACTAGTAAAGAAGCTTTCTTATTGTAAACGGTGGACTGTTTTCGCAGTCTCAGTCACTTTTACCGTTACAAAATGGCGCCCAACGTGGGGCCACGCCAGTTAGTCACGTGGAAAAATAAAGCAATCCAGTAATTTTTGTACGTAAACTATCGAGAATACGTAAGCAATTCGAACAATCAAAAGTCGAACTCGAAAAGAGAAAATCCCACCCCATAACGAATTCAGTCAGCCGTGGAAAAGCGAATTGAAAATAATTGTGTGACGGGTATAGAATTGTTTCTGGTTGGTAACAGCTAATCTCTCGGCCAATCCGAAACAGGAATTTGAATAATAACTGCTCAAATCGAGTACCAGAAAAACTCCTTTTCAAAATAGCGGATTATAGCGAATATTTCTAAACCTCTATTGTATTCGGCGTAGCAACGCTCGCGCGACTCGTGTTTACGGAGGGTTTGTTTACATTTCTTCTACGACCTATTATTCGCGAGATATTCTAACCCGTGCGCGTAAACATGTCTCAAAACACCACAGACCTTGACGCGTGGGTTTATCTTCTAACCGAGGAACAATTACGAAACGAATTAAATGCTTTGTCCTTAGCTTCTAATGGGGATCTTGCAACCTTACGCGATCGACTCATGCGATATGCTCGACTAGCTCGAGGAGAGACGGTTAATAATCCCCCAACTCCGCGTGAAAATAACGACGCTGCCGGTCAAAATAATTTAGCTCCCCCAGCACAGGAATTTCGAAGTCCTGAATCGACTCACGACGTCGAACGTAACGGAAATCCTAACCAACCCGGGAACGTGACTCCCGCACAACAGGCACAGCGACCACCTCCTATCGTTATTTTTCCCGCTGGAAATACTCCTCGTGCAAATAATATACCTCCGTTGGGCTTCGCGACTCCTCAACCACCTGTAAATCAAGCAGCTCACACAGAAAATCCAATGACGCCGCAAAATAACGTAAGGCAGCAGCCAGTCATCACGAACGTTCAAGAATATCCCGCCGATACTCCGTATTTCGTACCGCACCAGCG
Source organism: Euura lappo (assembly GCA_018257835.1). Lineage (NCBI taxonomy): Eukaryota > Metazoa > Arthropoda > Insecta > Hymenoptera > Tenthredinidae > Euura > Euura lappo. Next base: position 29,734 of record JAEUYN010001417.1, read on the forward strand.
TCGACAACAACAACAACAACAACACTCTCCCGTCTATCGAAACTCGCCCGAATATGCCTATGAAGGTCAACGTCGTCCACCGCGTAGAGACCCTCAACACCCTACCCCTCAAGCCGCGTACGACGCGATTCGGAAATGGAATTTGCAATACTCAGGCAAGAGAGATGAAGATCCCGAAGCATTTTTGACTCGACTTAATGAAGGTCGCGTTTTGTTCAACCTTCGTGACTCCGACCTTCTGAACAGCTTATCTTTCTTTCTTACTGGTGTTGCACTCCTTTGGTATCGCACGAAACGCCCTAGTTGGCTTACATTCGACGATTTTGAATACGCGTGGCGCACTAGATTTAGCAATCCGACCCTGCAATACGCTCTCAGGGAAGAAATTCGACGCAGAACGCAAGGCGAACAGGAACCTATCGCTGATTATTTAACCTACATGCGCGCTTACTTTGGAAGATTAAATCCTCCGTGGAGTCTAGAAGAAGAAATCGACTACGCCTATCGAAATCTCCTACCGCGATTTCAAATTTTGATCCGACGTGATACTATCGAAGATTTAGACGAACTCGAAGACATCGCGCGACGACTCGAAGTCAGTTATTCAGCCGCGAGTAATTATCAGCCTCCGCCGATACCTGATCGTTCCTTGCTACCGGAACTAGCCTACCGTGGACCGCGATCATCCTCTCGTCAATTGCGTGCTACAATCGCCCATCTCGGATTCGAATTGGAGCCCGAGCCGGAAGAAAGCGTGAACGCAGTACAACATCAAAACAATAACACCGCGGGTCAAAGCCAGAAGCCCGGTCAAGCGCGTAACTCCGCGAAGTCTCCAAATCCGTCTCACTCACAGAATTATTCGGCTCCGTCTTCAAGCAGACCTCAGAACCAAAACAACGCGAATAACAACAGCGGAGATCCTAATCCTGAACCGCGAATAAATTTTAATTATAATCAGAGCCCTAATGCAAACGTCGCAAATCAGATTCCTCCCGTATTTAATTCGGTTAATCCTTTCTTGCCAAATTCAGAACCGCCAATGCCGCGTGTAAACACCCAACTTTGTTTTAATTGCGATCAACCGGGACATCAGCACCGTGAGTGTACTGCACCCCGTAGAATCTTTTGCTTCCGATGCGGACTACTTGGTGCAACGCGAAGAACTTGCACTCGCTGTCCGGAAAACGAGCGAGGGAACCGAGCGAACGGGCAAACTCGGACCCCGCATCAGTAACGCCCACACCGCCTATCGGTTTGGCTAATCCACCTAACGATTTGACTAATGCCGCTCCCGATCCGGTCAAGCCACCTACCGATTCTACCGCGAAAAACGAATTTTGCAATCCTGTTTACCCAGAAGGAGGAAAACCTTTGCTATTCATCACATTTAAGGTCAAAGGACAACCGTTAACAGCTTTATTCGATTGTGGGTCATCTCGAACTTTTGTAGACGCGCGTACCGCTAGTTTATTTGAATCTCTCGGAATCAAGGTAAAGAAATCTCGCTCTGCACCTGTCAAGCTCGCCGCTGGTCGAACAGCTGATATCACAGGTGAAGCCCTTATACCTGTCGAATTAGAAGGCATCGTACACACGGTACAAGCTCGTGTTATTCCTTCACTAAGCTTTTCTTGCATAATCGGTCTCGATTTCATCCACACCTTCGGCATGATCGTGGATTTCACCGTACCTTCGTGGTCTTTCAAGCATAATCCGACAATAAAATTCTCTTTCGATCCCGACTCCGTAATACCACCTGATTTTCAATGCAACGGAATCATCGCGCTAAACGATACTCAGTCTGTGCAATTAGAATCATTACTGAAGGAGGAGCTTCCGCCTCCCTCTGAAACTTTAGGTATGACTAATTTAGCAGTACATCGGATTGATGTTGGTGGTCATCCAGCCATCCGACAACGTTCGTACAGAGTATCGCCAAGAATTCAGGACGCGATAAACTTAGAAGTCGATAAGATGCTTAAGTCTGGAATTATAGAACCCTCAAAAAGCGAGTGGAATAACCCTATCGTAATGGTGAAAAAGCCCGAAGCAGCCTACCGTTTTTGCATTGATTTTCGCCAAGTCAACAGTGTATCTAAACGAGATGCGTACCCCCTACCGCGCATGGATTACATCCTAGATAAACTACGGTCCGCTAAATACATTTCTACTATCGATCTCAGTCAAGCATACTTCCAAATTCCTCTCGCTGAAGATAGTCGCGAAGTAACTGCCTTTATTGCTCCCGGAAGAGGACTTTATCACTTTACTAGAATGCCATACGGCTTAACAGGGGCACCAGCTACCTTTCAACGTCTTCTCGATAAGTTAATCACACCCGATATGGATCCTTACGCGTTTGCTTATCTCGACGATATAATCATAGTAACTGAAACATTTGAAGAGCACTTAGTTTGGCTCAGACGCGTTTTAAGAACAATTTTCGCGGCCAACCTAACGATAAATCCGAAGAAATGCGAATTCTGCTGCTCAGAGGTAAAATACCTCGGTTTTGTCGTAAACGAAAACGGTCTCCAAGTCGATCCCGACAAAATCGCTGCGGTAATCAACTACCCAAAACCGCGTAATGTAAAACAACTCCGCAGATTTCTTGGCATGGCTTCGTGGTACCGTCGATTCATTCCAAACTTTGCCTCCGTTACCGAACCGCTCAATCGCCTTCTACGAAAATGTCAAACTTGGATGTGGCACGAATCTCAGGACATCGCGTTCAAAAAGATTCGCTGGCGATTAACTACCGCCCCCACCCTCTCGTGTCCGGATTTCTCTCGACCTTTCACCGTGCAAACTGACGCTAGCATGTGTGGTCTAGGTGCAGTTTTAACGCAAGACTATGACGACGGCGAACACGTAATCGCGTACGCGAGTAGAAGCTTATCCGACGCGGAAAGAAAATATTCGGTCACTGAACTTGAATGCCTCGCTGTCATCTGGGCTATCGGAAAATTTCGTGCGTATATTGAAGGTTATCATTTCACGGTCATTACAGATCATAGCAGTCTCCAATGGCTTCACAGCCGTAAAAACCCAACTGGTCGTTTAGCCAGGTGGTCACTGGAGTTGCTTGGTTACGATTACACTCCCGTATTCAGAAAAGGTGCACTGAATCACGTGCCAGATGCACTTTCGCGAATCCCGGAAGATGACGATGATAATTCTACCGATGTACCCGAACCACCTACCGTTAATCCGTCTGAAACCCTTGCTGTTATTATCGACGTACCTAACGAATGGTACACGCGCAGATTTCACGATGTCAGAGAAACGCCACAAAAATTTCCGGATTGGAAAATCGAAGAAGATCGTTTGTACTATCGTAGAGTCGACCCGTTAATTGAACCTCTCGTTGAAGATTTGAATGCGTGGAAATTGGTTTTGCCAGAAGCGCAACGTGAGCAAGCTCTTCAAGAAGCTCACGACGATCCGCAAGCCGCTCACCCAGGCGTTGATAAAACCTACCGTCGCTTAGCTACCCGTTTCTATTGGCCAGGCATGTATCACGATACTACCGACTACGTGCGCAGGTGTGGCACTTGCCAACGGTGCAAGGTCAGTCAACTCGCTCCTGCGGGTCTCATGGGTAGGCGAATAGTCGAAGAACCCTGGATTGTTGTCGCTGCCGATATTATGGGGCCTCTCCCTAGGAGTAAATCAGGATTCTCATATCTCCTTGTAATGCAAGATCTTTTTACCAAATGGGTGGAACTCTGTCCGTTAAAAAGAACCAACGGAGAAAAGGCTTCCGTCCGGACAAATTGCCCTACTACAGACGACCCACGTACGACCACTGACTTCGACATCCGACAAAACTGACCTCTTCGTTCAAAATACTTTTTACCTTTTCGGCCTTCACTTCACTTTTTACTAACTTAGCTTCCAACCTTGTCAAAATTTAGTTTCAACCTATCAGAAAATTTAACTTTATTCGCGGCGTTTTATTAATTTCAAATTTGGCGCTACCAACCTCCCGTCACCATTTCACGCTACTGCGTTTCTCTTGAAGAAAAAAAAAAAATTGGCGTTACCATCCTACCGTTATAAAAATTCGCTATCCAAAACACAAATTCCACGCAAATAACCGCGAATCCCCGCAGAACTGACTGAATCCGTTATCCAAAACCCCAGAACAACCCCCAAAATCAACTCCGTACTCCGTAAATAACTCAGGGAAACCATCTACCGTAAAATGAAACATTTCTAGTCCTTTTGCTGGTCAATTATCATGAAAATGTTCAGTCATTGGTAAAGCTCTTTTCTATCGTAGCTTTTCGAACGCACCTCTAGTAACTTGCATATTGGCAGAGGCCTGTTCGGCCCTCCCCTTGGGGGGAAGGAGTTGTAACGTGGTGTTTGCGGTCACCCGTTACATTGAACCAGCTGAGACGTCCTGAAGGACACAGCGGGGGAAAAATGACATCCGCTACACTCAGGGGAAACTCAATCAAGCGTCGTACTAGTTATTATTTGTTTATGTTTAATTCTCTGTATTTTTACGCTCTCTGTATGTAACTCTTCGCCGAGGATCAACGCTGCGACAGCTCTACACTTCGGCACTCTCCGACAATCTCCGTCACGGCTACACGCCTACGAACGTGCAAGCTACCTGGCCTAGGATAGAGAGGTTAGAGATAGCCAGCGTTTCCCGATCACCCGAAACTCTCGACGCAGTCCAGCTGCCGGCGTATAGGGACGAGTTCATACGAATCCTCCCGCCAGCTGAGCTGATCAACTTCATGGAGTTAGGCCGCTAACGCTAAGGATGTCTCCGAGACCGGTGTTTTGAGCCGAGTGGAGGCCACTACTCGACTTCCTGGCTCGGTGACCGAGGTTGTAAAGCCTGCAGACCCGTAACACCTACTGTTTCAGCTACCGCATCGTCGTCAGGTACCCCCTAGACGAGACGTCTCCGAACTCTGAGGGCTCGCTCGTGATCGGGGCTGGAAGATGCCCAGCACGACTGGTGGAGGCGACTTACGTTCCGGACAGGCTTATCGTCTACCGCCAGAGTCCGGCTAAGGGAAGACCACGTGGATTCCCATCGGACCGACTCAGAGCATCGGCAGCAGCAGATCGGTATAGCCCTAGCGAGCTACAACGCGAGAGGAGCCACGATCGTGACGTCGGAGGAACCGAGGATTGCCGAATGTCCAGATTGGCATAAGAGGGGTGATCGTTGACCTATCACCGCTAAGTGGCTGTTCCGAACTTTGACTTCGTACGGCTGAGCCATGAGTGACACGAATTGTCTATAAATCAGGGAGAGCAACGAGACTCGGTCTCTTCTACGCTCCGCTGTGCTACCAACAGGACGTCTCCAGCCTCGCTACGACCATTTATAGATATTTCCTCCTCTTGCTCACCTCATCCCTCTATCGTTTCTGTAAATTCAATTCTCTACCTTCTCGCTATCGCTCAGCCTTTCCTACCGCATTTCTTCCTTCCGTTAGCTTTATTAAGTCATTTAGAGTCATTCTTTTGTATTTAAAACTTCGAGTCAGTGTCTTTTCACGCCTGCATTTAAGGTAAGGCTTCCGCCTATTTATGTAAAGTTACGAGGTCGTTCTATCGTTCTATCGTTCAGTTTTGTAATCTGATGATCTACCGCTCAGTTTTTGTTTAATACCTACCGTATGGCTCTTATATCGTTCTACCGTCTGTAGGCGAATCTTTGTTTGAGAATCACGGTCTCGTCGGTGCTGCGTTTGCGACCGCGATCCCGTGTGATTCCATTTACGTTACGTTTCTGTTCTTTACCGATACGTTTTACGCTACGCTATACGTTTGAGCAATCTTTACTGAACGACCTCCCGACTGAATCGCTTTTCGTGATATTTCTTGATATTTGAGCATGATCTTTTTGTAACTACGTTCTATCGTGCCCTTCTGGTTTACGATTTATATTTTGTTGCTTATTTGTATGGTAATTTACGATTTACGCATGCCATTGCATGCGATTTACGATTGAGTTTCCCTGAGGTAGTTCCCCTTGCGTAGAAGCAGCCGCGGAACTAGTTTATTAGTTATTTATTGTTCTTTGATTTCTTTGCCTATCGTTACGTCTACGCTACCTTCCGTATATATGTCTCTTTGATAATTTCCGTAGCGATGATTGTAACGATTTGTACTCCGCGTTATTTTTAGTATTGTAACTTTTAAGTAATTCTTTGTGAATATTTTATTGACTTCCTGCTCTCGTTTCGCCTATCGTACAGACCCCGTACCTGCATTTTTCTATCGTAATTAACGCATCGCATTTCGCTTATGAGTATGACGTCGCTTTGTGACGCCTACCTTTAAGTCTGTATCTTTTATTATATCGAGTCTGCGACTTTACCTCCTTCCGTTAATTCTGCCTTGTTCTGTACGATGCGCTTACGTTTTGCTATTTTTATGTAATAATTCTCTTACGTATTCTTGTGAATTTTCTCGCTTATGACTGATTTCGGTGATCATTTATTGTAAACTGGATTACTATTGCTTTACTTAATATAGTAGGCTCCGCCTACCGTTAAACTACTTACCCACGTGTCATTTACTGGAGAACCTACCCACTCTACCATACGTTTTGAGTAAACTGCAGCTTAGCCGAGCAGTGCTTCTATCTCTCGTTATCGAACCTACCGTTTGCTGAATATCGTTTGTTTAGTCTGTTTTGTTGATTAACCTACCGTACGGCGGTACATTCGGTACCTGGCGCCCAACTCTTTTAGTTTGGTACGTTAACTAGTAAAGAAGCTTTCTTATTGTAAACGGTGGACTGTTTTCTCAGTCTCAGTCACTTTTACCGTTACAAAATGCAACCAGGCCATTTTGTAACGGTAAAAGTGACTG
>JAEUYN010001418.1:0-164934 GCA_018257835.1 Euura lappo
CTCCGCGAATTCCTGACCCCTGAAGGTTGCGATACGTGGTTCATGCGCCCTAGGTCGACTCCTCCGCAAATTCTCGACCTCTGAAGGTCGCGATACGCGGTTCACGCGCCTCAGGCCGACTCCTCCGCGAATTCCTGACCCCTGAAGGTTGCGATACGCGGTTCACGCGCCTCAGGCCGACTCCTCCGCGAATTCCTGACCCCTGAAGGTCGCGACACGCGGATCACGCGCCTCAGGCCGACTCCTCCGCTAATTCCCGACCCCTGGACGTCGTGCCACGCGGTTTCAGAGTCGTACCATGCGCACTGGTTGCCAAATATACTGACTCAATACGCACATCAGTGACCGGTAAGCCGAAATAATCCGAAATAATAATGAATAGATTTGATGTTAATCTTATCAATTCGTTCCCGAAATATTTGAAATACCAATGACAACCGAGCGAGTGAAGCGAGCGAGGAACAACGCCTCCCCTTAACCGAGTGAGCGAGCGAAGCGAGCGAATGAGGAACAACCCCTTCTAGTATAACAGTAAAGTACGTGATTGTATGTCCGGATGTCCGGATGTCCAGAAAATTTCTAGATTTTAATCCAGCAAAGTCTCTATATTATTCTCAGCATATTATTACTTCGTTATTATATAATTAAATTACTATTATTATTTCTATTATTATACTTATTATTATTATTATCATTATCATTATTATTATTGGATTTGTCTGATAGAAATTCGTAAAGTCTGATATAAATCCCGATGTTTTGTTACTTGACTGATATTTTCCGATATTATTATGAAAAATTCGTCATACCGGCTTTGAATCCCGATGTTTCGTTAATTGACTGATATTTTTCGATATTATTATAAACAATTCGTCATAACGGCTTTAAATCCCGATGTTTCGTGACTTGACTGATATTTTTCGATATTATTATGAAAAATTCGTCATACCGGCTTTGAATCCCGATGTTTCGTTAATTGACTGATATTTTTCGATATTATTATAAACAATTCGTTATAACGGCTTTAAATCCCGATGTTCCGTTACTTGACTAACAATTTTGAATATTATTATAAACAATTCGTCATGCCGGCTATAAATCCCGATGTTTCGTTACTTGACTGACAATTTTGAATATTATTACAAACAATTCGTCATACCGGCTATAAATCCCGATGTTTCGTCAGTTGACTGACAATTTTAAATATTATTATAAACAATTCGTCACGCCGGTTATAAAATCCGATGTTTCGTTACTGGACCGATATTTTCCGATATTATTATAAACAATTGGACATGTCGGCTATAAATCCCGATGTTTCGTTACTTGACTGACAATTTTGAATATTATTATAAACAATTTGTCATGCCGGTTATAAATTCCGATGTTTCCTTACTGGACCGATATTTTCCGATATTATTATAAACAATTTGACATGCCGGCTATAAATCCCGATGTTTCGTTACTGGGCTGATATTTTTCGATATTATTGTAAACAATTCTACGTGCCGGCTATAAATCCCGATGTTTCGTTAGTTGACTGACAATTTTGAATATTATTATAAACAATTCGTCATGCCGGCTATAAATCCCGATGTTTCGTTAGTTGACTGACAATTTTGAATATTATTATAAACAATTCGTCATGCCGGCTATAAATCCCGATGTTTCGTTACTGGGCTGAAATTTTTCGATATTATTATAAACAATTCGATGTTTCGGCTATAAATCCCGATGTTTCATTAGTTGACTGACAATTTTGAATATTATTATAAACAATTCGTCATGCCGGCTATAAATCCCGATGTTTCGTTAGTTGACTAACAATTTTGAATATTATTATAAACAATTCGTCATGCCGGCTATAAATCCCGATGTTTCGTTACTTGACTGACAATTTTGAATATTATTACAAACAATTCGTCATACCGGCTATAAATCCCGATGTTTCGTCAGTTGACTGACAATTTTAAATATTATTATAAACAATTCGTCACGCCGGTTATAAAATCCGATGTTTCGTTACTGGACCGATATTTTCCGATATTATTATAAACAATTGGACATGTCGGCTATAAATCCCGATGTTTCGTTACTTGACTGACAATTTTGAATATTATTATAAACAATTTGTCATGCCGGTTATAAATTCCGATGTTTCCTTACTGGACCGATATTTTGCGATATTATTATAAACAATTCGACATGCCGGCTATAAATCCCGATGTTTCGTTACTGGGCTGATATTTTTCGATATTAATATAAACAATTCGACGTGCCGGCTATAAATCCCGATGTTTCGTTAGTTGACTGACAATTTTGAATATTATTACAAACAATTTGTCATGCCGGTTATAAATTCCGATGTTTCCTTACTGGACCGATATTTTGCGATATTATTATAAACAATTCGACATGCCGGCTATAAATCCCGATGTTTCGTTACTGGGCTGATATTTTTCGATATTAATATAAACAATTCGACGTGCCGGCTATAAATTCCGATGTTTCGTTAGTTGACTGACAATTTTGAATATGATTACAAACAATTCGTCATGCCGGCTATAAATCCCGATGTTTCGTTACTGGGCTGATATTTTTCGAAATTATTATAAACAACTCTACGTGCCGGCTATAAATCCCGATGTTTCGTTAGTTGACTGACAATGTTGAATATTATTATAAACAATTCGTCATGCTGGCTTTAAATCCCAATGCTTCGTTACTTGACTGATATTTTCAGATATTATCATAAACAATTCGACATACCGTCTTTAAATCCCGATGTTTCGTTACTTGACTGATATTTTTCGATATTAGTATAAACAATTCGACATGCCGGCTATAAATCCTGATGGTTCGTTAGTTGACTAATATTTCCCGATATTATTATAAACAAATCGACATGCCGGCTATAAATCCCGATGTTTCGTCAGTTGACTGACAATTTTAAATATTATTATAAACAATTCGTCACGCCGGTTATAAAATCCGATGTTTCGTTACTGGACCGATATTTTCCGATATTATTATAAACAATTGGACATGTCGGCTATAAATCCCGATGTTTCGTTACTTGACTGACAATTTTGAATATTATTATAAACAATTTGTCATGCCGGTTATAAATTCCGATGTTTCCTTACTGGACCGATATTTTCCGATATTATTATAAACAATTTGACATGCCGGCTATAAATCCCGATGTTTCGTTACTGGGCTGATATTTTTCGATATTATTGTAAACAATTCTACGTGCCGGCTATAAATCCCGATGTTTCGTTAGTTGACTGACAATTTTGAATATTATTATAAACAATTCGTCATGCCGGCTATAAATCCCGATGTTTCGTTAGTTGACTGACAATTTTGAATATTATTATAAACAATTCGTCATGCCGGCTATAAATCCCGATGTTTCGTTACTGGGCTGAAATTTTTCGATATTATTATAAACAATTCGATGTTTCGGCTATAAATCCCGATGTTTCATTAGTTGACTGACAATTTTGAATATTATTATAAACAATTCGTCATGCCGGCTATAAATCCCGATGTTTCGTTAGTTGACTAACAATTTTGAATATTATTATAAACAATTCGTCATGCCGGCTATAAATCCCGATGTTTCGTTACTTGACTGACAATTTTGAATATTATTACAAACAATTCGTCATACCGGCTATAAATCCCGATGTTTCGTCAGTTGACTGACAATTTTAAATATTATTATAAACAATTCGTCACGCCGGTTATAAAATCCGATGTTTCGTTACTGGACCGATATTTTCCGATATTATTATAAACAATTGGACATGTCGGCTATAAATCCCGATGTTTCGTTACTTGACTGACAATTTTGAATATTATTATAAACAATTTGTCATGCCGGTTATAAATTCCGATGTTTCCTTACTGGACCGATATTTTGCGATATTATTATAAACAATTCGACATGCCGGCTATAAATCCCGATGTTTCGTTACTGGGCTGATATTTTTCGATATTAATATAAACAATTCGACGTGCCGGCTATAAATCCCGATGTTTCGTTAGTTGACTGACAATTTTGAATATTATTACAAACAATTTGTCATGCCGGTTATAAATTCCGATGTTTCCTTACTGGACCGATATTTTGCGATATTATTATAAACAATTCGACATGCCGGCTATAAATCCCGATGTTTCGTTACTGGGCTGATATTTTTCGATATTAATATAAACAATTCGACGTGCCGGCTATAAATTCCGATGTTTCGTTAGTTGACTGACAATTTTGAATATGATTACAAACAATTCGTCATGCCGGCTATAAATCCCGATGTTTCGTTACTGGGCTGATATTTTTCGAAATTATTATAAACAACTCTACGTGCCGGCTATAAATCCCGATGTTTCGTTAGTTGACTGACAATGTTGAATATTATTATAAACAATTCGTCATGCTGGCTATAAATCCCGATGTTCCGTTAGTTGACTGACAATTTTGAATATTATTATAAACAATTTGTCATGCCGGCTATCAATCCCGATGTTTCCTATATGGAGAGGATTTTTCGGACAAGTTGAAGGCAGCCAAAGCAGTTGAACAACAAGGAAAGGATCTTACAAAAGCTCCGGTATCATCATATCAGCCTAGTTACAACTATAAGAAAAAAGGATGGGATCAGCAACGGAAAACCTCAAATTACAAGAGTTACCCAAAACCGAACACACAGTCAAGTGCTTTAAACTCGAAAGGCCCGTCCCGGAAACCGTACAACAGTTTTCATCAGGGCGGGCGCAAGAATCAATCCCAGTCTGCAGCACGTCGACGTTAAGGGTGAGTAAGTCTGCTGGTAGGCTGAAATACTTTATTTCAGCCTGGAAAGAAATTACAATGGATTCTGTGATTCTTCAATGGGTTAAGGGATATCGCTTGACTTTTGTTGAGCATGTTTGTCAAAGATCCATCCCTAAAATACCTTCGTTTTCCACAACTGAACACCAACATTGTTTAATAGCTATTCAAAAATTAATTGATTCAGGAGCAGTTTCACAGTGTTCACCATGTGAAGGTCAATTTTTATCCTCGTATTTTTTAATACCAAAACCTAATGGAGATATGAGATTTATTCTAAATCTTAAAAAACTCAACATGTTTATGGATCCTTTACATTTCAAAATGGAGGATGTAAGAACAGTCACACGATTATTATTTCCGAATTGTTACATGGCTTCGATGGATTTGAAGGATGCCTATTTTATAGTACCTGTTGCAACTGAATCGAAGAAATATTTGCGTTTTCAATTCAATGGAATATTGTACGAATTGAATTGCTTACCGTTTGGTCTTTGCACGGCTCCTTATGTTTTCACAAAATTATTGAAACCGATTGCTTGTCATCTTCGTAGCAAAGGATTAATTTCGGTTATATATTTAGATGACATTCTGTTGTTTGGAGCAACGAAAGATCAATGTTCATTTAATGTATCACAAACAATAGAAGTCTTAGCGACTTTGGGTTTTTTGATAAATTTCGAGAAATCTAATTTAGAACCAAAACAACAGTGTAAATTCTTAGGAATGGTATTCAACAGTAAAGACAGTCGAATCGAACTTCCACTAGAAAAGAGAACGAATATTTTCGAATTGGTGGAAAAGTTTCTTAACAAATCGAGATGTTACATCCGAGATTTAGCTCAATGTATTGGTACTTTAGTAGCTGCGTGTACTGCAGTTAAATATGGTTTACTTTATTTGAAAGATATGGAAAGAGCAAAGTTCTTGGCATTAGGAAAAGCAAAGGGCGATTTTGATTCGCCCATGACATTGCCGGTACAAGTGAAAACTGAATTGATGTGGTGGCATAAAAATATCTTGACCATCACAAATCCAATAAGAAAATATGATTTCAAAATCAAAATCTTTTCTGATGCATCGACAAGCGGTTGGGGTGCTTGTTGTAATGGAAAAAAGACACATGGTTTCTGGAGTAGTGATGAAAAGACAGAACATATAAATTATCTTGAATTGAAAGCCGCTTTTCATGCACTACGTTGTTTCGCTTCGGATCTTAAGTCGTGCGAAATACTCATGCGTATAGATAATACAACAGCAATTTCATATATAAACAGAATGGGGGGGGTACAATACCCGAAGCTCACTAATGTCAGTAGAAACATTTGGCAGTGGTGTGAGGAAAAAGATATTTGGATTTTCGCTTCTTACATAAAATCTAAAGAGAATGTTATCGCAGATTCAGAATCGCGAATCATTTCGGTAGAAACCGAATGGGAGTTGAGCGACGACGCTTTCCAAAAAATAAATCAACGATTCGGCGAATTTGATATTGATTTATTTGCATCCAATATCAACAATAAATGTGAAAGATTTGTGTCGTGGCATAAAGATCCGGACGCTATTGCTATCGATGCATTTACCATATCCTGGAAAAGTCGATATTTTTATGCATTTCCTCCTTTTTCATTGGTACTCAGATCGTTACAAAAGATTGTTCTAGATAAATCAGAAGGGGTTCTTGTAGTACCTCTGTGGCCAACGCAATCTTGGTACCCAATTTTTCAAAGTCTATTAATTGAGGAACCATTGTATTTTCGACCAAAAACCAACTTACTTACTTCTCCTTTTAGCAAGCATCACCCGCTTCACCAGCAACTTACCCTGGTAGCAGGCAGGTTATCAGGGAAGCGTTTATAACAAGAGGAATGCCGGATGATGCAGTTCCAATCATTATAGCTTCAATAGCCGTAAATACACTAAAGCAATATGAGAAACCATTGAGATTATGGTGGAAGTATTGCCAAGAAAAAATTATTTCAATGTTTAGTGCAGATATTAAGCATGTAATTTCATTTCTGTTAGAGGTTTACAATAATGTTGGATCTTATGGGACAGTCAATTCGTACAGATCTGCATTATCATTGATTTTTTCTTATGATATGGCAAATGACCCTAGAATGAAGCGGTTCTTCAAGGGAATCTCCAATTTGAAACCGCAAAGACCTAAATATAATTGTACATGGGATCCATTAACGGTATTGGATTACTTAAAAACTTTATATCCTCACGAATGTATATCACTCGAACAGCTGACACTAAAACTAGTTACTTTATTAGCATTAGTAACAGCTCAAAGAATGCAAACAATTTCTGCGATAAGGTTGGATAATATTCTGGTGTTACCGAATGAAATTCAAATCAAAATACCAGATCGTATCAAAAACTCAAAAGTAAATAGGCCGCAACCTTGCTTATGCATTCCATTCTTTCGAGAACAACCAGAATTGTGTGCAGGTTCAACATTACAAGATTATATAACGAAGACATCTTCTTTACGAGGTGGAAATGTTGACCAATTATTTATTACTCATAAAAAACCACACAAAGTGGCTCAGACACAAACTCTGTCTAGATGGGTAAAAACTGTTTTGCACAAGAGTGGAGTTGATACGTCAGTATTCTCTGCCCATAGTACACGACATGCATCAACTTCAGCTGCTAATAGAAATGGTGTAGACATCGAAACTATTAGAAAAACAGCAGGATGGACTGTTAAATCAATGGTTTTTGCAAAATTCTACAATAAACCATTGTGTAATAAAGTTAATTTTGCAGAGGCTTTAATGAATAAGCCTCATTAGTATTCGTTTGTGTTGATTCGAATTCGTACAGGAATTCTTATGTTACTTGTATGTAATTCTTTATGAATTAATAAAGTTCGTTCAAATCACATTGAACTTTAAACATCTACAAATATGATCTAGAGGACGAGACGACGCAATATAATTAACCAATCAAACGAACTTACCTGAAGTGAAGTTCGATTGGGATTATATTAGTCGTCTCGTCCGAATAGATCAAAACCCTCCCTAACCCTCTTTTTACAAAGAAACCCAGAATGTGATTTGAGGGCTTTAAAATAATGAAGATCGCACCGTATCAACATAGAAGGCATAGTATGACAGTTTTTGTTTTTAATATAAACTGTGTGATAAAACCGCGCAGAGCAGCGCTACTACAAATATGATCTATTCGGACGAGACGACTAATATAATCCCAATCGAACTTCACTTCAGGTAAGTTCGTTTGATTGGTTAATTATAAATCCCGATGTTTCGTCACTTCACTGATATTTTCCGATATTATCATGAACAATCCGCCATGCCGGCGATAAATCCCGATGTTTCGTTACTTGACTGATATTTTGCGATATTATTATACACAATTCGTCATGCCGGCTATAAATCTCGATGTTTCGTTACTTTACGGATATTTTCCAATATTATTATCCTAATTAAAAATCCCAATGTTTCGTTTCTTTACTTATACTTCCTTGATATTATTATAAACAATTCGTCATGCCAGCTAGAAATCCCGATGTTTCGTTACTGGACTGATATTTTCCGATATTATCATGAACAATTCGTCACGCCGGCTATAAATCCCGATGTCTGGTTACTTTACTGATATTTTTCGATATTATTATCCCAATTATAAATCCCAATGTTTCGTTACTTTACTTATACTTTTTTATATTATTATAAACAACTCGTAGTACAACGGTGTAATGTATAAAATACCTATTTAAGTACTGTTATGAAGAGTATGATTGCGCGGTCGTCGAAATGAAGGATGCACAGGAAGAAAATAGCGTGTGATACGACAAGGTTAACGAATATAGATCGACGTGATATGTGTGTCCACCCGAGGCAATGCATCGCTTGTATCAATTTTCGATA
The DNA here is from genome assembly GCA_018257835.1 of Euura lappo. Lineage (NCBI taxonomy): Eukaryota > Metazoa > Arthropoda > Insecta > Hymenoptera > Tenthredinidae > Euura > Euura lappo. Next base: position 8,746 of record JAEUYN010001418.1, read on the forward strand.
AATGAGCAATCGCACGCTGTATATAGGTTAGCTGTTCACATTGAAAATAAAAATACGTCATATTCTGAAGAGGGGCGTGGGCATGTAGCTGTGGACAGAAATGACGAATAAACGTTGCTCGCGTGGCTAATTCTCAACAAGACCGACGTGGAAACACGTAATTATTTGTCCTGCGAAATTCCGAATCATTGTGTGTTTAATGAGAGCAATAGATAGATAGATAGATAGATAGATGGATTTATTAGATCCTGGAGCATGGCTCCTTCAGGACCTCAGGCAATACACAAATAACACAATGATAGTTGTAAAAATTATAGACAAATTAAGATAGATAAATACGGAATACGGAGTGGACGAAGCGAAAGAAATTTGTGGAACCTGTATTGAGTAGAATATATTTCGTGAGTCTCAGAAAAAAGAGCATTATTATTTAAGATTGTTATTATAACGTTTTCCGGGAGCACAATCATACGATGATTTGCGAACTTATGGAGGTACGATATACATATCCTTTTTTGTGGCAGCTGTAGCGCGAGAGTTAGTTACTGATGTCGAAGAATGCGACGAATGTTTGGCTGAAGCTGGATCGCGTATTAAATTTCCGAAGGAGATGTGTAGGCTGTTTGCGTAAAATAGAAATACGAGTTGGTCGATCGAAATGAATAGAATGAAACAATCGAACGAAAGGCCTTGCAGGTGATCAATGAAATACTCATATTTCATGGATTCACGTGGCAAAATTTCAATTTACCGGACTTAAAAGAAGGTTACGTATTTACGTGTGTCACAGATAATGTCGAAGACATTACTACTATCGAACAGATGATGAGAACATTCATTAATAGTTCAACGAAACGTCAACGAAACGTCAACGTATTGTATACCCTACTGAAAAAGATATTGTAAAATATTACATGAAAAAGTACGTGATGAATTTCATAAGGTTATGACCGAATTCATGATATGAATTATTATGTAAATTAAGAACGTTGTTGATTATTATGTACTTTATTACATGATTTTTGTTCTGACCATCATGTTGTACAAATACACGTAATTTATTATCTGACTTATTGTGTAATGTTCAATGTGTAGTTCAATAGTTTCAGCTTCACGAGTTCCAACTTCTCCGAAAAAACTGGAAATCACTCACAATCATATCAAACTCATGAACCTAAAACTTGTATCATCTACTGAAGAGTGCCGTAGCGCAGACAGTAGCGTCACTGGTTGCAAATCCGAGAGACGGAGGTTCGATCCCGTCTCAGGAACCCATTTTTTTTCATTTTCCTTCATAAAATCTGATCATATATAAAACATCCTACGATAAATTAAGTAATAAATTATGTATATTTGTACACCATAATGGTTGGAACAAAAATCACGTGATAAAGTACATAATAATTCGTATCATGAATTGGGTCATAACTTCATAAAATTTATCATGTAATTCATTATGTACTTTTTCACATAATATTTTACAGGCTCTTTTTCAGTAGGGTATGACGCAGTTATGCGTGTTGTACGTCGCGTAGGCATAAGTGCATTCATTTGGATAGTCCAGGTGGCAGCGAAAGAAGTTATTCACGTTTTTTATTGAGAAGTATGGGTTTGATTGTGCTGCCTGTAGCATGGACTGGAATCGCAGCGAATTTATCAAAAGGAGGAAGAACTGCACACTCCACTTTAAAACTACCGTTACAATCAAATAAATGCGTAACGTGTAATATTAAATCGAATTCTGCACAGGGGTTGCACATTCGAGATGTGAAAGTTAGAATCTTCGAAGTATGCACTGGAGGCTGTTGACCGTATGTTAAGAGATGTATGCGAATTTAACGAACCATTCGGTGGTAAAATAGTCATAATTTCTGGGGATTTTCGGCAAACTTTACCAGTTGTGAGACGTGGGAGTAGAACACAAATTTTAGAGGCCTGTGTGACAAGAAGCAGCGTATGAAATCAATTTGTATACTTGTCACTGAAGGGCAATATTCGCATCTCTAATGGACACTGATGGACAGATTTGAAGCAATGGCTTCTGCGAGTTGGGGATGGTGTATTTGGCGATTCTTTCAAACGTAACAACGAAGTTCTCACCGATTTCCTACGGAATTCTGCTCGAATGGTAAAATTGTGCGAGAAATATTTGGAGAAAGCGTCGGCCCTCAAGATACCTCAAATTATGGAAAGGGTTATATTATATTAGCTTCAACCAATGTGGATGTCATTGCCATCAACAACGAAATATTGTCAAAAAATTAAAAGTTTTGGAGTAGAATAAATGAGCGTCGATACAGGCGAAGACGAAGATATTAATACTGATATGAGTAATATTCTCCCGATAGAATTCATGAAGTCATTGACACCCAATGGTCTTCCACCTAATAACCGAACGCTAAAAGTGGGCAGTATCGTTATTCAATCCTCTACCGATTTCAATTGCACAGCGTGATAGTACACACTCCCAAAATATTTGAAATACCACTGACAACCGAGCGAGCGAAGCGAGTGAGGAACAACGCTCTCTTCCAACCGAGTGAGCGAGCAAAGCGAGCGAATGAGGAACACCGCCTTCTAGTTTGATAAAAAAATTCGTAGCTAAAAGCAGAAGGTCGTAAGCGCTATTTTATTTTTTTTTTCATTTGTCATGAGTTTTTCAAATAGCTGTAAAAACTAGTGAAACGCAAAGATAAATTGAAAGAACGACCATTAAAAAAAAAATTCGATACAAAATATTGGTTGTTAGAAGCAGAAGGTCGTCAGCGACATTTTTTTTTATTTTTCATGATTTTTCCAAATAGTGGTAAAAACCTGTGAAACGCAAAGAAAAATCGAAATAGAGAACGTTCCAGAAAATTTGATGAAAAAAAATTCGTGGCTAAAAACAGAAGGTCGTAAGCGCTATTTTATTTTTTTTTCATTTGTCATCAGTTTTTCAAATAACTGTAAAAACTCGTGAAATGCAAAGATAAATTGAACGAACGACCATTAAAAAAAAAAAATCGATAAAAAATATTGGTAGTTAAAAGCAGAATGTCGTCAGCGCCATTTTTTTTTTATTTTTCATGATTTTTCCAAATAATTGTGAAAACCCGTGACACGCAAAGAAAAATCGAAATAGAGAACGTTCCGAAAAATTTGATAAAAAAAATTCGTAGCTAAAAGCAGAAAGTCGTAAGCGCCATTTTAATTTTTTTTTTCATTTTTCATGATTTTTCCAAATAGTTGTGAAAACCCGTGAAACGCAAAGAAAAATCGAAATAGAGAACGTTCCGAAAAATTTGATAAAAAAATTGTAGGCAAAAGCAGAAGGTCGTATCCGCCCATCTTCCGACCTTTGGCACTTACATTTTTCGATCTCGTAATTACAATTGATCTATATGTTTCGAACGTTTTCAGAGCGATTGGCGTGAAAAAAAAGTTATACGTCTTTATGCCATTATAAACCGCAAAACGTCGTATAATGGCGCTTACGTCCCTATGTCATTAGACACGCGACATACGTTACCAATTTTTTGTTCATCGCCTGCGGTAAGATATCGACGTGGTAGGGGCTCTCCTGCTGTGTATAAATATGACGGATCGGACGAATTCTAACCAGACACGAAGTAAGTGGCTACCTTCAACATGAACAAGATCGTCTGTCTTCTTGTCGCCTCATTGCTGTGCGTGGGTGTTGCCAGCGGTAAGTTACAGACCAATAGCACATGCTCGAACGTTCTATTTTCCCAAACAATGAAACCTCACTTATACTTACTTCAATCGGGTACGCCAGAAAAAATACATACATATCAGTGAGAATGAGGTAAAAAAAAACTAATTGAGAGTCAAGTGGTTCGATAGCCTCCACGTCAGCATTGCAATTATCCACACACATCATCAACAGGCGAAAAAAACCTGTTCTGTAGATAAAAGTTATAGAAATATTATTGCATCAAGGAGTAACATATTCTCGATCCAACAAGGATACAATATTCAAACTGAGAATATTTGAATTATTGATTTCAATTCCAACAGCCAAACTGAAACTCATGGACGTATATCGAAAGCAATCAATTTTTGAAGTGTTGTGTCACAAAATATCGCGTGTCTAATGACATAAGGACGTAAGCGCCATTATACGACGTTTTACTGTTTATAATGGCATAAAGTCGTATAATTTTTTTTTTCACGCCAATCGCTCTGAAAACGTTCGAAGCGTATAGATCAATCGAAATTACGAGATCGTAAAATGTAAGTGCAAAGGGTCGTAAGTTGGGCGGATACGACCTTCTGCTTTGAACTGCGATTTCTTTTATCCAATTTTTCGAAACTACGTCGATTTCGATTTTTCTTTGCGTTTCACGAGTTTTTACAACTATTTGGAAAAATCATGAAAAATTAAAGAAAAAAAAATGGTAGATACGACCTTCTGTTTTTAGCTACGAAATTTTTTAATCAAATTTTGCGGAACGTTCCGTATTTCGATTTTTCTTCGCGTTTCACGGGTTTTCACAACTATTTGGAAGAATCATGAAAAATGAAAAAAAAATTAAAATGGCGCTTACGACCTTCTGCTTTGAGCTAGGAATTTTTTTTATCAAATTTTTCGGAACGTTCTCTATTTCGATTTTTCTTTGCGTTTCCCGGGTTTTCACAACTATTTGGAAAAATCATGAAGAATAAAAAAAATGGCGCTGACGACCTTCTGCTTTTAGCTACGAATTTTTTTATCAAATTTTTCGGAACGTTCTCTATTTCGATTTGTCTTTGCGTTTCACGGGTTCTTACAACTATTTGAAAAACTCATGAAAAATAAAAAAAATAAAAAATAGCGCTTACGACCTTCTGCTTTTAGCTTCGAATTTTTTTTATCAAATTTTTCGGAACGTTCTCTATTTCGATTTTTCTTTGCGTTTCACGGGTTTTCACAACTACATATTTGGAAAAATCATGAAAAATAAAAAAAATGGCGCTGACGACCTTCTGCTTTTAACTACCAATATTTTTTATCGAATTTTTTTTTTAATGGTCGTTCGTTCAATTTATCTTTGCGTTTCACGAGTTTTTACAGCTGTTTGAAAAACTCATGACAGATGAGAAAAAAAACAAATTGCGCTTACGACCTTCTGCTTTTAACTACCAGTATTTATTATCGATTTTTTTTAATGGTCGTTTTTTCAATTTATCTTTGCGTTTCACGAGTTTTTACAACTATTTGGAAAAATCATGAAAAATTCAAGAACAAAAAAATGGTGGATATGACCTTCTGCTTTTAACTACCAATATTTTTTATCGATTTTTTTTTTTAATGGTCGTTCGTTCAATTTATCTTTGCGTTTCACGAGTTTTTACAGTTATTTGAAAAACTGATGACAAATGAAAAAAAAAATAAAATAGCGCTTACGACCTTCTGTTTTTAGCCACGAATTTTTTTTATCAAATTTTCTGGAACGTTCTCTATTTCGATTTTTCTTTGCGTTTCACGGGTTTTTACCACTATTTGGAAAAATCATGAAAAATAAAAAAAAATGTCGCTGACGACCTTCTGCTTTTAACTACCAATATTTTTTATCGAATTTTTGTTTTAATGGTCGTTCTTTCAATTTATCTTTGCGATTCACTAGCTTTTACAGCTATTTGAAAAACTCATGGAAAATGAAAAAAAAAATTGCGTTTGCGACCTTCTGTTTTTAGCTACGAATTTTTTTAATCAAATTTTGCGGAACGTTCCGTATTTGGATTTTTCTTCGCGTTTCACGGGTTTTCACAACTATTTGGAAAAATCATGAAAAATGAAAAAAAAAATTAAAATGGCGCTTACGACCTTCTGCTTTGAGCTAGGAATTTTTTTTATCAAATTTTTCGGAACGTTCTCTATTTCGATTTTTCTTTGCGTTTCCAGGGTTTTCACAACTATTTGGAAAAATCATGAAGAATAAAAAAAATGGCGCTGACGACCTTCTGCTTTTAGCTACGAATTTTTTTATCAAATTTTTCGGAACGTTCTCTATTTCGATTTTTCTTTGCGTTTCACGGGTTCTTACAACTATTTGAAAAACTCATGAAAAACTAAAAAAAATAAAAAATAGCGCTTACGACCTTCTGCTTTTAGCTTCGAATTTTTTTTATCAAATTTTTCGGAACGTTCTCTATTTCGATTTTTCTTTGCGTTTCACGGGTTTTCACAACTATTTGGAAAAACCATGAAAAATAAAAAAAATGGCGCTGACGACCTTCTGCTTTTAACTACCAATATTTTTTATCGAATTTTTTTTTTTAATGGTCGTTCGTTCAATTTATCTTTGCGTTTCACGAGTTTTTACAACTGTTTGAAAAACTCATGACAGATGAGAAAAAAAACAAATAGCGCTTACGACCTTCTGCTTTTAACTACCAATATTTATTATCGATTTTTTTTAATGGTCGTTTTTTCAATTTATCTTTGCGTTTCACGAGTTTTCACAACTATTTGGAAAAATCATGAAAAATTCAAGAAGAAAAAAATGGTGGATATGACCTTCTGCTTTTAACTGCGATTTCTTTTATCGAATTTTTCGAAACGCCGTCGATTTCGATTTTTCTTTGCGTTTTACGAGTTTTTACAGCTATTTAAAAAAATCGTGAGAAATAACAAAAATCAAAATGGCGCTCACGACCTTCTGCTTTTAACTACCAATATTTTTTATCGAATTTTTTTAAATGGTCGTTCTTTCAATTTATCTTTGCGTTTTACGAGTTTTTACAAATATTTAACCATTAAAAATCATGGAAAGAAATGGCGCTTACGACGTTTTGCCTTTTTTAACTACCAATATAAAAACTACTTTACGTTGTTTTTTATTTTTCCTTAAAAATTGTAATGAAAGAACAACGTATCCGCCCAACGTACGACCCTTTGCACTTACATTTTCCGATCTCGAAATTTCAATTGATCTATACGTTTTGGCCGTTTTCAGAGCGAATGGCGTGAAAAAAAATATATGACCTTTTGCCACCAAAATCGCATTTTTGGCGCTTACGACGTTATGCCATCCCTACTGAAAAAGATCCTGTAAAATATTACATGAAAAAGTACATAATAAATTACATGATAAATTCTATAAACTTATTACTGGATTCCTGATACGAATTATTCTGTACTTTATCATATGATTTTTGTTCTAACCATCATGTTGTACAAATACACATATTTTGGCTGAGTATTGGCTTCCGGGTTGGAGCCGCATTGATGAACGGTTTGTTGCCGACGTTTCGTAAACATTGCAGTTTACTTCATCAGGGCGAGAGGTAACCTGATACTGAATCGTTGAAAATAAAAACTATGCGTACCTCATCACGATATAGATAAAATGTGTTTTTCGAACGTTACACTGAGAAAAAAATTCCATCGCCACGATAAAAATATCGTTGAACCAAACACGTAATTTTATTGAATAGCCACGATAAAATATTTCGTCGTGGTCGTTTAATATTTTGCTGTCGTCAAATAATATTCTGTTGATTGCATGGTGTGAAATAATGAATCATTCGGTCGTTTTAAATGAAGAAGTAATTTTTTCAGTAAAATATTTCATTGACGGTAAAAAAAATCGTGTTGAATCAGACGCAGAGTGCTTTAAACTAATCACAGCGGTTATGGACAGGAAAACGCCATTTTCTCTAATCAAACCAAAAATATGATTATTTCAGAAAAAAATTAGTTAGTTTCGAGTATATAATTTAATGATATCAAAAGTCAAGAGATTGTTTTTATTTACATCTGATGATCTAGTCTGAAAAATTATAATTGGCCTACAGCTTGCTTGGAAATCTATTGACAATCAGATCAAGTCATATGAATAGATTGTACGTTTCAGCAGGTAAGACAACGAATGCCAGAAAATTGTTTGGATTATAAATAATTAATACGTTGTAATGCATATATTTACGTATATACACACATACACAGCTTACGCAACGTCATACAAGACCGAAGTCAGGCCATTCTGTTATATGAAAAACTCAGATCCATGCTGCGTTTAATATTGCCGAGACTGGGCATTTATAATAGCGAGAAATTTTTGCTAATAGGCGACCTCATGTGACGAGCGTATAAACTACTTGAGTAGTATTCCATATTCCAAGCAAACCAACGGATTACATCAAACGAATTTATGATTGGTTCAATAAAGTAATTATTTCTGATGATAACAAGCATTTCATTGTTTCTATCAAATACACTTATTTGTGCCAAATGAGTTCGGCATATTTGGATCGTGATCGTAATTTATTGCAATAAGAATATATTTCATCCGAATAAGGTGATATATTATTGAAAAGTAATCAATATACGGTTGAGTCTTGGCTTCCGGGTTGGAGCCGCGTTGATGAACGGTGTGTTGCCGACGTTTCGTAAACATTGCAGTTTACTTCATCAGGGCGAGAGGTAACCTGATACTGGTTACCTCCAGACAGGGTGTCCCTATTTATCCGGAGCTGGAGTCATCGGAGCGTGACGTTCCAGTTGGGTGGAGTTGACCAATCAGGTGTTTTTAATTGATTGGCCAATCAATTAAAAAACCGGGAGGATGGCGTCCCAAATTGGGTGGGTCTGATATCCTTTATCCCTATTGATGTTGTTGGGATGTTTCCGAATTTCAAGTGCTTCTCTGTATTTTCGAGGGAAGTACTGTTTCGAGTTTGCCAGAGATGTGGTCTGGTCAAACAGGATTTCATGACCCGTTTCCATTTTGTGTTCCGCCAGAGCTGAGATGGTGTGGTGTTTTAGCTTGACGCATCTTTCATGTTCTTTAAGGCGAGTGCTGATCTTCCTCCCGGTTTCTCCGATATAGACTTTTCCACAGGAACAAGGGATCCTGTATACCCCTGATGAGCTGAGTGGAGGGCGATTGTCTTTTGGAGAGGTTAGGATTTGTCCGATTTTTCGAGGTGGTTTGAAAATCGGTTTGATGTTGTTCTTTCTCAGGATTCTCCCTATGGAGTCAGTTACTCCTTGAACGTAGGGGAGGAAGGCACATTTTCTTGTATTTTCAGTTGTTGTGTCCGTCTCGGGGTTAGCGGGGTTTCGGAGTTTTCTGATGGTACGCTTGATTTGATGAAGAGGGTAGCCGTTGGACTGGAGAGTTTTGTGTAAGTGATTCAGTTCTTGGTTGAGGCTGCTGGGGTCTGAGACTACGAGAGCCCTGTGTGCGAGAGACCTGATGACGGATTCTTTTTGTGAGGGGTGGTGATGTGACGCTGCATGTAGGTACCTATTGGTGTGAGTAGGCTTGCGATACACCCCGTGGCCTAGATGTCCATTGGGTTTTTTGGTGACCAGTACATCCAGGAATGGAAGTTGGTTGTTCTGTTCCGTTTCCATGGTGAATCGTATGTTGGGGTGTTGGCTATTTAGGAAGGCGAGGAAAGCTGGGAGGGTTTCTTTACCATGACGCCAAATGACGAAGGTGTCATCGACATATCTGAGCCAAACTTCTGGTTTATGTTGGGCTTTTGAGAGGACTTGCTTCTCGAAGTGTTCCATGAAAATGTCTGCGATGATGGGGGATATCGGGGATCCCATAGCGGCCCCGGTGACTTGTTCATAGTACTCTCCTTGGTAAAGAAAGTAGGTGGAAGTGAGGCAGTGTTCGATTAGGGGAAGTAGGTGTTCGGGTATCTTCTTGGAGAATTTTATGATTTCTAAGGTGTCCTGGATGGGAACCTTCGTAAACAATGATTCGACATCAAAACTGACTAGTATGTCATCCGGGTGTAATCGGAGCTGCTGGATTTTCTCAACGAAGTCTTTTGAGTTCAGGATGCGTGAGCCAGAGTTCTGTAGGAGTGGTTTGAGTTCGGATGCTAGGTAACGTGAGAGGCGGTATGTGGGTGAGTTTATTGCGCTGACTATTGGTCTTAGGGGTATGTTGGTTTTGTGGATTTTTGGTAGACCGTATAATCTCGGGGGGTGTGATTCTTTAGGTGTAATTGCTTTTTTGGTGGAGTCAGTGAGGTTGCTTTTCTTTATGAGTGTGGTGGTGTGCTTTTCTAATTTTGATGTGGGATCTTTACGGATTTTGCGATAGGTGGCGTCATCTAGGAGTGCATGGATTTTGGTGTGGTAATCAGTTCTGTTGAGGACTACTGTGGCATTCCCTTTGTCTGCTGGTAGTACAATTATGTCCGAGTTATCGTTTAGTTCTCGTAGGGCTAAGCGTTCGGGTCTGGTGAGGTTGGATTTGGGGACTTTGGCGTTCCGTAGGATGTTTGTTGTTTGTCTCCGGATGTTGTTCGCTGCTTCTGTTGGGAGACCGAAGATGGCGTCTTCGATTTGGGAAATAATTTCTTCTTTGGGGATTCTGGATGGAGCGATCGCGAAGTTTGGACCTTTGGATAGAGCCGATATAGCTTCGTGGGACAGGGTGGCGTTACTTAGGTTCTTGACAGTGTCTTTAGGTGGTGTAGGGGTTTTGGACTGTGGGTCGAGTTTCTCGAATTTCTTTATTAGTTGTTCCGAACTTTGCTGGTGGATGCGTTTTTCCGCTGAGATGCGATCGACTGTTTCCCAGATGTCTGGTCGCAGAGTGGATGCGAGAGTAAGGTGAAGGTGCATTGTCCGTTCGGAAATGAGGTGTAGTTGGAGTTTAGTGTGTGTAATGCGTTCCCGTAGGAGAGCTAAACTAGTGCGCTTGAGTATGCGTTTGGATTTTTCCGTGCCGAGGAGATCTTTGATGCGTAGGAATTTCGGGATGATGTTGTTGTCCCTGCATCTTTTCAAAAAGGCTAGATTGGTCAGATGTTTGGATAGGGACGACCTGTTCTTGCTAAAAGAGTTGACTTTAGCGAGGATTCCCTCCCCGTGGAGGAGTTTGATATGGTCTTTGAGGCTTCCGCGGGTAGATTCTGGATGAGTCTTGGCTTCCGGGTTGGAGCCGCGTTGATGAACGGTACGTGTGTTGCCGACGTTTCGTAAACATTGCAGTTTACTTCATCAGGGCGAGAGGTAACCTGATACTGGTTACCTCCAGACAGGGTGTCCCTATTTATCCGGAGCTGGAGTCATCGGAGCGTGACGTTCCAGTTGGGTGGAGTTGACCAATCAGGTGTTTTTAATTGATTGGCCAATCAATTTAAAAAATTGACTGGCCAATCAATTAAAAACACCTGAAAATTGATTGGCCAATCAATTAAAAACACCTGATTGGTCAACTCCACCCAACTGGAACGTCACGCTCCGACGACTCCAGCTCCGGATAAATAGGGACACCCTGTCTGGAGGTAACCAGTATCAGGTTACCTCTCGCCCTGATGAAGTAAACTGCAATGTTTACGAAACGTCGGCAACACACCGTTCATCAACGCGGCTCCAACCCGGAAGCCAAGACTCATCCAGAATCTACCCGCGGAAGCCTCAAAGACCGAATCAATATACGGTATTACTGAGTGAAAACTTTATATCGTTAAATTGATAATATATGTCAATGATTCAACTGCAGTTTTATCGAATCGCAAGCAATAAAACGTATTCCATAGGTTCAATGATAATTTCGTTCTATCGACAATATATTACGTTGACTCACTGATAATTTTATTGAATTTCGAGCAATAAGATGAATTTCGTAGATTCAATGATAATTTCGTTGAAAAAAGACTTTTTTTTTTCTCAGTGTATGCTCTTTGTTTGGAACCATTTTATTCTCTACATTTTATGCTACACGGAATGTTCAAACCATTTTCAACGTGTCAGGTTCCACTCGATTCGTCAAGTATTGTCATGATATCCTGATTTTTGTTTCAGGAGCCAAATCAACCCAGGCTACCCCCCACGGTGAGTTAAAGATACAGAGATTTTCGATAGTGACAGATATTCAATTGTTGTTCGAATTTAGCTCAAGCGAGTCGAGCACCGCGGAATCAACTTTTCAAGTATTGTGTCTCGAAATATTTAACAGCACACTTAACATTTTGTAGCCCGTACACCGAGAGAAAATATTTTTTGAGTGAAAAAGATTATGGTTAACTAGACTAAAATCTGTGATTGCGGGTGAGCAATCATATATGTGGTTGATTCAACGAGAATATTTGGTTGAAAAAAAAAGTTAATCCAACCTAATATGTGATTGAATCAACTTCTTCATTGAGTCAGGTAGACAACGAGCGTTTTTCTGGCAATACTATATATTTTCGTATCATCAAAATATTTGGTTGCAATAACCGAATCATTGATCAAACCCATCATCAATTGTTTCGTTCGAATCGAATCCAGCGACCTAATCAAGGCCGAATGGGGTTGATGTGATTGTACAATTTAGTCAGATCAACTACACATTTTGTTACACTGACATTTACCGCTGATCAAGTGGATCTCAAATTTATTCACACGAAATGAACATTGTGTTGCGTTGCACATGCATGTGGTTAATTGCATTCCAAAAAATGTTCCACTCAACGCTGATTTGGGTTGTTAACAGAATCTTTTGGATTCACTGTATAATACATTCATTCAATCTAAAAACATATCGTTTCGGAATATCACTAGAGTGTAATTGAGTGGATCACAGTTCCTATCAGACCAATAACAAAACTTGATCGTATCAGCAATAAAATGTATTCAATGCGATTATATTTTGATCAAGCCAAATGCATATTTTACTTGTTTGAAATAATAGATCTGTTCGGTGAAGCACGATTTTTTCAATGGGTAGGAAGTGATTATTGGGTTGAATGAAGTAATATAACTGAAATTGGATAGAATCGTTTCTTTATTTGAATGAACACTGTTAGTTTCTCGGACGTTATATCCCAAGATATACGTACATACATAATACATATATTGATATACGTGTACACATATAGTAAACCATACGTTGCGCGAAAAGATATCTATTGTTGCGCAGCGTTGTTATCAACGGTCCACCGCGCACATGTGTCCAATTTGGCCAAGCTTCGACTGCACGTGATTGGCTGTGCAAGTTTTATATTCGGACGACACCTTCGGGGCGCGTCTTGGCGACGAAAGTTTTTTTACATCTTTGAACGTGAAATGAATGTTGATGTGACCGTCGTATAGCAGACCTAGGCAAGTTATTAATTATGCGAATGAATTCGGCGTCTAGTACTAGGAAATTTTGCGGAGGGCCCTTTTTCACTCCAGGGAAGTGAATTCCCGAGTCAGGACCACATGGGTCCACATAGGTCCATTCCCCACGTCGTAATTTGGAACAGGGTCCTGGCTGGTCCTCTCGGGAATTTTTAGCAGGGGTACCGATGGGCAATGTTCAAAATAGAAACAATTACAAAGTACGATCAGCGTTGGAGAAAATTCAAGTTAGCAATATATAGATGCAAAAAATGTATTATATAAAAATTATCACATGTTGTAACAAGTATATATTGTAAGGTGAGAGCTGATACAGAAATACAGGACCCTATCTCTATATCCCGTACCACAGTCCAAGGCCAACTGTCCTGATCCCTGCTGTCTGCAATGAGGTAAACAAAGGGCTCCGTACAGCGGTAACAACACTGCCAGAACACGGGACCATGTCTCTCTCCTAACAATATTTACAAATATGTATACGTACATACATGATATGATCTGCAAAATCAGCAAGCTGCAGCAGACCATCAAGAGACTCGGTATAGAGTCTCAAGCCAAGTTATACATAAAGAAAAGAAAAAATTTACGCGCCTGTTAAATAAAGGAAGGCACCAGTACCGGTATTCTAATTATTCAATGTTTATTATTATATACCGGGTATGCAAGAAACCGAGTTTATATGTCAGGGCGCTCCGATCACCGACCTGTCACCGATGACTCCCGGAAGACAAGTGACCAGATAAGTGCTGCGGCGGTCCAGCTAGACCCAGCACCTGCCGGTTTATTCCCGAGTCTAAGGGCCGTACCCCCGGCTATCAGTTCCCGCGATTATAACACGCGAGAGACTCAACGAGTCTATATATACCCGAGCGACCACTGTTTCGGCCGAACGATATTTCTGAAGTTGTATATTATACCTGATATACCTCAATTTCTCTTTCACCTTGAACGTAAGGTTCGTTTCAAACAATAACACCTTCGAGTTGGTCTGAACCTGTCTATGAGATTCGCTCAACTACGTTATTGTGTTGTGGTGAACAATTTCTCGTATTGGGTAAACAAATTATTCGATTGGTTCAATAACAGATTCAATCTGCTGAATTGATGTAATCGTTTCGAATGAATGCATCAAAAAGTTGCATTAACAAGTTTCTGACTTGTTGGGATCATTGCTTCGTTTTGAGTAGAAACAAATTAGGTTGTTGGAACAATTTTTTGTTTATTTGCGACGAACAGATTTTTAGTCCAATGAACAATTCCTCGTATTGGGTAAACAAATTATTCGGTTGTTTCAATAGCAGATTTCGTCTGCTGAATTGATGTAATCGTTTCGAATGAATGCATCAAAAAGTTGCATTAACAAGCTTCTGACTTGTTGGGACCATTGCTTCGTTTTGAGTAGAAACAAATTAGGTTGTTGGAACAATTTATTATTTATTTGCAACGACCAGATTTTTAGTCCAGTTAACAAAATTACCGGGTGTCTCATTTTAATCTTACACCTGATTTATTTCGGAAAGTACTGCTCGGATCGAGTAATAAGTAATATCAAACTTTTAGGATTTGTAGGGGAACGTTCAAAAATAATTTAAAAAATTTTTTTTAATAACAAATGGTGGCGTAAAAATGGAAAACATGTTTTTCTTAAATGGGAACATGACTTATTTTGTTCAACAAAAAATCTGTTAGGTCAAAACTAACAACTTTTGTAGGAAACATTTTTCAATTGTTATTAACAATTGTCCATGTTTGGCGTGTGTGTGTGTGTGTGCACGTATGCATACATGCATGCGTGCATGCGTGCGTGCGTGCCAAACATGTACAATTGTTAGTAACAATTGAAGAATGTTTTCTACAGAAGATGTTAGTTTTGACCTAACAAATTTTTTGTTGAAAATAAGTCTGGTTCCCATTTAGAAAAACATGGTGTCGTAAATATGACGCACGTGTTTCTTTTTCAATGGGAGCATAACTTATTTTCAACAAAAAATTTGTTAGGTCAAAACTAATATAATAATATCTTCTGTAGAAAACATTTTTCAATTGTTATTAAAAATTGTTCATGTTTGACACGCACGCATGCACGCATGCATGTATGCATACATGCACACAGACACAAACACACACGCCAAACATGGACAATTGTTAATAACAATTGAAAAATGTTTACTACAAAAGTTATTAGTTTTGACCTAAAAATTTTTTTGTTGAACAAAACAAGTCATGTTCCCATTAAAAAAAACATGTTTTCCATTTTTACGCCACCATTTGTTATTACATAAAATTGAAAAAATTATTTTTGAACGTCCCCCTCGAAATCCTAAAAGTTTAATATTACTTATTACTCGATCCGAGCAGTACTTTCCGAGATAAATCAGGTGTAAGATTAAAATGGGACACCCGGTATATCTACTACTCGACTCAAATATTTAGTTAAACCAACCATATTGGAATTGTTCAACTAAGCGCGCGGTACTGAATTCAATCAAGGAATACTTGACTGAAGCCAATTTTTACTGACCAAATATGTTTAGTTGACTCAAAAAATCCTTTCTCTCGGTGTATGTTCTGCAGGTGGTAAGATTGATTGAATCCTTAAAAATAAAAACTATGCGTACGTCATCACGATATAGATAAAATGTGTTTTTTGAACGTTATGCTGTTTGTTTGGAACCATTTTATTCTCTACATTTTATGCTACACGGAATGTTCAAACCATTTTCAACATGTCAGGTTCCACTCGATTTGTCAAATATTGTCATGATATCCTGATTTTTGTTTCAGAAGTCGACCCAGGCGCCGGTTCCAGCAGCAGCAGTAAGTTAAAGATACAGAGAATTTCGATAGTGACAGATATTCACTTGTTGTTCGAATTTATAACGTTATGCTCTTTGTTTGGAACCATTTTATTCTCTACATTTTATGCTACACGGAATGTTCAAACCATTTTCAACATGTCAGGTTCCACTCGATTCGTCAAGTATTGTCATGATATCCTGATTTTTGTTTCAGGATCGACCACCCGCGGTCCCAGACGCAAAGGTAGTTAAAGATACAGAGATTTTCGATAGTGACAGATATTCACTTGTTGTTCGAATTTATAACGTTATGCTCTTTGTTTGGAACCATTTTATTCTCTACATTTTATGCTATAATACACGGAATGTTCAAACCATTTTCAACATGTCAGGTTCCACTCGATTCGTCAAGTATTGTCATGATATCTTGATTTTTGTTTCAGTCGTCCACCAAACCCAGGTTATCCCCCCCAGTGAGTTAAAGATACAGAGATTTTCGATAGTGACAGATATTCGCTTGTTGTTCGAATTTATAACGTTATGCTCTTTGTTTGGAACCATTTTATTCTCTACATTTTATGCTATAATACACGGAAGGTTCAAACCGTTTTCAACATGTCAGGTTCCACTCGATTCGTCAAGTATTGTCATGATATCCTGATTTTTGTTTCAGGAGCCCACCCACCCCAGGCTACCCCCCACGGTGAGTTAGAGATATAGAGATTTTCGATAGTGACAGATATTCACTTGTTGTTCGAATTTAGCTCAAGCGAGTCGAGCACCACGGAATCAATTTTTCAAGTATTGTGTCTCGAAATATTCAACGGTATACTTATTTTGCAGCAATTATTCTGCAGACTTATCGAATCGTGATGCCTACATTTTAGTATCACAGGAAGTAAGATTTAAAATCGTAAATTCGACCATTCGTCGAACTCATGTACCTACATCAAGAGCAATCAACTTTTGAAGTGTTGTGTCATGAAATATTTAACAGCACACTTAACATTTTGTAGCACGTATGTTCTGCAGGTGGTAAGATTCATTGAATCGTTAAAAATAAAAACTATGCGTACGTCATCACGATATAGATAAAATGTGTTTTTTGAACGTTATGCTCTTTGTTTGGAGCCATTTTATTCTCTACATTTAATGCTACACGGAATGTTCAAACCATTTTGAACATGTCAGGTTCCACTCGATTCGTCAAGTATTGTCATGATATCCTGATTTTTGTTTCAGGCGCCCACCAAGGCGCGGGTCCCAGCAGCATCAGTAAGTTAAAGATACAGAGATTTTCGATAGTGACAGATATTCACTTGTTGTTCGAATTTATAACGTTATGCTCTTTGTTTGGAACTATTTTATTCTCTACATTTTATGCTATAATACACGGAATGTTTAAACCATTTTCAACATGTCAGGTTCCACTCGATTCGTCAAGTATTGTCATGATATCTTGATTTTTGTTTCAGTCGTCCACCAAACCCAGGTTATCCCCCCCGGTGAGTTAAAGATACAGAGATTTTCGATAGTGACAGATATTCGCTTGTTGTTCGAATTTATAACGTTATGCTCTTTGTTTGGAACCATTTTATTCTCTACATTTTATGCTATAATACACGGAAGGTTCAAACCGTTTTCAACATGTCAGGTTCCACTCGATTCGTCAAGTATTGTCATGATATCCTGATTTTTGTTTCAGGAGCCCACCCACCCCAGGCTACCCCCCACGGTGAGTTATAGATATAGAGATTTTCCATAGTGACAGATATTCACTTGTTCGAATTTAGCTCAAGCGAGTCGAGCACCACGGAATCAATTTTTCAAGTATTGTGTCTCGAAATATTCAACGGTATACTTATTTTGCAGCAATTATTCTGCAGACTTATCGAATCGTGATGCCTACATTTTAGTATCACAGGAAGTAAGATTTAAAATCGTAAATTCGACCATTCGTCGAACTCATGTACCTACATCAAGAGCAATCAACTTTTGAAGTGTTGTGTCACGAAATATTTAACAGCACACTTAACATTTTGTAGCACGTATGTTCTGCAGGTGGTAAGATTCATTGAATCGTTAAAAATAAAAACTATGCGTACGTCATCACGATATAGATAAAATGTGTTTTTTGAACGTTATGCTCTTTGTTTGGAGCCATTTTATTCTCTACATTTAATGCTACACGGAATGTTCAAACCATTTTCAACATGTCAGGTTCCACTCGATTCGTCAAGTATTGTCATGATATCCTGATTTTTGTTTCAGGCGCCCACCAAGGCGCGGGTCCCAGCAGCATCAGTAAGTTAAAGATACAGAGATTTTCGATAGTGACAGATATTCACTTGTTGTTCGAATTTATAACGTGATGCTCTTTGTTTGGAACTATTTTATTCTCTACATTTTATGCTATAATACACGGAAGGTTCAAACCGTTTTCAACATGTCAGGTTCCACTCGATTCGTCAAGTATTGTCATGATATCCTGATTTTTGTTTCAGGAGCCCACCCACCCCAGGCTACCCCCCACGGTGAGTTAGAGATATAGAGATTTTCGATAGTGACAGATATTCACTTGTTGTTCGAATTTAGCTCAAGCGAGTCGAGCACCGCGGAATCAAATTTTCAAGTATTGTGTCTCGAAATATTTAACGTTATACTTATTTTGCAGCAATTATTCTGCAGACTTATCGAATCGTTATGCCTTCATTTTAGTATCACAGGAAGTAAGATTTAAAATCGTAAAATGGTACCGAAGTGGAAAATCGACCATTCGTCGAACTCATGTACCTACATCAAGAGCAATCAACTTTTGAAGTGTTGTGTCACGAAATATTTAACAGCACACTTAACATTTTGTAGCACGTATGTTCTGCAGGTGGTAAGATTCATTGAATCGTTTAAAATAAAAACTATGCGTACGTTATCACGATATAGATAAAATGTGTTTTTTGAACGTTATGCTCTTTGTTTGGAACCATTTTATTCTCTACATTTTATGCTACACGGAATGTTCAAACCATTTTCAACATGTCAGGTTCCACTCGATTCGTCAAGTATTGTCATGATATCCTGATTTTTGTTTCAGGAGGCCGCCCACCCGGTAGCCGTAACAAAATCAAAGGTAAGTTAAAGGTACAGAGATTTTCGATAATGACAGATATTAACTTGTTGTTCGAATTTATAACGTTATGCTCTTTGTTTGGAACCATTTTATTCTCTACATTTTATGCTACACGGAATGTTCAAACCATTTTCAACATGTCAGGTTCCACTCAATTCGTCAAGTATTGTCATGATATCCTGATTTTTGTTTCAGGAGCCCACCCACCCCAGGCTACCCCCCACGGTGAGTTAGAGATATAGAGATTTTCGATGGTGACAGATATTCGCTTGTTGTTCGAATTTATAACGTTATGCTCTTTGTTTGGAACCATTTTATTCTCTACATTTTATGCTACACGGAATGTTCAAACCATTTTCAAGATGTCAGTTTCCACTCAATTCGTCAAGTATTGTCATGATATCCTGATTTTTGTTTCAGGAGCCCACCCACCCCAGGCTACCCCCCACGGTGAGTTGAAGATACAGAGATTTTCGATGGTGACAGATATTCGCTTGTTGTTCGAATTTATAACGTTATGCTCTTTGTTTGAAACCATTTTATTCTCTACATTTTATGCTACACGGAATTTTCAAACCATTTTCAACATGTCAGGTTCCACTCAATTCGTCAAGTATTGTCAGGATATCCTCATTTTTGTTTCAGGAATCGGCCACCCAGCCCAGGCTACCCCCCACGGTGAGTTAAAGATACAGAGATTTTCGATGGTGACAGATATTCGCTTGTTGTTCGAATTTATAACGTTATGCTCTTTGTTTGGAACCATTTTATTTCCTACATTTTATGCTACACGGAATGTTCAAACCATTTTCAACATGTCAGGTTCCACTCGATTCGTCAAATATTGTCATGATATTCTGATTTTTGTTTCAGGAGTCAACTCAGGCGCGGGTCCCAGGAGCATCCGTAAGTTAAAGATACAGAGATTTTCGGTAGTGACAGATATTCACTTGTTGTTCGAATTTAGCTCAACCGAGTCGAGCACCGCGGAATCAATTTTTCAAGTATTGTGTCTCGCAATATTTAGCGGTATACTTATTTTGCAGCAATTATTCTGCAGACTTATCGAATCGTTATGCCTACATTTTAGTATCACAGGAAGTAAAATTTGAAATCGTAAAATGGTACTGAAGTGGAAAATCGACCATTCGTCGAACTCATCTATATCTGGAGCAATCAACTTTTGAAGTGTTGTGTCACGAAATATTTACCAGCACACTTAACATTTTGTAGCACGTATGTTCTGCAGCTGGTAAGATTCATTGAATCGTTAGAAATAAAAACTATGCGTACGTCATCACGATATAGATAAAATGTGTTTTTTGAACGTTATGCTCTTTGTTTGTAACCACTTTATTTTCCAGTTTATTTACCAGTTTATTCTCTACATTTTATACTATAATACACGGAATGTTCAAACCATTTTCAACATGTCAGGTTCCACTCGATTCGTCAAGTATTGTCATGATATCCCGATTTTTGTTTCAGGAGTCGATGTACTCGAGGCTTTCATCCACGGTGAGTTAAAGATACAGAGATTTTCGATAATGACAGATATTCGCTTGTTCATCGAATTTAGCTCAAGCAAGTCGAGCACCGCGGAATGAAGACTTAATCACAGTCCTCTTCACTTAAATTTCAGCTGACTTGAAAATTGTCGAAGACACACTGAAAGATCAGGCGATCTATGTTAAATACGTGTCCGACGGTAAGTTCAAAACAATGTCACCCAATGAAGATATTCAAGTCATAGCTACTAAGACGTGCGTCAAATATTGACAGAGTACAATAGTGTCATGATGTCCATACCTATTTTATTTTCAGTTCCGGAATCCGGGTTGCAGATCGAAGACGCTAGTAAGTGATAAGTGGATACACTTACTTGACCAATTTATACGTCTACCAAAACGCTCGAATTATCTTTGTCTCCTATGCCATGATGATATCAAGAGACTCGGTAGAGTCTCGAGCCAAGTACATTAAAAAAAAATTTTTTACGCGCGAGGGACTCAACGGCTCTATATACCCGAGCGAACTCTGTTTCGGCCGAACGGCAATTTTCAAGTCGTGTTTATTCCGTCTTCGTGACAAATATCGCTTTTCGGATGCAAGGTTTTGAATCTGGGTGCGAAAAGCTCTCATTTATGCTCAATTTGAACGTAATCAGTTAACTGAGAGCTTAGATATGATCAATTATAGATTTCTGATACCCCGTCGTCAATTTCGTTTCCTCCGTCGAACGTCGTTTCCAAATTCTGAATACATAATACGATAGAAAGTCGTTCGAGTAATAGGAAAGTTACATGGTGTTGAAATATCACAGAGTTTCCGATCTATCTAGTATAATACATGCAAACAGACGAAACAACATTGTCCATGGCCGTCGAGTTACCGACCGTGTTGTCGTTCCATGTCGGCTGCTAGTGCGGCTACTAGATTGAGTGAGGTTAGGTTCTGCTAGGTTGACGAAGCGGTCAACAAGAGTTTTTATTCGCTATGTGTGCCTAGACAACTAGCGTCACGATCGTGACGAATAATCAGACTTTCAGTAGGAGAGGACAGAACAAGAGCTGGCCGTAATTGGCAGGATTATTCGCGACTTTTGATGCTGTCCAATCAGTGTGCTGGACTTCTCCCACTGAAAGTATCTTTTTTTGCCACCCCGAGCGCATTCGTTGAATT
The DNA here is from genome assembly GCA_018257835.1 of Euura lappo. NCBI lineage: Eukaryota > Metazoa > Arthropoda > Insecta > Hymenoptera > Tenthredinidae > Euura > Euura lappo. The sequence continues at coordinate 30,419 of JAEUYN010001418.1, forward strand.
CAGCTTGCGTCCAAGGTCATGCACATAGCGAAATACGAATTCGCGTATGTTAATTATTGTTACCGCTGAGCATATTATGATAATGTGACGTTATTGACGACTTATTTATGATAGGATAAAAAAGAATGAAATTTATGATTCTCCACTGAAATGGATATGATTTCTAAGAGAATGAGATAAAGTCATTGAAATTTGGAAATACATAACCTATGGGATTGATCGTGCTATATTGTAATTGAATTGAAATAATACTCTACGATGTTGAACGTTCGCATCATGCTGTGTCTTGTGTAAAAATATTAATTCGGACGAGCGATATTTATTTATTTATTTATTACAAAGCCCAACAGGCGAACCCAAGGCAGGGCTTGAGAAGTACAAAAAGAAAACATACACAGAAGAGAGGTATACGCACAAAAAAAAAACATAAGCATAATATAGTGCAACCAGGTAATAATACAATCAAAAGGAGAGACTAATGTACATTATTGGTAAAAAAGGTTCTAGCCGTGTTTAAAATAGAAGCCAGGCACATAATGCAAGGATCACAAAGATCAGCGATGGCGTTAAAATTACTACAGGCTATGTAGTGCGGAGCGCGGCGCGCTATGTCACTGCGAGTGCCATCGAGATAAAAGAAAGTGCGATCTCTTGCAGCGGGACGCGGAACATGGAAGGGGAGAAGCCCCAACAAGCCAGGACAATCAATGACATTGGTCAAGAGTTTCGCGAGAAAGGCAACAGCAGCGACATCACGCCTCACGGACAGCATAGATACATTAAAACGACGGCACAACTCCACCTCATCAATACCCCTAGCAGGGTATACCGAGTCCGCCTTGAAAGCCAGATATTTCAGAAATTTTCTCTGGACATTTTCGACCAGCTTAATGTCCTTAGCAGTTTGTGGGTACCATACAAGGGAGCAATATTCAAGCTTGGACCGCACGAAGGCATAGTACAATGTTTTTAAAGCCAAAGGATCGCTAAAAGAGCGACAGGATCTAAACAGGAAACCAAGCATCCTGGTGGCCTCGGAAACAATCCGGGAAATATGCAGAGTGAACCGGAATTCACTGTCGAAGGTGACGCCGAGGTCAGTGATAGAGCATACCCTGGCTAGAGGGGCATCATCCAGCCCATAATCAAACGAAACGGAATTGTGACCCCGATAAAAAGACAGGACTTTACATTTGCCAACGTTAAGCGGCAGATGATTCAAGGCACACCACTCTGATATACCAATAAGATCACGTTGTAAGGAAAGGCAGTCAAGGCGGGAACGGATTACACGAAATAACTTAAGATCATCTGCATACATCAGCACATCACAAGTCAACGGCAAAACAATGTCATTTATAAACATATTGAAAAGCAGCGGCCCAAGGTGAGAACCCTGCGGGACACCAGAGGTGGGAACAAAAGGTTCAGACCTATGCCCATTGAGGTCAACAAAATGCACGCGCCCATGGAGATAGGAAGCCATAAGGGCAACTAGATCACCATGGACGCCGTAGCCGGAGAGCTTTTCCAACAAAATGCTATGGTCAATTCTATCAAAGGCCTTCGAGAAATCAGTATAGATTACATCAACTTGCTCCCTTCTATCCAGGGAAGAACTCAAGGTTCGCGAGAGCAGAGCAAGGTTAGTTAGCGTTGACCTACCTGGAAAGAAACCATGCTGCAAAGGGGTAATGGACCCTGAGACCTGCCGAAAGATGTGGCCATAGAGACATGACTCGAACGCCTTAGCGAAAACAGATATAATAGCAATAGGCCGATAATTGATGATTTGGGACGTTTCACCACTCTTAAACACAGGGCAAATTCTCGCTGATTTCCAAGAATCAGGGAATATACCACGGCGCAGTGACAGATTGAATAGATAACATAACGGTTTCATAAAAACGTATGCACAATCCCGTACAACCAAATTGGGAATCTGGTCGATACCTGCTGAAAGCTTAGCCTTGAGGGAACGCAGAGCAAGAAGCACTTCATTTTCGGAAATAACCAAAGTTGTAGACCTAGAGAAGCCAGAGAAGGCAGATACAGAAAAAGGGCGATCAGGTACTCGAAAAACACTACTAAAGAAGTCAGCAAAACTATTAACTATACCAACTGGGTCATCGAAACTAACACCATCACGCCACATGACCTCAGGGACACGAGGGCCACCCTTGAGCCGACTAACATAAGACCAAAATGCAGCCGGATCACTAATGACAGCACTCTCTTGTGCAGCCAGGTAGGTCGAGTACGTGTTATCAATTAACAGTTTAACAGCGGCACGGAGAGCTTTATACTGCTCTAATAGAGCCGCAGAACCCGTACGCAAGAACCTAGATCTAAGGTTATTCTTAAGATTCAACTTATTTATAATTTCGGCGGTAAACCACTCAGGAAAGTGGGTGCGCCCCTGCCTATGCCTAGCCGTGTGTTTGGGGACAGAGGAGTCAACGGCAGTAAATAGAGTGTCATAAAACTGCTTACAAGCTACATTGACATCCGAACAAAGAAGAAGAGCAGACCAGTCCAGCTTAGAAAGATTCTCGTAGAGCAAGACAAAGTTAGCCTTCTTGAAGTTATAGCGCGGAGAAACAGAGCTGTTGGCCCGACTCGTCTGAGATACCAGTGTGGCCTGGACATGAAAAGGGAGGGCAGGATGATAGTCATCTTCACCAACAAGCGGGGCCAAGGATCGGTTAACACAAACATTCAAATCAGAAAACACGAGGTCCAGCCGATCCCCCCGAAAATTTGGCACAAAGTTATATTGAGAGAATCCCATCAAGCTAGAGACGCTCCGAAGGTTGGTGGTCTTGACATCGCCAGCAAGAGGATCGCGCGCGAAACCCGGCGCATTGAAATCACCCAGAAACAGTATGTGGCCCCCAAAGCCCAAACACAACGACTCCAGCATGTCAAAGAATAATGAAAAAAGGTCAGCCTGGAAATCAGGCGGCAAGTACACAACAATGACAAACAGTATAACATCCTTAACTATAATCTTGAGTCCCACGATGCTAGCCGAAGGGAAGCTGGACATTATGTCCCCGAAGTCAACGAGAGTCGCAGGTATGTGCCTCTTCACCGCGGCGAGGACCCCGCCTCCCCTTCTGCCCAGCCGGTCACAACGATGAACGGCGTAGGCACTCAGATCAAAAAGCTCAGAGCTGAATACAGAAGGCTTGAGCCAAGATTCGGTGAGCAGGATCAAGTCAAACTCTTGATCAGCTGTGGCACATAGCATATCTCTGGTCTTCGTGTTAAGACCACGAACATTCTGATAGTAACACAGCAAAGGGGAGGTATCTCGCAAGTTGGGCTCTGCTAGTTTAAAGAATTCAGCCGAACAGACGCCGAAGCTGAGGCAGAAGTCGAGGAGGTGGAGGCAGAGGAAGAAGCAGAAGCCTTGCTCTTTACAATCTGCAGGACCCCACGTCGGTGACGTAAGGCAAGACCAGTTTCACCAGCCGCCTTGCGCTCCTTGAGTTCGCACCGAAGGCTCTGGTACTCCTTCTGCTGCTTAGGGGTGCGGTCTGGGGAGATATAAACACGGCTGTAGCGGTCACAGGTGCGAAGAAGATGGGCGGCACGAAGGATGGTCGCTGCTTCCGTATCCGATGCAAAAATCACCTTTATAGGCGGGGGGCTGGCGCCAGACCGCTCACGGTTGCCAATCCGAAAGAAACGGATGCCATCCAGGTCCACCGACGGCACAAGGAACCGGAACATACTCGTGAGGGCATCGAGGACACGCGCCCGTTGGGCTACAGGAGGAGCAGGAGTGGATTCTGCAAGACCAAAGATCATAACTGGCGGCTCTGAGTAGGCGATCACCCAGCTCGGCAGCAACATCATCCACATCGCATGCTCGTCGTCCATCCACAGGAGCAGAGTCAGCCCGGGACACATGAACCAGCTGATCGGTGACACCTTTCACAGCAGCGTTAGCATCAGCCTGCGCAGCCTCAAGAGCGAGACATCTCGCAGACAAGGCATCTATGTCATCACGACAGGTAGAAGCATCAGTACGCAGTTCGCCCAGCTTCTGCTCAACAGCTTCAAGAGCTGCACGAAAGCCAAGTATCTCCTGCCTCAAATCCCCCACTTCATTTTTGATCAGGAGCAACTCCGCCCGGATAAACTGCTTCAAGTCACTGACCAGCGCTTCATCCTGAGGAAGACAGGGCGACAAGCAGCAGGTGAGGCGAGTACGCGTGGCATCCAGAATCTTGATTTTGGCAGCACAGCTGGGATGGAAAGATCTACAGCATTTAGCACAGGAGAGAGGGCTGGCAACAGCTTTGGAGCAGCCGGCACAAATAGTAGGGCCGGTGGCAGAGGAAGAACCGCTAGACATGACAGCTAGGTGTGTTCAACACTGGCAAGAGGCACGTTCGGAACACTAGCAATCAGAGAACACGCACACCAAGGGAACGCGCACCAATACAGATAAGCCTCTGTTTTGAAGTAAGCCAACCGTGACTGATCAGAGAGATACACGGCCCGTAGACCAGAAAATATACAGCATATCAGAGAACGTAAAACGCAAAAATCCACGTCAAAACCAGGCTAAACAAGAGATGGCGGTAGATAACAACACGCGTTCCAGTGAAGTGCACATAATCGTCAAAAAACGAGGCCTCAAACCGGCCAAAAAGTCACAGAAAAAGTCACAGATAGCAGGAGCACCAATTATATGTGTTTACACGCATATACTTATCGATTGACTCTCTGATATATTGATATGCAACGAGTCCTAGGGAATAACAGACGTATATCTTGGCGGACAGTCTAGAGCGGACCTAACTCAGAATACGCTTGAAGGCGGTTATAGAGCTCCTTACACATTTCCTACACGGTTTCATGAGTTACGTTTCGGTTCTAAACTGTCCACCGAACACGTCTGTTTCCGCAGAACTTATTGATATGAACAATCGTTCAATTTTTTTGGTTATATTTTCGCGCCTAGTTTAGCTTCGCAGAGAAAATGTGTACGCTGCAGTATGCTCCGGAGGATTTCTTCGATGACTTAGCTTCCAATTTTGACGTTACAAAACAACTCTTGGAGCACTCGAGTGACACGACGTCAAATCATCGGATTCTGACGATAAGAATACCTTGGTGGAACGGATGGAATGGACAAATCTTGCCATGCAATCTAATGACAGAAGTAATATCTCGGAAGACTTCATTGAGTGTTTATCGATAGTTATTCATTGATTTTGATATTTCCATACTATTATTATTTGTGTAGATCATAAAACATTATACTGTAGCACGGCAGGATACGGATTTCCACTTATGCTGAAGTCCAATGATGTACACGACTTTGCCTTGCGTTTGAATACAAGTGCTACATACCAAGAAATTCGAATCACTCATTGTTGGACAATTCTAAATGTATTCATCCGGCCGCCGTATTCACTTGAAGGGCAGACTTTGGTTAAATTTTGAAAGTCGCTATCAGATGTGATATAAAAAAAATCCTTTCAGCAGTTTTTGAGTAATGGTAGTAGAAAAAAAATTTCTGCCTTCTGCAATGAAAGTGTAAGTGCAAGGAACCTTGCGAAGAAGATTTTTCCCACCGCTACTAAAATTCCCTGCGTCTACACTTTCACCGCAGGAGGCTTGAATTTTTTTACTCGCAGCCCATACCGCCATAATTTTAAAATTACACCTCTTTTTAATATTTTAAAAACTAAAAAACCTATTATTGCCCAAAATTTCATCGAAGTCTCCCCTTAAAAACGGGAACCTTCAGTATTACCTTAATTATTATCACATTCTTGGTAGATCTTTTCTACCTGAAATCAAACACTGATATTCTGTGCAACGACTGCGTACTAAGGGGGCGTCCATTAATCACGTGAGGCTTCAGGCAGGGAGGGGGGGGTCGCTAGAAAATCACGGACGATCACATGGGGGGAGGGGGGGTCATTTGAACGAATCACGTATATTTTTCGTTCAACAGTGCGAAAGAATCTCCTCTACTTATTGAAGACTTTCAAATGTCCCGCGATTGACAATTGACTCTACTACGCAAATGAGTCATTTCATTTCATGTTTCTCTGATTTGTGTGTATAGAACGTATTTTTTTATAAATAATCACGTGATAGCAGGGAGGGGGGGTGGGGTTGGATACAGTCTCACTTAAGATCACGACGAGAGGGGGAGAGGTCAGAAACAGCCCAAAATGCATCACGTGATTAATGGACGCCCCCTAAGTAATATTCATAGAAATGAATGTGAAAATACTGACAACCGAATTAGTGTGGCGAGTGAGGAACATCAGAAACCCTATCGAGTGAGCGTAGCGTACGAGACTAATTAACAGCTACTGAATGGCAATTCTGCAAAAAGTAATCATATCCCCCCAAAAAGCACCTCTGGTGCAAAAACCTTTCGCCAAGCACATTAATGACTGTGGTCTACCTACAAAAAATCTATGAAAAAAAATTTGCCTTCAACAAAAAATATTTCTTCAAAAATACCTACTAACAAAAATTCATCTTCAACAAAATTCGACCTTCAAAAATGTTTCCTACAAAAAGAATTGATATCAGATACGACTGCCAAGCACAACACATGAAAATTAAATTCACGTAAATGGCATTGTGCTCGTTCGCTCGCTACGCTCGCTCACTCGGTTGGTTTTTCATAATGATTGTTAAACAAAATTGAAGGAAAAAAAATTTGGAGGAAAAAGTTTAGGGAGTGGTACTTGGCGGGCCAGGTGTGGGAAAGTGCAGGAGTGTTCATTCAGATCTTCACGTGACATTTTTATACACTGCTATGATGGCCCGCCAAGTACCACTCCCTAAACTTTTTCCTCCAAATTTTTTTTCCTTCAATTTTGTTTAACAATAATTATGAAAAACCAACCGAGTGAGCGAGCGTAGCGAGCGAACGAGCACAATGTCATTTACGTGAATTTAATTTTCATGTGTTGTGCTTGGCAGTCGTATCTGATATCAATTCTTTTGGTAGGAAACATTTTTGAAGGTCGAATTTTGTTGAAGATGAATTTTTGTTAGTAGGTATATTTGAAGAAATATTTTTTGTTGAAGGCAAATTTTTTTTCATAAATTTTGTGTAGGTAGACCACAGTCATTAATGTACTTGGCGAAAGGTTTTTGCAACAGATACTATATGTTATCGTTGAGGTGGCGAATTGCGACACGGGTAACAATATTTGAGTGCACGACTTTGCCTGCAAAGTTGAACAAAATTTGAGTGTGGTGCCGATAAGATCCTTCCCTTCAATATCTTTGTCTCCGTATTCTGGAAAATCATTCCGTTTGATATTCAGGACCTCTCTATTTCTACTTCAGATGCTTTGACGAAAGCCGGAAAGGATCTCCACGACCGTGTAGCTTCTATCCTAGGGGGTGGGAAGGGTGAGTTGAAGACAACTTTTACCCTTTAAAAATGTTTTTGTGATCTACTGTTCGCTTCACATATCGACGGGTCCTATTGAAAAAGACCCAACTCGCCGTGCCGGTTAGAAAAGAGCCAACTCGCCGAATTCTATAGAAATTTCCATTGTGTTTCGGCGAGTTGGCTCTTATTTCTAACCGTACGCCGAGTTGGCTCTTTTCTAACTGGCCTGGCGAGTTGGCTCTTTTTCATTAGGACACGTCGATATCAGGGTGAAGTCGAGAAATTGTTTTATTTGACCGAGATTTTCTATGTTGATTCTTCATATTTCATTATTTTTTTCACTTATTGCCATTATATCATGCGACAATTGGTGAATTTCCACTCTGTCATGATACGCCTATTTTATTTTCAGAAAGCAAATCACTAGTTACTGTCGGATTCTGGCGTAAGTGACACTCATTCGAAAAATACATCAAGCCTAGCTTGATTTTCATCAAGCTGTTGTTAGAACTGAGTGAGAGTCGAAGACGACTTGATCATAACCTCTGCATTCCAATTTCAGGTTCTGTCGACCCAGTAGAAAGCAAAATGAAAGATTATGCTAGAGAAGTTGGGCCGAAAGTCGGACGTGAGTTGAAGACGATTGTCCCCATCTAGAATATCGCGCCTCAATTAACACTTGAAAATTGTCTAAATTATTGAGGTATCTTTTAATTTCCAGATACCAGCGATGAATCCACAGCTTTTGTGACCGGAATTACTGAAGTATTCGACAGGTTAGAGACCCAAGTCGCTGCGATTGTGGAGGTTGCTTCGCTTGTCCGTAGTAAGTTGGAAACAATCGTACCATTAGAAATATAATTGTCATACTGAGATCTATCGTTTGCTACAAACCAAATTCCGATGAGGCTTTCATAAATTCATCTATTTCCTTAGCCTCCAGTTAGACAAACGTATTTAAAAAGAGATGATAAACTATTAAACTGTAAACAGGTATATTTACTTTGAACAAACACATAATCGTTAGTACTTTGATGCACTTTTCACGTTTCGCCTACATCATTTCGAGAGAATCCTCAATTATCGTAACCCAGTTCCAAAAATCCTGTGTTAAAAAATTCGATGAAATCCGGAACTTTTAAAAGCTCGCGTATGGCAACTCTCTAATTCGTCCACGTAAATAATCTTATACCCGAAAACTGAGGGTGCCTCAGAAATTTCAGTAGGGACTTTGACTCTCAGAAGTCTGCAGGGATCCCTTTAATATTTCTTATGTGGAGTAAGTTAGCCATCATAGTGGAGTCTGTAGATACTTGAAGTTGAGAGCTTTACAAGAACGTAAATCTACTGGTAAGATGTGACAGTGACTAGCTGGCCGTTTCGCTCCGGGTCAATTCATCAGAAAATGCAATCCACTTATTTGTCGTTCTAGTCTTCATTTTCATACCCTTGGGGGTTGAGGTTTGAAACGACCTTTTAGTTGATGAACGACGATGAGTGACGTCGATAGGCAGGAGTGTAATTAGTACGAGGGAGTAATTATGAATCATTGGGGAGTCGAAGTGCCTTTCATCCACTCTATAGACTCCTGGGTCTGCTGGGGGTGGGTATTCTGTTATTTCAAGTAATGGCGTGTGTTTATGCACGTGAAGTAACTAAACTTACTTACTTACTCCTCAAACCGAACGTACACATACCAAGTTGAACAGCCCCCATACCCTCGCTTCGAATGATAATAAGATTTGACTCATTAGAAGTTTCGTTAGAGCTTTGTTTACCGTGCGGCAGAGTGATGCTCCAGGACTCTGAAGAGATCCTCTTCCGGTGTCTCCCTTTTCGCCAGCTTCTCGCTTGAGCCCCGGCATAATTTTGCGGATCTCGAGTGATCGCTCGTCTTCTGATCGCAGGAATTGAAATCGAACATTCATTGCCGACTGTAGTTCAGTTATCAAAACACGAACATTTGCCATTTCATGGAATCAAAAGTCTAGCTAGATCATAACGGGCCTATGGATCCTCTTCTTCCTCGAAACGCTTTCTGCATATCTTGAAGCACTCCATCCTGTGGTATGAATAACTCCTCGAAGGCTATAAGCTCTCTTCAAGAGCATCCTAGAATCCAGTTTCAAGTACCTAACTATCCATTCATCGGGCATTCGGAAAGAATATAGCGCGCTACCGGGGTATGAGTCAATTATTTATCATCTTGAAATATCCTCGAAGGAAAAGGGGGGATGGTAGCTCCGCAATATACGTATACCTGCGTGCCTAATTACATCCTGTGCGATACAGCGCGAGACGCGAGCTTTGTACGACTCGTGAACTTCCGGTTATAGCTTTACAGGCCTGAGTATGAGTATCAAGTATATTCAGCATCGCACAGATACTTGCGAAGAAGGCACATTTTTATTCGACAAATACGCGTCCCTCCAACCGGCGTCGCATGATTTCCGATTTTTGAGGCGAGCCTCATTCAGCGTCCTTTTGCCAATGAATGCGGTCGGCAGTCAGTATTATTTCTCTCTCCTCATCATCTGTGAAAGTGAATTTTAATTATAGTAGATTGTGAAGCTGCGGTGAGGCTATGACTGCGGTGCAAAATTCAACTGGCCCACAAGATTGTCATCTGATTCGTGGGAGCAGATCCAACCGAAGCATGGCTACACGATAAAGTCAATCAATGAACCTCCAAATCCGCTTTGCCCGAGGAATTACTGTTTTTTTTTTCTTTTTGTCGTTGTTGTTGTTGTAAAGACATACACATGTTCTAGTTTTCTTCAGGAGTCGAGGGGGATTCTCAGAAAATGTCTGTGTACAGTGTACAGGATTAAAATGACAGCGTAATGACGACGCCGCGATACAAGATCCTCACAATACGACTGGAAAATTAAATTCCCCTGCGTTCGAGGCAGTCAGTCGCGCTTCTATCCATCGTCAGTCGACATTTTTGCTGTTTCATGTTTGCATTAATTTTTATTTCCCTTTTTTGAAATCAATTTTTCAGTACATTCGTCTCGTTCCTGTTCGAATCGACAGTGTCGCTCCGAATATGTAATTTCACCTCGATATCACACACGGAAAATGCTTTGATTCCGATCCCATCGATGGGACGGGTCCAGGAAAACCTATTCATACTCCAAATGATTACATGTTTCGATTGAAAGTTTCGCGAAATGAACACCGAAATTCGCCCCCACGTGATTGAATGAATCAATTCCGATGCAGCTTTTGGCTGAAAGTCGAGAGGGGATCGGATGACGGCGCGACGCACACGGAGCGAATGGTGTGAGGACGAAAGCGATAGAGATTTGGTTGGCTTATTATCGCGTTGCCTGGATTGGCCTCCGGTATGAATGATAAATCTGGAGTAGGCAAATGCGGTAATTAAACATTGGCTAACGAGTCATCTATATGGTAAACAGGATGCCTGGCTGCCTGCCTACCTACGTCCGCAGTTACAAACCCACCGCAATATCAAACAAAGCCAGTATCCCGTTTTCTCTCGGTCCAATTGACTCTCAGACGAATTTTTCGAAACGACGTCGATTTCGATTTTTCTTTGCGTTTCACGAGTTTTTACAGCTATTTGGAAAAATCATGGAAAATTGCAGAAGAAAGAAATGGTTGATACGACCTTCTGCTTTTAACTAGCAATATTTATTATCGAATTTTTTTAAATGGTCGTTCTGTCACGTCTGGTCCCACGGTCCATACGTCGCCTACCCTCACACACCCTCACACACACACACACACACACTTAGACTTAACTACTAGATCTTAGAATATCTGCACCCCGCTATCTTACTCTTTTCGCATAAGCCTCACGGTGCATCACTCGATACTTCGCGTACCGTGGGATGGCTCGGTCAGTCTTATGCACTTCCCCTCACCCTTCCCCTGGCTTCTTCAGTCTTGACTGGATTAGCTGGTCTCACTTCTATAACTACTCTCTTAAGAATAAGATCTCTCTTAAACTAGTAATATACCGTAGCACTGTTTGAACTAGATTCACTTACTTGAATAAAAGACTTAATCACTCTGTTCTACGCAAGATACTCTGTTGTTTCTTATCACTAAATAAACCTTCGGTATACTTCTGTATCTTTGTACGGGATGAACCCTATATAAATATGCTGTGACTTGCTCTGCTTGTTACACTGGTGGCAGCGGTGTTCCCCGTGACGAAGATTAAAAAGTAATTAAGTGAAAAGTTTATTTGAGTTGAGCCCAAGTTTTTCGCCGATCTGGACCCGTACAACCCAGAAACGTAATAACTTGCGCGAAGCGTATGTGAAAAGCTCCAAGCCAAGAAGCGACTAAGACATATAAATTCATCAAATGTAAGTGTTCTAATCAAAGTGCAACGAATATACATCGACGCGAAGTGCAAAGAAGAAGTTAAACAACACCAAGCACTGTCGATGATAAATAGTTTTAATAGTAATTAATCATTAATCATATAATACAGGCTTACCTCGCATTCAATAAGACGACGGAATATTAATCATTAAGAAATTTGAGTGAACAGTGATTCAAAAAATAGTGCTCGCACAAACGGAAGGCGACGAGACGAGCTGCTAAAACAACGCAGTAATAATTATAAATAATAATTCATAAAAACTTCGCAACCATAAGATGAAGGACGGCTACAATTAAAGGCTACAATTAATTGTCATTCGAAACAAAAAAATCTCCACACCGAACGAGTACCTACCAGTTTCCTGAGACAGACAAGACGCAGATAAGGAGGACATCAAATCGACGCAGAGCCCACCTGTATCTAGCAGCTACCTGTCGCTAGCCGCTGCAGCCGCCAGCCGTCATCGACGATCGCCGATCATCGCCCCACCACCCAGACCCCTTGTCTCGAAGAATCCTACATCCATCGCAACCATGCGATACCTCTTCACCATTCTCGTCATACTCAGCTCATTGTAAGTCTCTCGAAAACATAGAATTTAATATAGAATTAATATTAGTTTATAAACAATTAGCATTAAAATGACTCCTCCAGTCGAGTCGCAAAGTGCTGCAAGCATGGTACCCACATTTAACGGGCAGAACATTCCAGTAGAATCATTTATACGTAAAGCCCAATCAAGAGACTGATCGGTAGCGAGCGAGCACAAACATCAGGTGGTCCAACGTAATTTTACAAAAAGGAGTGATATCCCCAAAAAAGCACCTCTGGTGCAAAAACCTTCGCCAAGTACATTAAAATCTTCCTCCAAAAATTTATCTTCCACAAAAAGTCTTCCTCCAAAAATTCGATTTCCACAAAAAGTCTTCCTTCACAAACATCTCTAAAAAAGGATGGAAATCAGATGTAACTGCCAAGTACAACAGAATACAAATGAAATCCTACTATATGGCGTTGTGCTCGTTCGCTCGCTGCGCTCGCTCACTCGTTTGGTTTTTTCAATAATTTGTGCAGTCATAAAACTTAGGAGCAAAAAGTGACCAAACGATAAAATTGTAGAAAAAAAATTCGAACACATAAATTTGGAAAAAAAATTGTAGAACCAAGTTTTGAAAATAAAAATTTGAAAAAAAAAATGTTCAAACAAAATTTTGGGAGTGGTACTTGGCGGGCTTTTTAGCAATGTATTAGAACGTCACGTAAACATGTAACTCTATTTCACTTGCCTACACCGGGCCCGCAAAGTCCCACGGACAAAATTTTGTTTGAACATTTTTTTTTTTCAAATTTTTATTTCCAAAACTTGGTTCTACTGTCACGTCTGGTCCCACGGTCCATACGACGCCTACCCTCACACACTCTCTCACACACACACACACACACACGCATTTAGACTTAGACTTAGACTTAGACTTAGTTAACTAGATCTTAGAATATCTGCACCCCGCTATCTTACTCTTTTCGCATAAGCCTGACGGCGCATCACCCGATACTTCGCGTACCGTGGGATAGCTTGGTCAGTCTTATGCACTCCCCTCACCCTTCCCGCTGGCTTCTTTAGTCTTGACTGAATTAGCTGGACTCACTTCTATAATAACTCTCTTGAGGATAACATCCCCCTTCGCTAGTAGTAGTTAATATTGTACACTCTGACTCTTACTTGAATACTTGAATAAACGCTGATATATAATTACTTTGTTCTACGCAGAAACTCTCACTTACTTTATTTATATCTTAGACCTTCGGTATACTTCTGTATCTTTATTCGGGGTGAACCCCTTATAAATATACTTGACTGGCTTAGGCTTGTTACACTGGTGGCAGCGGTCTTGTTACACTGGTGGCAGCGGTAGTCCCCGAAACGAAGGTTAAAGTGATAAAGTGAAAATTTAAAAAGAGATTAGCATCAAATATTCGCAGATCTGGAAACGGTCAATCCAGAATCGTAGAATAGGTGTGACGCGTATGTGAAAAGCTCTAAGCTAAAAGTGATTAGTGCAGCAACTACATTCAACGAAATCAAGTTCGACGAAGAAAGAGTGAAACAATTAAATTGCTACATAAGAAAGTCAAAATATACATCGACGCGAATAAGTGCTAAGAAGAAGTCAAACACCACCAAGCACTGTCGATGATAAATAGTTTTAATAGTAATTAATCATTAGTTATAATAAAGGCTTACCTCGCATTCTCAATAAGACGACGGAAGATAAAATTATAATAAATACCTCGCATTCTCAATAAGACGACGGAATATTAATCATTAAGAAATTCAAGTGAACAGTGATTCATAAAAATTTGTGCTCTCGCAAACGTAAGACGACGAGACTAACCTGCCAATCAGACGCAGCGATGACCATTGAAAATTAAATCTCTCGCAAACATAAGACGACGAGAATTTAATAACTAATCGAACCCTGAAAATTAATCGAGTCATTCGAAACCAAAAATCTCCACACCGAACGAGCCCCGGTATCCTGAGCGAACGAGAGAAGCAGACAAGGAGGACTTCAGTTCAACGCAGAGCCCAGCTGTACCCAGCAGCTAGCCGTCGCTAGCCGTCGCTAGCCGTTGCAGCCGCCAGCCGTCATCGACGATCACCGATCGTCACCCCACCACCCAAACCCCTTGTCAGAAGAAGCTTACATCAATCGCAACCATGCGATACCTCTTCGCAGCCCTCGCCATACTCAGCTCATTGTAAGTCTCCGAGATTCAATAGAAATTAATATTATTTTGTTTAGTTTGTAATTAGTAAATAATTCAAGATGCCGGACTCAGCAGCATCTACTCCTTCATACTTGACAATCCAAGCAGTTGCCGCGTTGATTCCTAATTACAATGGTTCAAACATGACAGTAAAATCTTTTATAACAAAAGTCGAAAACGCGAAACGTTTAATCGCTCCACAGGATTTAGCCGTATTTACTGCGCTAGTCCGCTCCAAAGTTGACGGTGACGCAGAATTAGCACTGTCGGACAACCGTATTGACCATGTAAGCAACCTTCTGGCCGATTTGAAAAGAGCCTTTGGTCCGAAGCAACGTTTATCTGACGTAGAAATATCAATTGCAAGAGCTTGTCAAGCACGAAACGAGTCAGTATTAGAATATGGAAATAGAATAGAAAAACTCGTGCGCTCAGCCCACGAAATAATCGAGTCTCACGAATCAGCCGATGAAGCGGCAGTTTTAGTTAAGCATTTAAAACAGAACTCGATTAACTCGTTCATAAAAGGCCTAGCGGGCGAATTAGAGCTTAGGGTGTCTTGTGAAAACCCAAGAACTCTAAGAGAGATTCAGAACTTCAAGAAAGATTACAATTAGAAAGTCAAGCCAACTTAGAAATCAAGCAATCGAGCGAGAGTCGCTCAAATAACCATTCAAAGCCATCACCGCAACGCGGTCCAGAAAATTTTTGCACATTTTGTAATAGAAACAGCCATTCTACAGAAGAATGCAGATCAAGACAGCGCGATTCAAAAAAATTTTGCACATTTTGTAACAGAAACAGCCATAGAATTAAGAATAGCCAATAGATGACATTTGTATTTGACCAACAATATCCAATAAACCAATTTTCAAAAACAAAGTTCACTAACCCGCTTAAACGCGCACTAACCCTAAGCGCATTTACCCTTAAGATCAATGCACCAAATTGTATCAATTCATATCCATAAGTAAATTTCAATCAATAGTTAACTTCATATGTCACACAAAAATTAAACACATTCACATTGTAAACCAAATTCACAACAACACAAACACCATTCAAAATCGAATCACCATTTTAAAATAATTTCCAAAATTTAAGTAATCATAAGAAAACATTGTAAACTAACCTTAAGCACATTTAAATTTAAGTTACATCATAATTGTAATCGAACTTTATTTTTTAGTTTATACCTTGTTTACTTGAAACACATGCTTAACACCCTATGTTTCATCTAACGGGGGGGGTGTCACGTCTGGTCCCACGGTCCATACGACGCCTACCCTCACACACTCTCACACACACACACACACACACACGCATTTAGACTTAGACTTAGACTTAGACTTACAAGGAGAGTAGGGACCTTCGATGTCACGGATCGGGTTCCCGTTTCACGTGGTGAAAGTTTAAGACCTCCGAATTAACGTGGTTTTTGATTTTTTATCTAATACGCCTTGGTTGCTGAGATATCGCGATTTGAAATTTAGAGATTTTCGGGCGGAGTGGGGCTCGCGCGTCTACTCCGTTGAGCGTGCACACTGGAACCAAGAGCTGGCGTGGATGGGGCGGTAAGACGACGGACTAGAACGCTGAAGGTTCGCGGTTCGCGTCCCCGCACATTTTTTTTTTTTTCAATTTATTTTCCATATATCTTTTCAATCTCTCATAAGACTTTGCATGCGCAAGCCAGTAGTGTTTATAGGTCCTTTTTGTTTCGTAGAAAAATCAGAGTACATATTCCGGGTATTTATGTGTTATAGAAAATCCTGCAGGTGGGTCAGGGCATGCAATATCCCAGGTATTCATGTGTTACGGGAAATTCTACAGGTGGGTCGGGGTATGCAATATTCCAGGTATTCATGTGTTATGGGAAACCCTGCAGGTGGGCCAGGTCATGCAAGATTCCAGGTATTCATGTGTTATAGAAAATCCTGCAGGTGGGTCAGGGCATGCAATATCCCAGGTATTCATGTGTTACGGGAAATTCTACAGGTGGGTCGGGGTATGCAATATTCCAGGTATTCATGTGTTATGGGAAACCCTGCAGGTGGGCCAGGTCATGCAAGATTCCAGGTATTCATGTGTTATGGGAAATCCTGCAGGTGGGCCGGGTCATGCAATATTCCAGGTATTTATGTCTTCACAAGGTTTGGCCGAAGGGATATTTTTCATTGTTCCGTCACAGGTAAAGACCGGTTTTCGGTCAGGTAATCCATATAGTGCTATATAGGGCCTGAATGTGTGTTCTATGCCATCAGTTTCGCTGCAATTCTCGACGAAGCAAGACGTATTCACTGTGAAAATATTTTTGGTGAAATTATGGAAGACCGTCCAAGTACTTCGGGAGCCGGGAATCCATTTCTTCAGGAGAGTGAAATCGATAATTACGAGTTCATTCATTCGAAAGAAGACGTCACTGATGCTGTGTGTGAATGTGTTAAAACTTTGCGTCAGAGGAATATCGTTTTCGATGCCGGAAGTGAAAATCCATCCACGAAATCAACCGTTCTCGCCGAAAAGATGGTCGAAGAAATAATAACAACCATAGAACATGCGGACCTGATAGAAACGGAGGAATTATTTCAGGAAGATGAGAAGATAGAAATTTCCGACGAAACCCAAACAACAGCTACATCCGCCGATTATTCATTAATAAAATCTTCATCGACATCATCTTCAGAGTCTGCGCAGAGTGAATACTGTCCATCCCCAAAACGACCTCGTGGCACGGCACATGTTCCGTTGGAAACGAAAATAAAAATTGTTAATATGGCGAGGGAACACCCGAAGTGGTCGTTGAAGACCCTACACCGACGTGGAGGAACAGCGTTAAAACACAAAGGCCTTCTGAAAATTTGGGAACAAGATATAAAAAACGGAGGAACACCTTTTGATAAATGGCATATGATTGACAATTGGACTTACGATCGATTTGTTGAAGCGAGAAAAAGTATGAAGCCTGTTACCACACGGACGCTCCAACAATGGGCATTAGCTGCCGCGATGCAATACGATAACTTTAATTTTACTGCATCAAAGCAGTGGGTGGAGGATTTCAAAACAAGACATCGGATTCGACAGCGAAAGGTCACCAAATATATCAAACAAACCGAAATGAAATCACCAGAGGCTCTCATGGAAGCTGCAAAACTTTTCCAACAGCAAGTGTCGAAAGTGATTCCAAACTACGATCTAGATTTCGTGATTAACACAGATCAAACTGGCTGTGAGTACCGTGTCGGTGTTAATCGAACGCTGTCACGCATGGGAGAGAAAATGGTTAATGTATATTTGGGAGACTTGAATAAAGTAACCCATTCATACACCGCACAGTATTGTATGACAGCTTCTGGTAAATTGCTTCCACATGTCTTCATTTGTTTACAAGAACAAACTGGTAAATTTGGGCCACGAGTTCAAACACATATCAACGAACTGACAAGCATCTGTAAGAACGTTATCGTCACTGCATCAAAATCGGGGAAACTAACTTCGCAATTGTTTGCTGAATTTCTTGAAAAGGTTTTGAAGCCGTACGTGAAACAGGAGGATTTCCTTTTAATAATTGACTCGTGGGGAGGCCAAACTAATTCTTCTCTGTTTGACTCGACCTTCATCAACGAGGACAACGATCCGACCTGCGAATTAAAAATTATTCCCGCAGGTTGTACACCTTATTGCCAACCGTGCGACGTTTATTTCTACAGACAAGTGAAAAATTTCATTAAACGACTGCAGAATAGTACTTATCTATTGCAACAAGACCGCCAGATAAATAGCAGAGACGATGCACTCAAAATACATTCTCTAATCCACCATCAATTGTCCGCGCCTATATTTTGGGATATGTTACAGTATGCGTGGTTTGCAGCCAAATTAACGCCAAACAGATCAGTTTTTCGAAATGTAAACGAAGTTTGCTTTCCTGATGAGATTCGCAAGATTAAATGTGGTTGCGATGGTATAGGATTCATCTTATGTTCGTGGTGTCGTAAGGCTTTGTGCTTCGCTTGCTTTTATGATGGTTTCCACCCCCCAATTTGTCGACATATCAGTAGTAGTGAAGAAGAGTCAGAATGATTGCGTGACACAAAATTTGCATGTATGTCCAATACATTAATTATTTTTTAAACAATTATATTTTTTACGTAATCTTATGTTTTGTTATGTAAGTGCCTGCGTTATTACAATAACCATTCTATCATATTATTACATATATATATATATATATATATATCTACATCTATCGGCTATTTCCGTGACGGACCGCCATGTTATTAGAGTATGAATCGCACACTTTGATGACACCTGGTCATTACGATGACTGTCATTAATGTGAAATTGAATCAATCGGTCATTTTGGTGACTCGGGTTCATTGACCCGAACCTGAAATTTACGAAATTTCAAATTTTGTGGCAGCCAAGTGTACAGTTGCAGACTTGTAGCTGCATAGTTTTGGCTAGGTGGAGAGTTTTTAGTAACCCCGGGGAGTGCGCGAAGCGCACGAGGCCGCGCACAACAGGAAAAAATTTTCAATTTGCAAAAAAAATATCGTGCCTAGGTGCCCAAATAGGGTGCGTCATCAATATACTCGATAGTTTCATTTATATATATATATATATATATATATATATATATATATATATATATATATATATATATAGATTATAGCATATTGACGTTCATGCAGTGTATATAATATTTGAAAATAGAACTGGTAATACATATTTTCGATTTGTCTTATTTACCTGCGCATGCAAAGTCTTATGAGAGATTGAAAAGATATATGGAAAATAAATTGAAAAAAAAAAAATGTGCGGGGACGCGAACCGCGAACCTTCAGCGTTCTAGTCCGTCGTCTTACCGCCCCAGCCACGCCAGCTCTTGGTTCCAGTGTGCACGCTCAACGGAGTAGACGCGCGAGCCCCACTCCGCCCGAAAATCTCTAAATTTCAAATCGCGATATCTCAGCAACCAAGGCGTATTAGATCAAAAATCAAAAACCACGTTAATTCGGAGGTCTTAAACTTTCACCACGTGAAACGGGAACCCGATCCGTGACATCGAAGGTCCCTACTCTCCTTGTTAGTTAACTAGATCTTAGAATATCTGCACCCCGCTATCTTACTCTTTTCGCATAAGCCTGACGGCGCATCACCCGATACTTCGCGTACCGTGGGATAGCTTGGTCAGTCTTATGCACTCCCCTCACCCTTCCCGCTGGCTTCTTCAGTCTTGACTGAATTAGCTGGACTCACTTCTATAATAACTCTCTTGAGGATAACATCCCCCTTCGCTAGTAGTAGTTAATATTGTACACTCTGACTCTTACTTGAATACTTGAATAAACGCTGATATATAATTACTTTGTTCTACGCAGAAACTCTCACTTACTTTATTTATATCTTAGACCTTCGGTATACTTCTGTATCTTTATTCGGGGTGAACCCCTTATAAATATACTTGACTGGCTTAGGCTTGTTACACTACAATTTTTTTTCCAAATTTATGTGTTCGAATTTTTTTTCTACAATTTTATCGTTTGGTCACTTTTTGCTCCTAAGTTTTATGACTGCACAATTATTGAAAAAACCAAACGAGTGAGCGAGCCCAGCGAGCGAACGAGCACAACGCCATATAGTAGGATTTCATTTGTATTCTGTTGTACTTGGCAGTTAGGGGAAACTAGGGAGGTTTGACCATACGGGAGGTTTCGTCATGTAAGATTACCATGCTATGACAGCCTAATAAATACTGTTATCTGATGTGAAGTATTCATTACGTCAAACAAGACGTAGCGCAAGTATTTAGCAACTGTTTTGAAAGCGCAGAAAAGTTTGAGAGGTGTATTACTGCAACGGCGAGAAACGATGTCATTTTCTCTGTTCTTGCCTAAGGATGTAGGCCAGTCCCATCAATCTTTTATCAGAATGTCTTACCACAGATTCATTCAGTGGACTATCCTCTCAAAGATGCCAGGAGTTATAAATTTATCATATTGCCAAATTATATATTTTTTCGTTGTCATTGTAAACAAATGCTGTTAGGGAGGTTTGACCCACGTTCGATCGGGAGGTTTGACCATATTCAATTAGGTGCTAATAGACATCGCTGTCTAAAATTTTATCAAAGAAAGTGCAAAGCACGCTAAAAAAAACCCGAAATCCGGAAAAATGAAAGAACAGAGTGCTGCGAAGTCAAGTTTGAGCCTAAGCAGTAAGCGCGGTGGTCGGTGGTACGGAGAAAAAAAATGACGGCCAATAAGGGACCGGCGAAATTTTATGTTTCCTCATGCCTGGATTATTTTCGGATAATGTGTTAAAAGCCCAGAGATCAAAATATATGCCACAATATCTCAAATATGTGACTGCTTTATCCACATGGTCAAACCTCCCATCGCCCTGGTCAAACCTCCCATACATGGGGAGGTTTGACCGCGATTACGCGCATCTACAGAACGGCAAATAACTTTGTTTTTAAGGCTCTGAAAATTATCAAATAATTCAAGTACATTCTGCACAGTATGCTCAAAGATGACATACTATTGTGCGTGCCGGTTATTCAAATATAGTGATAAACGAGACGAACTTACAGAAAAGTGGTCAAACCTCCCTAGTTTCCCCTACATCTGATTTCAATCCTTCTTTAGAGATGTTTGTGAAAGAAGACTTTTTGTGGAAATCGAATTTTTGGAGGAAGACTTTTTGTGGAAGATAATTTTTTGGAGGAAGATTTTAATGTACTTGGCGAAGGTGCTTGCACCAGAGGTGCTTTTTGGGGATAGAAAAAGACCGTCATCCGAAATCCTACCTCCTCCTCGACCTCTAGATTCAAATACAAAAAGACCGTCTTCCGAAATTCTACATCCCCCTTGACCGCCAGAGTCGAATACAAAAAGACCGTCATCCGAAATTCTACCTCCTCCTCGACCGCCAGAGACAAATACAAAAAGACCGTCACTTCAAATTTTACCTCCTCCGCGACCCCCTGACCCTGAAAAAAAGTTGGGTACGTAGCCCGCCCAAAGGCACCGAACGCCGTGCGACCACAAGTTTGGTGCAGCGGCATTACCACGGTGGGACGCACAGTGGTTCCAAATGCGAAATGGCTGGCCAGAAATCGAAAAATGAAGTTTAAATTCGAAGAATTTTAACTGTGGGGTCAGGTAGAGGGATACCCCTGGCGTCCCTTTCAAGGGTAGAGGAGTGGCAGGTGGTACGTTTAGCCGTTGGGATCTCATTCGTAACGAAGACCTCGAGCAGGTAGCCTCGGCCGTGAGCTAGTCCGTTAAAATTACTACCGCTTAAAATCGCAATATCTTCGAGTGGAATTGAGCAATTTTAAATTTTCAAAATGGAATCTCCGCCTGAAAGTAAGTACTTTTATTATATCATTGTGATTTTTTATTTAAAGTACACACTGAGCAAAGAAAAATTTAAACATCTACTGTAAATTCTCGTGCCCGTGGTGAAGAAAAGTTTTGTTTACATTGAGTAAAAGTTAGTTGTTAAACGTTGTTAAGCGGTCGGAGAGGTGCCATATGATTCTTTACACTCTTGAGTAAATATATCACCAAAAATTAGATGCCAAAAACTGCCAACCTCGTTACAATGAATTTTTCTGTAAATAGACGCGCTCATGCACGTGCGGTGCGGCACATAAACTAGGCGGTGCATTGCAACGCACACTAGGCGATCAAGTCGATTGATTTGTTTCTCATGAATATCAGTATTAGTCTACCGGATTCGAATATAATTTTTATTAAAAAAAATTATTATTGATTTTTGAAGTCATGTATTATGTATTGTCTCACTGTTAAATTAATTTTTTCAGGTTCTCGGAAGAGTAAGGAAGCGGTCGTTGTTACGCGACAGGATTTGTTCGATTTATTATTGCCTTATTTGAACGATGGTGCGAGTAAAGCGTACGAAATTGTGGAGATGGCACTGTCGGAAAAATTCCATTCCACTTACACGCTATCTACAGATGAAAAAACGAAGATTCGCCATTTATTACATCAAATCCGAGACAGATGGCAAAAAGTTAAACGAACGAAGGCATTTTTTCTGGATCAAAATGCGGATTGGCTAAGCACAGTGGTCGCCTTTGATAACAATAAGGATATCTCCACCGTAAACAGAGATTCAGCTGCAGTTCAGACGCGTGGTCGCCATTCGCAGAGCTTTGAGGACTCCAGCGAACGGTCGAAACGGCGAAAAACTGAAGGTATTCGTAACCAGTCCAGTACCGAAGAGCTTGCCTTTGCCACCCACATGAGTCTTCGAGCAGCAGGTAAATTCGAGGCCGCAAAAATAGTGAAAGACGTTGCTCTGGGCAGTCCTACAAAAGCATCAAAGTACAAGGAAGCTTTACGAACTGTTACAAGTAGCACACCCGCTTGTTATACCGCTGATGCTGCGCTTTCTTTAATAGTTGAATACCGCATGTCCAAACATGTATATCAGGGAATACGCTCTGGCGCGCTGGAACTTAATTCAAAAATGTATCCATCGTACAAATCTGTGCTGGGGGCGAAAAAAAAATGTTATCCGCCCAAAGATGACATTACTATAACTGAGAGTAAAGCTGCGGTGAAACTTCAAGCACTGTTAGATCAGTAAAGCGCATTTTGGCAGTTCAAAGTGAAGTTTTAACTTCTCTCCCATCCCAAGGAATTTTCAATATGCATTTAATTTGCAAATGGGGATGCGACGGTACATCTGGGCAAAGTACTTTTAAACAAAAATTCGAGAATGACGACGGAGACAAAACAGATGCGACTATCTTCTTCACTTCACTTGTGCCACTGCAGCTCGTGGTCGTCGACGAAGTAAATAAGGGAGAAATAACCGTGTGGCAAAATCCGCGACCCTCCTCCCCTCGATTTTGTAGGCCCATAAAAATCGAGTTTTTAAAAGAGACTGCACAAGGAACGCGACAGGAAGTGGATGACATCAAAGAGCAGGAAAAGCAGCTTCAACCCTTCCATGGGTTTGAGAACGGGAAAGAAGTCAGTGTAAACTACAAGTTAGCATTAACAATGGTTGATGGAAAGGTTTGCAATTCCCTAACGTCTACGGCCTCAAGTCAACGATGCTATCTTTGCGGGGCCACATCGAAAGAATTCAAGACATTCTGCACAGTATGCTCAAAGATGACATACTATTGTGCGTGCCGGTTATTCAAATATAGTGATAAACGAGACGAACTTACAGAAAAGTGGTCAAACCTCCCTAGTTTCCCCTACATCTGATTTCAATCCTTCTTTAGAGATGTTTGTGAAAGAAGACTTTTTGTGGAAATCGAATTTTTGGAGGAAGACTTTTTGTGGAAGATAATTTTTTGGAGGAAGATTTTAATGTACTTGGCGAAGGTGCTTGCACCAGAGGTGCTTTTTGGGGATAGAAAAAGACCGTCATCCGAAATCCTACCTCCTCCTCGACCTCTAGATTCAAATACAAAAAGACCGTCTTCCGAAATTCTACATCCCCCTTGACCGCCAGAGTCGAATACAAAAAGACCGTCATCCGAAATTCTACCTCCTCCTCGACCGCCAGAGACAAATACAAAAAGACCGTCACTTCAAATTTTACCTCCTCCGCGACCCCCTGACCCTGAAAAAAAGTTGGGTACGTAGCCCGCCCAAAGGCACCGAACGCCGTGCGACCACAAGTTTGGTGCAGCGGCATTACCACGGTGGGACGCACAGTGGTTCCAAATGCGAAATGGCTGGCCAGAAATCGAAAAATGAAGTTTAAATTCGAAGAATTTTAACTGTGGGGTCAGGTAGAGGGATACCCCTGGCGTCCCTTTCAAGGGTAGAGGAGTGGCAGGTGGTACGTTTAGCCGTTGGGATCTCATTCGTAACGAAGACCTCGAGCAGGTAGCCTCGGCCGTGAGCTAGTCCGTTAAAATTACTACCGCTTAAAATCGCAATATCTTCGAGTGGAATTGAGCAATTTTAAATTTTCAAAATGGAATCTCCGCCTGAAAGTAAGTACTTTTATTATATCATTGTGATTTTTTATTTAAAGTACACACTGAGCAAAGAAAAATTTAAACATCTACTGTAAATTCTCGTGCCCGTGGTGAAGAAAAGTTTTGTTCACATTGAGTAAAAGTTAGTTGTTAAACGTTGTTAAGCGGTCGGAGAGGTGCCATATGATTCTTTACACTCTTGAGTAAATATATCACCAAAAATTAGATGCCAAAAACTGCCAACCTCGTTACAATGAATTTTTCTGTAAATAGACGCGCTCATGCACGTGCGGTGCGGCACATAAACTAGGCGGTGCATTGCAACGCACACTAGGCGATCAAGTCGATTGATTTGTTTCTCATGAATATCAGTATTAGTCTACCGGATTCGAATATAATTTTTATTAAAAAAAATTATTATTGATTTTTGAAGTCATGTATTATGTATTGTCTCACTGTTAAATTAATTTTTTCAGGTTCTCGGAAGAGTAAGGAAGCGGTCGTTGTTACGCGACAGGATTTGTTCGATTTATTATTGCCTTATTTGAACGATGGTGCGAGTAAAGCGTACGAAATTGTGGAGATGGCACTGTCGGAAAAATTCCATTCCACTTACACGCTATCTACAGATGAAAAAACGAAGATTCGCCATTTATTACATCAAATCCGAGACAGATGGCAAAAAGTTAAACGAACGAAGGCATTTTTTCTGGATCAAAATGCGGATTGGCTAAGCACAGTGGTCGCCTTTGATAACAATAAGGATATCTCCACCGTAAACAGAGATTCAGCTGCAGTTCAGACGCGTGGTCGCCATTCGCAGAGCTTTGAGGACTCCAGCGAACGGTCGAAACGGCGAAAAACTGAAGGTATTCGTAACCAGTCCAGTACCGAAGAGCTTGCCTTTGCCACCCACATGAGTCTTCGAGCAGCAGGTAAATTCGAGGCCGCAAAAATAGTGAAAGACGTTGCTCTGGGCAGTCCTACAAAAGCATCAAAGTACAAGGAAGCTTTACGAACTGTTACAAGTAGCACACCCGCTTGTTATACCGCTGATGCTGCGCTTTCTTTAATAGTTGAATACCGCATGTCCAAACATGTATATCAGGGAATACGCTCTGGCGCGCTGGAACTTAATTCAAAAATGTATCCATCGTACAAATCTGTGCTGGGGGCGAAAAAAAAATGTTATCCGCCCAAAGATGACATTACTATAACTGAGAGTAAAGCTGCGGTGAAACTTCAAGCACTGTTAGATCAGTAAAGCGCATTTTGGCAGTTCAAAGTGAAGTTTTAACTTCTCTCCCATCCCAAGGAATTTTCAATATGCATTTAATTTGCAAATGGGGATGCGACGGTACATCTGGGCAAAGTACTTTT
Organism: Euura lappo; assembly: GCA_018257835.1. NCBI lineage: Eukaryota > Metazoa > Arthropoda > Insecta > Hymenoptera > Tenthredinidae > Euura > Euura lappo. The sequence continues at coordinate 56,303 of JAEUYN010001418.1, forward strand.
AAACAAAAATTCGAGAATGACGACGGAGACAAAACAGATGCGACTATCTTCTTCACTTCACTTGTGCCACTGCAGCTCGTGGTCGTCGACGAAGTAAATAAGGGAGAAATAACCGTGTGGCAAAATCCGCGACCCTCCTCCCCTCGATTTTGTAGGCCCATAAAAATCGAGTTTTTAAAAGAGACTGCACAAGGAACGCGACAGGAAGTGGATGACATCAAAGAGCAGGAAAAGCAGCTTCAACCCTTCCATGGGTTTGAGAACGGGAAAGAAGTCAGTGTAAACTACAAGTTAGCATTAACAATGGTTGATGGAAAGGTTTGCAATTCCCTAACGTCTACGGCCTCAAGTCAACGATGCTATCTTTGCGGGGCCACATCGAAAGAATTCAATGACATCGACAAGATGTTGCAGAGGAAGATTAACGAAGAACACTTACAATATGGGATATCATCCTTGCATGCGTGGATTCGTTTGTTCGATTGCCTTATACATATTGCATACAGATTGGAAATAAAGAAATGGCAAGCAGATAAAAAAAGCATCGAAAGCCGTAAAAAAACTATACAAAAAGGTTTCCGTGAGAAATTGGGACTGTTAATTGATCAACCGAAACAAGGATATGGTAGCACGAATGACGGTAATACTGCTCGTCGTTTCTTTCAAGATTCCGAGGTTTCAGCGTCTATAACGGGACTAAATAAAGAACTAATTAACAGATTTCACGTGATCTTACAAGTAATAGCGTGTGGTTTCGAAATAAACGTGAATGAATTCGAAAAATACGCTGTAGAAACAGCCCGTGAATACGTGCGACTATATCCTTGGTATTACATGCCCACTACTGTGCACAAAATTTTAATCCACGGCGCAAAAGTAATAGGGTCTTCGATGCTGCCTATAGGACAGATGTCAGAGGAAGCTCAGGAATCTTGCAACAAATTTATCAATCATTTAGGCTAGACTTTGCCCGAAAATTTAGTAGGAAGCAGAATATGGAGGATGTTTTTGCGCGGCTCTTGATTGCGTCTGACCCCGTGATCTCAAGTTTGCGTAAGTTGCCAGCAAAGCCGGGTAAATCATTATCGCGTGAAGCAATGGCGTTGTTGACCTCGCCAACTGTGAACAACGAAAAATTTTTTCGAAATACTGAGAGTGACTCTAGCGATAATAATGATAGCGATTCAGACAGCAACTGGAGCCTCTAGGTTTGAGCGTCAGTAACTATTTTTTGTTTTTATAGAAAAATAATATTAATTTGTATTTTTGAATAAATGAGTATTATTATCGTAATTTTTTCCGTATTTACATACCTTCCTAATCCACTATATCCCACAAACATGTAGATATTTATACAATATTTCGTTCTTTCATAATTTATTCGTGTTAGCGACCTCAAAAGCCCCCGAGTACCAAATTTCGTAGCGATTGATTCAAAATTGGAGAAAATGGTCCGCCATTTTTGGGCAGCCATTTTGTTTTTGGAAATCTGACTTCAGATTCGTGTTCAGCTACCCCAAAAACCCTCGAGTACCAAATTTCGTAGCGATTGATTCAAAATTGGAGAAAATGGTCCGCCATTTTTGGGCAGCCATTTTGTTTTTTGGAAATCTGACTTCAGATTCGTGTTCAGCTACCCCAAAAACCCTCGAGTACCAAATTTCGTAGCGATTGATTCAAAATTGGAGAAAATGGTCCGCCATTTTTGGGCAGCCATTTTGGTTTTTGGAAATCTGACTTCAGATTCGTGTTCAGCTACCCCAAAAACCCCCGAGTATCAAATTTCGTAGCGATTGATCCAAAATTGGAGAAAATGGTCCGCCATTTTTGGGCAGCCATTTTGTTTTTTGGAAATCTGACTTCAGATTCGTGTTCAGCTACCCCAAAAACCCCCGAGGACCAAATTTCGTAGCGATTGAAGAATACCTTCTCAATTTGGCCAGCCATTTCGCATTTGGAACCACTGTGCGGCAGCGCGCCCGCGCGGGGCAGCAGCCTACCCAGTTGGGTAGGCTGCCGTCCCAACGTGGTAATGCCGCTGCACCAAACTTGTGGTCGCACGGCGTTCGGTGTCTTTGGGCGGGCTACGTACCCAACTTTTTTTCCGTGCGACCAAACGCAGATCTCCTCCACATCGTTTTTCTCCTCCATCAGCTGTAGATTCAGACCAAACACCTGACACTCCAGTTCGCTTATCAACGACTCACACACATTCAAACCAACACAACAACGACCCGATTGACGAACGCAACCTTAACAGCGATACTTTTGATTAACCGATGGTAATATCCGTACTTCCTCCCGCAGAAATCTCTAACCCCTCAATGATAGTTTCAACCTACAAGCACACTCTTGACAACAATTAAAAAAAAAAAAACCTAAATCAACAGACAGACTCACTTTAGACTTTTCAAACCTGCAGACAAATTAATTTTCAAACAATTGCCAGAATCCAAACCTATTTTGTCCCCATATTACAAAAATCGTTGAAAAAAAAATTATACTCGCAGGAGTTGGGCGTTTTTGTAATTAATTACATTCTAATTACAAATTACAAATGTAATTGGTAATTAAAACCGGACTAATTACAAATTACAAATGTAATTGGTAATTAGAACCGAACTAATTACAAATTACGAATGTAATTTGTAATTAGAACCGAACTAATTACAAATTACAAATGTAATTTGTAATTAGAACCGAACTAATTACAAATTACAAATGTAATTAGATGCAAATTACACACTAATTACATGTAATTGAAACAGAAAAATGTCTAATTACATCTGGCAAATGTAATTAGGTTGGAATTTACCACTAATTACATGTAATTAGTTCAAAATTTCACACTAATTATATGTAATTAGGTTGTAATTTCACACTAATTACATGTAATTAGGTTGTAATTTCACACTAATTACATGTAATTAGGGTCAATTCTTGGTGTCCAGGTCCATAGCACCATAGCACCATAGTTCCTGGCGTCCAGGTGTATCGGGCCATAGTTCCTGGCGTCTAGGTCCATCGCGCCATGGTTTTCGATGTCTAGGTCTATCGCGCCATGGTTTTCGGTGTCTAGGTCTATCGCGCCATGGTTATCGGTCTCTAGGTCTATTGCGCCATACTTCCTGGTCTCTAGGTCCATCGCGGCATAGTTCCTGGCGTCCAGGTCTATCGCGCCGTAGCTTTCGGTGTCTAGGTCTATCGTGCCATAGTTCCTGGTCTCTAGGTCTATCGCGCCATAGTTCCTGGTCTCTAGGTCCATCGCGCCATAGTTCCTGGTCTCTAAGGTCCATCGCGCCATAGTTCCTGGCGTCCAGGTCTATCGCGCCATAGTTTTCGGTGTCTAGGTCTATCGCGCCATAGTTCCTGGTCTCTAGGTCTATCGCGCCATAGTTCCTGGTCTCTAGGTCCGTCGCGCCATAGTTCCTGGTCTCTAGGTCTATCGCACCATGGTTTCCCGTGTCCCGACCTATTATGTCATAGTTTTTGGTGCCCAGGTCCGAGTGTCCTATCGCGCGAGAGACATACATATTATCAACGCATACGGTTTCTAAGAACGGTCCGAGGAGGTTAGCAAAGCCACTGAAGGTCAGAAAAAGTTAGGCAAGCCATTCCAAGGGCGAGTGAAGCGCGCAAAGGTGAAGCCCCCAGTACGGTTCAAATCAAATTGTCGACTTATTACATCTCATCCATGCAATTGTCATCAAATTTCACGACTTATTACGTTTACCCATCAACATTGTCATCAATTCTGAAAAGGTCTGGCCGACCCCAAGCATACATATATGTTGAGTGCGTTCCATGTCAATTCGACCAATATATTCACCATCGCAGTTCTTCCTCCACGTCGCTGGCTACGCACGGAGACTGTCACGGCACACAGATGTGCCAATTCACGTAATACTAAAATAATTTCTGATCTTGGGAACTGCGACGGATGCGCTCGGCTGACATAGCAATGTCTATAGGAACGGTGGAGGGAACAGAAATTATTTTAGTATTACGTGAATTGGCACATCTGTGTGCCGTGACAGTCTCCGTGCGTAGCCAGCGACGTGGAGGAAGAACTGCGATGGTGAATATATTGGTCGAATTGACATGGAACGCACTCAACATATATTCACCATCGCAGTTCTTCCTCCACGTCGCTGGCTACACACGGAGACTGTCACGGCACACAGATGTGCCAATTCACGTAATACTAAAATAATTTCTGATCTTGGGAACTGCGACGGATGCGCTCGGCTGACATAGCAATGTCTATAGGAACGGTGGAGGGAACAGGGCGTCAACAATAATTACAAACAAATATAAAGTCAAACATGACTCTTGCGCGGCCCAATCGTTTTGTTTGATAAGAATCGAAGTTTCATTGATTACATTTCCCGGTTGTAATTGATATAATTTTCCTGTGTAATTACAACTCTACCTGATGCATATTCAAGTTCGAGTGAATTTCAAATGACTGTGAGCCGATTTTGAGTACACATATGCTGACATAGGGGAGTTTCCAGTCCTCTCATATACGTTCGTGCTCTCACATATTTCACCGCCGCCTCCTGTTCTACTCTACGAAAATGTTCTCACGTATCTTACGACTGGTGGAGGGGGGGGGGGACCTTCCACTCTATTCTTCCCACTGTTTTGCATTGAAGGAGTCACCAAAACTGTGTCATTTATTGAATTTCATGGGACCTATAATCGCGGACTGTCTTGTGAGATATATCTTATCCCCGGCCCAAATGCCACTCGATAATTTTTATCCATTAGTTCATAATATCGTTTCTTATAAAACAAAACGATTGGGCCGCGGAAGAGTCATGTTTGACTTTATATTTGTTTGTAATTATTGTTGACGCCCTGTTCCCTCCACCGTTCCTATAGACATTGCTATGTCAGCCGAGCGCATCCGTCGCAGTTCCCAAGATCAGAAATTATTTTAGTATTACGTGAATTGGCACATCTGTGTGCCGTGACAGTCTCCGTGCGTAGCCAGCGACGACTTATCACAATTCAAAATGGGGATTGATAGCAATTCAAATGAGAGAATGTAATCGGTGGAGAATTTGATTATGATTGACACCGAAAACTATGGCGCGATAGACCTGGACGCCAGGAACTGTGGCGCGATGGACCTAGAGACCAGGAACTATGGCGCGATAGACCTAGAGACCAGGAACTATGGCGCGATAGACCTAGAGACCAGGAACTATGGCACGATAGACCTAGACACCGAAAGCTATGGCGCGATAGACCTGGACGCCAGGAACTATGCCGCGATGGACCTAGAGACCAGGAAGTATGGCGCAATAGACCTAGAGACCGATAACCATGACGCGATAGACCTAGACACCGAAAACCATGGCGCGATAGACCTAGACATCGAAAACCATGGCGCGATGGACCTAGACGCCAGGAACTATGGTGCGATGAACCTGGACACCAAGAATTGACCCTAATTACATGTAATTAGTGTGAAATTACAACCTAATTACATGTAATTAGTGTGAAATTTTGAACTAATTACATGTAATTAGTGTGAAATTTTGAACTAATTACATGTAATTAGTGTGAAATTCCAACCTAATTACATTTGCCAGATGTAATTAGAAATTTTTCGGTTTCAATTACATGTAATTAGTGTGTAATTTGCATCTAATTACATTTGAAAAATGTAATTAGTTCGGTTCTGGAGACTAATTACATTTGTAATTTGTAATTAGTTCGGTTCTAATTACTAATTACATTTGTAATTTGTAATTAGTTCGGTTCTAATTACATAGAACTAGTTTACTAATTACATAGAACTAATTACAAATTTAATTTGTAATTAGTTCGGTGCTAATTACTAATTACATTTGTAATTTGTAATTAGTTCGGTTCTAATTACTAATTACAACTGTAATTTGTAATTTGTGCAGTAATTAGTCACACTAAATATTTAGTACCGCCCAACCCTGCTTGCAGTACAGATTGAATTTCAATACTCGCTACTTTTGAACAAATTAACCGATTGCAAGATAAAAACAGATTCTTGCGACGCATTTTTGATCATTCTTCGATTTTTTTTTAGTTTAAGAACACATTTTTTAAATATAATTAGTATTTCAATACCTATAATCGATAACCATTACACAACTTTCGTGCATCAGAAGAACCCCATAAAGAAGTTTATGCTGCTACCATTCAGTATACCCACAAAACGCTAGAACATTTATATAAAGACCATTTTCCCAACGCATATGTAAAAATAGGCGATTTTGGCCGTCTGCTGAAAATGAACAAAAGACGCTATTTCTCAATGAATTGGGAAATGGAGAATCATTTTTCCACTAGTGACCCAGAACTACTTCTGACCACTGGTGATGACAAAACACGCAAACTATTTCTCCACTAGTGGAGAAATGGTTTGCGAGTTTTGTTCATTTTCAACAGACTTCTAAACTCGCCTAATTTTACATATTTGTTGGGAAAAATATCGTGTGCACCTCGTGGGCAATGACGATTCTGAGTCGTGTGATATCCGCACTCGCCTTCGGCTCGTGTGGCTATATTCACACTCACTCGGAATCGTCATTTTTGCCCACGAGTTGCACAATATACTATTATATTTAAATAGTTCATAACTTCAAAATATTTCCCTCGCTTGAATATATTAATTACCCATTATCAAATTTCAATTCAAATTAAGTATAATAATAAGACACATTTGTATTCACCAACATCCAATAAATAATTTGTTTTCCCTTCAACCCCTACGACATTAGATTACTAACGAGGGGAGGCTCAGATAGGTTCATCGAGTTAGGGGTACGGACTTCGCGTGGTTATAGTGTGGACAGGTACTAAAAAAAACCCACAAGAGACAGCCGCCAACTCGGCCCGGTTGCCGAGAAATCGCGGATTGAAAATTTCGAACTAATTTTTTTATTTATTTTTTTTTTTCTTCAAATTTCCAATTTAATATTACTTCTAATTCTTTTAGTATTATTCTAATTCAAAAATTACCAATTTTTGTATTATTAGCGAATACGTGAGCCACAATTTTACGATTTACTTTCGTTTTTCCTTGAATGGAGTGACGTGTAGGAAGTGTTTCAATGGAGTACCAGGAAATATATGTTGACAGTAAATACAAGAATTTGCTTTATTATTCGAAAATCGGGATACTTTATGAATGTACCACGAAATTAGTTCACGTAAACCACGTGTTCATATTTCATGGAAGTTTTTGGACAAGATAATAACAAATTTATACCTGCCGATCCGATTGGGACATTGATTCGCCGAAATTGACGGAGGGTCCGCGAAATCGTAAAATTGTGGCCCACGTATTCGCTAATAATACAAAAATTGGTAATTTTTGAATTAGAATAATACTAAAAGAATTAGAAGTAATATTAAATTGGAAATTTGAAGAAGAAAAAAAAAAAAAAAATTAGTTCGAAATTTTCAACCCGCGATTTCTCGGCAACCGGGCCGAGTTGGCGGCTGTCTCTTGTGGGTTTTTCTTAGTACCTGTCCACACTATAACCACGCGAAGTCCGTACCCCTAACTCGATGAACCTATCTGAGCCTCCCCTCGTAAGAAGAATAGTATTAGATTTATATTCATATTCATCACCAAATTCCGATCATATGTCACACAAAATTATACACATTCATATTGTAAGCGAAATGCACAACAACACAAATACCATTGATCATCAAATTACCTTTATGAAATAATCTTCAAAATTTAAATAATTATAAGACAATCATCGTAAACTACCCTTAAGCGCATTTAAATTTAAGATACGCCATAATCATGAGCAAACTCTACACCTTGTAGACTCAAAACACATGCTTAACACCCTATGTTTTGTCTAACGGGGGGGTGTCACGTCTGGTCTCACGGTCCATACGTCGCCTACCCTCACACACCCTCACACACACACACACACACACACACACTTAGACTTAACTACTAGATCTTAGAATATCTGCACCCCGCTATCTTACTCTTTTCGTATAAGCCTGACGGTGCATCACTCGATACTTCGCGTACCGTGGGATGGCTCGTTCAGTCTTATGCACTTCCCCTCACCCTTCCTTTGGCTTCTTCAGTCTTGACTGGATTAGCTGGACTCACGTCTATAACTACTCTCTTGAGAATAAGATCTCTCTTAAACTAGTAATATACTGTAGCACTGTTTAAACTAGATGCACTTACTTGAATAAAAGACTTAATCACTCTGTTCTACGCAACATACTCTGTTGTTACTTATCACTAAATAAACCTTCGGTATACTTCTGTATCTTTATACGGGATGAACCCCATATAAATATGCTGTGACTTGCTCTGTTTGTTACAGTTCTTTAGATTTATCTTCGCGTTTCACGAGTTTTTACAGCTATTTAAAAAAAATCATGAGAAACAAAAAAATCAAAATGACGCTTACGAGCTTCTGCTTTTAACTACCAATATTTTTTATCGAATTTGTTTAAATGGTTTAAATGGTTCTTGCAATTTATCTTTGCGTTTTACGAGTATTTACAACAATTTAATCATTAAATATCATGAAAAAAAATGGCGCTTACGACGTTTTGCCTTTACGTCGTTTTTTATTTTTCCTTAAAAATTGTAATGAAAAAACGGCATATCCGCCCAACTTACGACCTTTTGCACTTACATTTTTCGATCTCGTAATTTCAATTCATCTATACGCTTTGGCCGTTTTCAGAGCGAATGGCGTGAAAAAAAAATACACGACCTTTTGCCACCAAAATCGCATTTTTGGCGCTTACGACAGTATGCCATGCCTACTGAAAAAGATCCTGTAAAATATTACATGAAAAAGTACATAATGAATCACATGATAAATTTTATAAAGTTATAACTGGATTCCTGATACGAATTATTATGTACTTTATCTTATGATTTTTGTTCCAACCATTATGTTGTACAAATACACATAATTTCTTATCTCATTTATCGTAGGATGTTTTACATGATCAGATTTCATGATAGTAAGAAAAGGGGACACCCGAGTCGGGATCGAACCGTGGTCCTTCCAATTTGGAAGCAGTAACGGTACCGCTTGAGCTACAGTACTTCATAGTAATGTAACAAAGTTTTAGGTTCATAAGCTTTGATATGATTGTGATTGATTTCAGTTTCTTCAAAGAAGTTTGAACTCGTAGAGCTAAAAACTCATGTAAAACATCACACAATAAATTAGATGATAAATTATGTGTATTTGTACAACGTAATGGTCAGAACGAAAATCATGTGATAAAGTACATAATAATTTACAACATTCTTAATTTACATGATAATTCATATCATGAATCCAGTCATAATTTTATAAAATTTACTTTTTCATGTCATATTTTACAATATCTTTTTCAGTAGGGATTCGACACGCGATATTTAACAGCACACTTAACATTTTATAGAACGTATGTTCTGCAGGTGGTAAGATTCATTGAATCGTTAAAAATAAAAATTATGCGTACGTCATCACGATATAGATGAAATGTGTTTTTTGAACGTTATGCTCTTTGTTTGGAACCATTTTATTCTCTACATTTTATGCTATAATACACGGAATGTTCAAACCATTTTCAACATGTCAGGTTCCACTCGATTCGTCAAGTATTGTCATGATATCCTGATTTTTGTTTCAGAAGCCCGCCGAACCCAGGCTTCCCCCCCCGGTGAGTTGAAGATACAGAGATTTTCGATAGTGACAGATATTCGCTTGTTGTTCGAATTTATAAAGTTATGATCTTTGTTTGGAACCATTTTATTCTCTACATTTTATGCTACACGGAATGTTCAAACCATTTTCAACATGTCAGGTTCCACTCGATTCGTCAAGTATTGTCATGATATCCTGATTTTTGTTTCAGGAGTCGACCCACCCGCGGCTAAAAGACTCAAAGGTGAGTTAAACATACAGAGATTTTCGATAGTGACAGATATTCGCTTGTTGTTCGAATTTATAACGTTATGCTCTTTGTTTGGAACTATTTTATTCTCTACATTTTATGCTCCACGGAATGTTCAAACCATTTTCGACATATCAGGTTCCACTCGATTCGTCAAATATTGTCATGATATCCTGATTTTTGTTTCAGGAGTAGACCCAGGCGCGGGTTCCAGCAGCAGCAGTAAGTTAAAGATACAGAGAAGTTCAATAGTGACAGATATTCACTTGTTGTTCGAATTTTGCTCAACCGAGTCGAGCACCGCGGAATCAATTTTTCAAGTATTGTATCTCGAAATATTTAACGATATACTTATTTTGCAGCCATTATACTGCAGACTTATCGAATCGTTATGCCTACATTTTAGTATCACAGGAAGTAAGATTTAAAATCGTAAAATGGTACCGAAGTGGAAAATCGATCATTCGTCGAACTCATGTACCTATATCAAGAGCAATCAACTTTTGAAGTGTTGCGTCACGAAATATTTAACAGCACACTCAACATTTTGTAGCACGTATGTTCTGCAGGTGGTAAGATTCACTGAATCGTTAAAAATAAAAACTATGCGCACGTCATCACGATATACATAAAATGTGTTTTTTGAACGTTATGCTCTTTGTTTGGAACCATTTTATTCTCTACATTTTATGCTATAATACACGGAATCTTCAAACCGTTTTCAACATGTCAGGTTCCACTCGATTCGTCAAGTATTGTCATGATATCCTGATTTTTGTTTCAGGAGTCCACCAAACCCAGGTTATCCCGCCCGGTGAGTTAAAGATACAGAGATTTTCGATAGTGACAGATATTCGCTTGTTGTTCGAATTTATAACGTTATGCTCTTTGTTTGGAACCATTTTATTCTCTACATTTTATGCTACACGGAATGTTCAAACCATTTTCAACATGTCAGGTTCCACTTGATTCGTCAAGTATTGTCATGATATCCTGATTTTTGTTTCAGGAGTCGATCCAATCGAGGCTTTCATCCACGGTGAGTTACAGATACAGAGATTTTCGATAATGACAGATATTCGCTTGTTGATCGAATTTAGCTCAAGCAAGTCGAGCACCGCGGAATGAAGACTTAATCACAGTCCCCTTTACTTAAATTTCAGCTGCCATGAAAGTTGTCGAAGACACACTGGAAAATCAGGCGATCTATGTTAGATACGTGTCCGACGGTAAGTTCAAAACAATGTCACCCAATGAAGATATTCAAGTCATGGCTACTAAGACGTGCGTCAAATATTGACAAAGTACAATAGTGTCATGATGTACCTATTTTATTTTCAGATCCGGAATCCGGGTTGCAGATCGAAGACGCTAGTAAGTGATAAGTGAATACACTTACTTATGACCAATTTATACGTCTACCAAAACGCTCGAATTATCTTTGTCTCCTATGATATGATGATATACTATATGTTATCGTTGAGGTGGCGAATTGCCACACGGGTAACAATATTTGAGTACACGACTTTGGCTGCAAAGTTGAAAAAAATTTGAGTGTTGGGCCGATAAGATCCTTCCCTTCAATATCTTTGTCTCCGTATTGTGGAAAATCGTTCCGTTTGATATTCAGGACCTCTCTATTTCTACTTCAGATATTTTGACGAATACCGGAAAGGAACTCCAAGCCGCTGTAGCTTCTCTCCTAGGGGGTGGGAAGGGTGAGTTGAAGACGACTTTTACCCTTTAAAAATGTTTTTGTGATTTACTGTTCGCTTCACATATCCGGGTGAAGTCGAGAAATTGTTTTAATTGACCGAGATTTTCTATATTTTGATTCTTCATATTTCATTATTTTTTTCAATTATTGCCATTATATCATGCGTCAATTGGTGAATTTCCACTCTGTCATGATACGCCTATTTTATTTTCAGCAACCAGATCAATAATTACTGATGGATTCAGGCGTAAGTGACACTCATTCGAAAAATACATCAAGCCTAGCTTGATTTTCATCCAGCTGTTGTTAGAACTGAGTGAGAGTCGAAGACGACTTGATCATAACCTCTGTATTCGAATTTCAGGTTCTATCCACCCAGTAAGAAACAAAATGCTAACCTATGCGAGAGGAGGTGCAACGCAAGTCGGACGTGAGTTGAAGACGATTGTCCCCATCTACAATGTCGCGCCTCAATTAACACTTGAAAATTGTCTGAATTATTGAGGTATCTTTTAATTTCCAGATACCAGCGATGAAACCGAAGCTTTTGTGACCGGAATTACTGAAGTATTTAACGGGTTAGAGTCCCAAGTCGCTGCGATTGCGGATGCTGCTTCGCTTGCCCATAGTAAGTTGGAAACTCGTACGATTAGAAATATAATTGTCATACTGAGATCTATCGTTTGCTACAAACCAAATTCCGATGAGGCTTTCATAAATTGATCTATTTCCTTAGCCTCCAGTTAGACAAACGTATTTGATACTCAACATTCGATCCCTGATTTCAATTGTACCACCTGCACCAGTTTAGTACTGCTAAACTACGATCCTGAATATTTTGACTTTTTATATTATTTCCAACATCAAATAAAATATCATGATTCCTTAAATTATACTTTCAATGTGTTCTGGTAATTGCCATTGAATCGTAATTTCACTTTCTCAGGTAGGAGATCTGGATAATCATAAATCTGTCACATCCGGCAGATTAACTGCGGCTTGACCGCCCAACACTTTTTATATTTATTCTATTAATTATATTTTAGTCTTAGATACAGCGGGTAATACAGATCCCGAAGGAGCTTCTCTGTACAAGATAATATCAGAGTCGGTAAAGACACTCACTCGCTTCCACTTATCGTTAGCGCTCTCTCGGAGGACGGTAATACCCGCACAATTATATACCCAGACGCACTAATTCAACACGCAGGCTGAGATGCATGCGGTGACTCGGCGTGCTCAATTCGAATAGAGATGCTGAATAATTAGAGACACACTAAGGGATAAGTTATACATATAGGGCAGGTCAGAGGTCCGCTCTTGGCAGTACAGTTTTAGTCTTGATCTGAACTCTTTACTTAATCTCACTTTCAGGGGTCAGCAGCCGGTCACTTTAAACTTATTGATATCCGTGGTTAAGAAATATTCTGGCTTAGCGCACGGGATTCTTTAACAGGAGTTGTGTTCTTTAACCCTAGGGCGTAAAGAACACGCTTACACTTTTATTGTAGTTATTTTGACACTCCCGGCTGAAGACTCTTGAATATGAATATAGATTGATAAAGACGGATCAAACTTTGATTAGAGATAGCTGATTTATTTCACTTTGGATTAGTATATTAAAGATATAATTTTGTGCAAACTCAGTGTAGTCTGATTAATTGATTTGATTTATAATAAATGTGTTTTTGAATAGATTATAAAGATAAATAATTGTGAGATTTATTCGAATACCAACCCACTAGAATTTAACTTCAGTTCAAAGACTCTTAAGAGCATGCTCTAGTCAGTCTTTACCCACAAAGTAGCCGCGTCACTTATTTTCACTGATATCAACGCCTACGCATAACAGGCGCGAAAAAGCAGATAAGAGCGCACTTCCGCATGAAATTCCGAGCACATACATCCCAAAATATCTCTGTTTCGCGCAACAACAACGACAAAATTCTTGTTCCTAACTAAAATGGTAATGGCCGCGACCACCAGTTAAAAGCGGCAATTATCATTTTAGTTAGGAACAAGGATTTCGTCGTTATTGTTGCGTGAAACAGTGATATTTTGGGATGTATGTGTTCGGAATTTCATGCGGAAGTGCGCTCTTATCTTCTTTTTCGCGCCCGTTATGCGTAGGCGTTGATATCAGTGAAAATAAGTGACGCGGCTACTTTGTGGGCAAAGACTGACTAGAGCATGCTCTTAAATTCACCGACGCACACACACTTTCACCCGCAACGCCCTTGCCGCCGTTACGCTGTGTCTTCGGAAAAGGTAAGAAATAATAGCAGAATGTTATATAAAAACAGATTACCCTACTGAAAAAGAGCCTGTATAATATTATGTGAAAAAGTACATAATGAATTACATGATAAATTTTATGAAGTTATGACCGAATTCATGATACGAATTACACTCGAACTCCCTCAGGTTGACCGTCCGCTATTTGACGAACTCCCGTGTTTGACCGAACTCGCTTCCGCTATCTGACGGGCTCTACCCCCACTCTCTATAGCGTTCCCCTCAACCTCAGGGCGGTGACATAATGTCACCGGGCCCCCAATATTATAATTGCGTATAAAGTACAAAGTAGACTCATTTTGTGTTTGTTGTATTTTATATGCTAATGAATAATGTTTTCATAAAGAAGCAGATCTATAATAATTGATCGAAAACCGTAATACTTTTATGGCAATTGATGATGGTAGCAATTGAAATTCTTGACATTCGCCTACTACTCATTTGGATATTTTCTGATTCATTTATTGACCTGAATCCTAATTTTTTACAACCAGAAGAATAACATTTTAAATATACGATGAAATTGTACAAGCTAAGGTTAGTTTATATATGTAGTCCAGTCGAGGTACCACGCGATTTTGCTACAACAGTAAGTGTTAGAACTTATTGTTAGAACTTTTCATATAGTTTCCGACCTCCTGAATTGAATGGTGGTAGATTTTTTCGCGCTAAGGTTTGAGCAAAAGGGTGAAAAGGGGCAATATCGCGTGAACGACGTAGAAACCGATAAAAAGTTTTAGACAAAAATTGTAGAGAAAAAAAAGCTATATAAACAACATGTTGACATTTTTTCTCTGAATCGAATAGGCGAGCTAGTGGAACGAATTAATGATTTTCAATGGGGTTACACAAAAGTGAAGGAGTGGGGGCCGACGCCAGCGAAGGAAAAGCATCGCGGGTCGGCGGTGGGAGTACCCGTCGGCTCGCGCGCTGCCTCTCCTCTCGCCAAGATGTGAGTGAGAGCAGGCATTCTCCAACGGGTGCGAGTGAGTGCGCGATGTATAGCGCCGGCAAGTGGCGCCGTCGCGCGGCTGTTCTCTACTTCTACCCTAGCCCTATTGAAAATCTTAAACACGTTTTACTGGCTCACCTATTCGATTCAGATAAAAAATGTAAACTTGTTTTGTACGCAGCTTTTTTTTCTCTACAACTTTTTTCTGAAAATTTTCTTCGGTTTCTACGTTGTTTACGCGATATTCTAATTTTAATGTTTGAAAAATTGTTTTCACCCATTTGCTCAACCCTTAGCGCAAAAAATTACTACCATTCAATTCAGGAGGTCGGAAACTAAGAAAAGTTCTAACACTCACTGTTATGGTAAAATCGCACCTGTAAGCAGGTACGTCGACTGGACTACAAATTTATATGAGGGATAAAAAACAGGATATTTACAGTTATGAAATAAGTTTTGTATTTTAGTTGTACATCGGAGAATGGACAAGAAAGAAGTACATAGGAGTACAAAAATCGAGCAGACAAATGCTAATTGTGAGATTTAACATCTTTGTTGATTTTATATCCTATGAGACTACATTTCATGAATCCAGAATAATATTTTCAACCAGTTCACGAATCTTGAACAGCACCATAAATTCATCTGGTTCACTTTCCCATCGGCCTTGATACCATTGTATAGTAGCGTTCAGGCTTCTCAATACCTCACGAGGGTTCAATAATTTTTCTGGCGCAGCACTCTCACAGTCAGTAGTATCATCTTCTTCTTGAGAATCATTCAAGTCGTTCTCAACTGAATCTTCTCCAGGCTGAGTTAGATTGAGAAGCTCATCATCATCCAGAATACGCCAAACAGGCTGGAATTCGTCTTCTCTAAACCATGCATGCGTTTCTGTGTCGGTGAAGTTATCGTAGCCAGGAACTCTGTTCACCAAGTTTGTGACGTCTCTGTCATCGTGGATGGTTGGATGGCCACGGTTCAGATTATCCGTTGATAGAATTTTTTTCCAAGCGTTAAGTAGCGTAGTGTTGCTGACAAATTCCCATGCTTGGGCAATAGTTTGACAGCAATATGCAGCATATTCCACTTTTTTTTAAAAGTTGTTACTGTGTCGCCTCCGTTCACTTCATCTTGAAGTAACAGTTGTCGAAGAAGTACCTTCTTATATTTTTTTTTGGTAGCCTCAATAACCCCCTGATCCATGGGTTGGATCAGTGCCGTCACATTTGATGGCAGGAAGACTACTTTACACGACTGATCAATAGAATTGAGATCAACAGCAGAAGGATGAGACGGTACATTGTCGAGTAACAATATGAACTTTTCGTCCTCGCCACTCTTCCTCTGCTTGATTGCAGGTAGGAAAATATTGGTATACCAGTCGGTGAATATTTCTCGGTCGATCCATGCACTACGTTGCCCTCGATAGTTAACTGGTAGCTTTGGAACGTTTTTAAAACACCTTGGGTTCTGGGACTTTCCGATAACTAAAAGTGGAATCCGGTGCGTTCCAGTAGCGTTTCCGCAAGCCATGACAGTCACACGATCTTTCAAGACCTTACGACCTGCGACTTCAGTTTCGTATCTGGCAGCCAACGTCTTACGTGGCAACGATTTCCAAGCCAGCCCTGTTTCATCAGCATTGTAGATATGATCTAGATCGTAGCCACCTTCTGTGATGAGCCTGTTAAATTCTACGGCGAATGACGAGCTTGCGTCGGTATCCCCTGACAGCTTCTCGCCTTTCATAGACAACTCACGGATTCCATGTCGTATCTTAAACTTATGAACCCAACCACTGCTGGCTTTGAAACTGCTTGGTCCACCAAGTTTCTGATTGTATAAAAGTGCCTTTTCACGCAGCAGGGAACCTAAGACGAACAGCAAAAAATTAGGATGCTAACACACAAAAACCATCTTGACTCGATTCAGAATATTTGGATTTTTCAATCTAATTGCTTACCTGATATTGGTTCGCCCAATGATCTTTTTTGACAGAACCATTTATAAATGCCCTGCTCCAATGCTGAAGTCTCTGTTGCAGTGCGGCGACTTTTCTGCTCATTCCCTTGCTGTTCCTGTATGAGAGCCTGCTGCGCGTAGATCTGCTCTTTATTTTTTTTTTATGTAGGATACTGCAGAGTGTGTCACACCGTAATCCTTGGCGATTGCTACATTTTTTTCGCCCGCTTCTAGTCTCTCCAAAATTTTACATTTTTCCGCAAGCGTAATATGTGACCACTTTGGCGTTTTGGACTGTTTGTTCGTAACTATAAAAAAAAAGTTTAAACCTTGTGAGATCGAATCAGTTTTGGGTCAGCGAGAACACATAACCTCACTTGAGTGTCGAAGACAATTTATATCTGAATATATACGTAATAAATGACATTTTACCTTTTCGCGGCCTTTCAGCCATTTTTTTAACAGCACTCAGAGAAATATGTATGTATTTACAAAACTTGAATCGTATCGCAACACTTTTCACAATAGTCATCCGTTCATTGCGGAATGGCGCGCGCTGGCTGCGCAGAAAACGGGCGACATTTAAGACCACGGAGTGGGGGCCCCTACTTTCGTCAAATACGAGAAATAGCTCGGTCCCAACTCGGTCAACCTGAGGGAGTTCGGGTGTATTATGTACTTTATCACGTGATTTTTGTTCTAACCATTATGGTGTACAAATATACATAATTTATTACCTAATTTATCGTAGGATGTTTTACATATGATCAGATTTTATGACGGAAAATGAAAAAAAATTGGGTTCCTGAGACGGGATCGAACCTCCGTCTCTCGGATTTGCAAGCAGTGACGCTAATGTCTGCGCTACGGCACTCTTCAGTAGATGATACAAGTTTTAGGTTCATGAGCTTTGATATGATTGTGAGTGATTTCCAGTTTTTTCGGAGAAGTTGGAACTCGTGAAGCTGAAACTATTGAACTACACATTGAACATCACACAATAAGTCAGATAATAAATTACGTGTATTTGTACAACATGATGGCCAGAACAAAAATCATGTAATAAAGTACATAATAATCCACAACGTTCTTAATTTACATAATAATTCATATCATGAATTCGGTCATAACCTTATGAAATTCATCACGTACTTTTTCATGTAATATTTTACAATATCTTTTTCAGTAGGGTATAAACGCTTTCTAGATATTCTTCCAAATTGAACTCCCCGTATTACGGTGCATGAACGGACAAAATTAGGAAGATATTCAGTTGTTGGTGAGTGAATTCGCGCTTAGCGATTAGCTTGCTGGCAATTGAAGGTAACGGGTTATTTCTCTGAGTTACCCCAAAAAGCACCTCCGGTGCAAAAACCTTTCGCCAAGTACATTAATGTGGTCCACCCACAAAAATTTACTAAAAAAAGTTTTTCACAAAGAATCTGTCTTCAAAAATGCCCACCAACAAAAATCCGTCTTCCACAAAAAGTCTTTCTGAAAAATTCCTACTCTCAAAAATTCGTCTTCCACAAAAAAGCCTTCCTTTAAAAATCCGTTTTAAACGAAAGTCGTCCTTCACAAAAATCTCTACAAAAGGATTGAAATCAAATACAACTACCAAGTACAAAAAAAATAATAATTAAATCGAACCATGTAGCGTTGTACTCATTCGCTCGCTACGCTCGCTCACTTGATTGGGTTTTCATAATTGGCGAGGAGAAAAATTGGGAGCGGAAATTTCGAAAAGAGAAAATTTTCGAGAGAACAAAATTTAGGGAGTGGTACTTGGCGGGCCACGTGTGAGTAAGTGGAAGAGTGACCACTAAGGTCTAAAAGTCATGCAACGGGTGGGGGTATCGATAAGGGGGCGGGGTTTCTGCCTGAAAGTGTTGCGTCATTATCGATGACGTCATCGTCCAGAAGGCTCTGGAAGGTTCTGGAACATCGATGACGTCATCGAGAAGGTGGATGACCTGGCCTGGTGACACCTTAGCGGTAGCTCCTTTGCCGGAAGGGTCGATACTCTCACCCGATTGAGGGAAGATTTATGACATGACCTGGCAGACGCATGACGTCACCCGTCTGCAGGTTTCCGCAGGTTGCTAACCGTCGTGAGCGCCGTCTTTGTTTCCGGCGGGTCGGCGCTTGCGCGCCTCGGATTTCGGGTGATTGCGCTTGGTTTAATTGCATCCCTGGTGGAAATAATTCTACGTATTTGTACGTCCATTTCTACGTGGTTCTACATTAATTGGAACATGTGAATAGTTTTTCATAGATTTTTTAGTAGATAATAGTATTTTTTCGTAGATAATTATCTACGAAAAACTACGAATCTCTACAAAATTTCTACGAGTTTCTACAGGAAATTTCGTAGTTTTTTTTCAGGGATTTTCGTAAATTGTCGTAGAATAAAGTAAGAATGTCAATTTTGGAATTCACCTGAATTTCACACCTGTATATTAATTAAGGTTCATGTGTATGGAAATATTAAAAAAAAAAAAAAAAAACACGACCCCGAAAGAGGTTCGAACCCAGCCCATTTGGAACGGGCCACCCATCCAAGTATTGACCGCGACGAATCGTGCTTAACTTTGCTCATCCCTATGTGTTCGGTCTTCGACCCGCTCCAACTCTTCCTTTTGACGTATATCACATTTATCAACAATCAAACGTCAATTAGATGTATGGAACATGCATGAATATGCGACAGACTGAAATTTCTTATTTTACTGTCGAAAATTGCAGAATTTCGTAATATTTTACGCCGTTTTACGTAATTTAGCTTTTACTGGTCTTGCAGCATTCAAAATTCTCTGAAGATCGAAAAATCGTATAAGATAGTAATTTTCCGAATAGATTTTCAGTATTCTACGAAAAAAATTACGACATTCATTACATTTTATTGGGGATCCGAATTTTCTTAGTTTTCGTAAAAAGGCGTAGAAGAGCATAGAAACACGTAAAAATTCCTACTATTCTACGAAAATTTACGAAATTTTATGACAATTTTTCAGAAGTTCGTATTCTGGTATTTGTCCATAGAAAATCGTAAAAAATCGTAAAAATTCTTACTATTTTACGAAATGTTATGACGATTTCGTAGGACTTTTTTTCATTTTCGTATATTTTCATGAAAAATCGTAGAAAATCGTCAAAAATTCTAGACATTCGTAAAAACTCTAACTATTTTACGAAAGTTTATGAAATTCATTTTACACTTTTCATTAATTGAAAGTTCCTTTTTCTTTCGTAATTTTTCGTGTTAAGTCGTAGAAATTTCGTAGAAATTCTTAGTTCTTCGTAAAATCTCGTAATTTTTCGTAGAACTTCGTATCTACCCGAACAAAGTTGTATGATTTTCTACACATTTCTACAATTTTCTACAAATTTTCTACGATTTTCTACGAGAAACTACAAATTTATACAAATTCATACGATTTTCTACGAATTCTGGTTTCGTAGTTTCTCGTGGAAATTCGTAGTTTTTTCGTAGAAATTATTTTCACCAGGGATCTCAGTCGGATAATTCCGAGAGATTTCAAATGATTTCTGAAAGATTCTGCAACATCTCGGAAGATCTCTGAACATATCGAATGAATTTTCAAGAGGTCTCGAAAGATCTCGAAACATTCCGAAAGCTTTCAGACGATTTAATATTTAATATTATTCTAATTACAGATATCACTTTTTTTCAGGGATTGATGGAATGTTTAACATAGGTAAAGGCAAAACATACATGTTACTTAAAATATATTTGATTTTATTATTATTATTTCAATCATAGATGAAGATACAAAAAGCGTGTAAAATGACAATGAGTAAAATAATAAAATATATTCATATAGTTGTGTGAAGTTCGTGACCATTGGCAGATAATAATAATCTCGTCGTTTCAGGTCAAAAAACACTTGCGAGCTGTTGAATCGATGTCGAAGAGCTCACCATTACGCTCTGAGATTTCACTTCGTTTACCACCGCGAAGGCGTTCGTCTCCAGTCCGGATTTTTTTAAAAACGTGCAGCGGTTGAAAGGTGTTCGTAATTAATAGTGTTTGATCGTGAATAAGAATAAAGTAAGTATAGCTTTACACCTTTATCACATATAATACTCGATACCGTATGATCCTAATAATGCTTGCAAGATGGGGAGTGAAGGAAACGGTATTTCAACTATACCTAGACATGTCTCCGCACCTCGCGATTCAGATTCGGAATCGGACGAGGAGAATAACCCAAAGCGTTTCCTTACCCACGGCATCAAACGTAAGCACTCTGATCAGACTGAAGAGGAGGAGGAAGAGGAGGAAGAAGATGCAAATGAAGGTGATGATGATGACAATGAGGATGAGGATGTTAGGAACGAGAACGATAATGCACCAGCGGTGGAGCGTGATTACATTTATTGGCGTAGACGGTTTGCTCGGCCTGACCAAGAGGATGAGGATGAGGAGATCAACCCATTTGATCACATTTTGCGGGGTCCAAACGACTCCGGATACTCTTCGTCGTCGTAGTGATTGTCCGTTTTTAGGTAAGCATATTCTGTTCTTATCCGCGAAGAGTATCAAAAATACGTACACGAGGTACCATGGTGGTGATGTCTTATTCTTTATTTCGTCAACACCACGAAAATTTTCGTTATGTTCCTTTAGAACAGAGCTTATATTCATCGTATCAAAAGTATAATAAACACCAAACATATACACAAATAAACTTGAAGTGGTATCGAAGAAACGTCGAAGGTTCGTCGACGTAATCATTACTCCTTGAACCCTCGCTCAGTGCAGGTTGTTGAGTTTTAGAAGTGGGTGTTCTCGAATATGGTGTTGAATTATCTAGTGATTAAGTGAAATTACCTGCTCTACTGAGTGTAATTGTTCTGTTAAAATTTATAGAGAAAGAAGAAGAAGGAAGGAAAAAAAATGGAAACCGAACATTATAGATTCGTCACGAATAGGATAGTGGTACCGATGGATTGGTTCAGGCGGTGGCCTCCGCAGATCATCGAGAGTATGGCAATGCTGTTCATACTCCGGAGCGACAATCAGCCGGGAGGTACCCAATTCCAGGTGGATGAAGATACACACATACGGCTGGTCTTTAATAGACACCGTGATATTTACTGGGTGAAGAAGGATCCGGATGCGGAGGCACCTCAGGAGGCACCAGATGAGGGGGTGGTGTTGGAGGAGTAAAAAACGGTGAGATGCTTTTCCCTTTTATTCGCTTCAATCTGAGCAATCACCTCACCTCTATCTATCTAATTTCACAACGTAGTTCTCCATGTATGCGTCACTCAACCAATTGATCTTCTTCTTTCTGTTACAGCTGACTGATCGGAACGGGATTATCCTTCATTTTTATTTTATTCGAAAAAAATCATCCGTTGTTTATATGTATATTCAATGTAAGATTCGTATTTCATATATTTTCTTCTAGTTAGTTTAGTTTTAGTACTTCACATTTTCATCATTATTCTACTTTAAAAAATTCCTATATAAATAGGCTCTAGAAAAAAACGATATTATTACGAATATATTATATAATAAAATTACTCTACATCAGAAAGAAATTATTCTCCCTATACTTATGATCCTGTCCCATCCAATACCACTCGTGTTGAGAATGCCTGAAGAAAGTGGTTAATGAGATTCAAGCAGGGTAAGAAATGATTGAAGATGTTCGACATCGATTTGGATAAAATTCAAAATTCGTTTTATTTTCGAAAATACATTCAAGCATATTAATATTAACTTTTAAGTTTTAGTGAAAAGTACATATTTCAATTTACTTCACATTCACAATGGTTATAATGAGTATATGAATGAAAAAAATATAAGAATATAAAAACATTAGATCGCATGGTGCGATAGATTTTACAACTGAAGGAATTCGCACTGATTAAACGGACCACCCAAGTAACGAAGATGCAGTCCTCCTTCGGCAATGATGGTTTCGTACTGCTTGAATTCTTCATCGTTCTGGAAAACCTTCGACAGTCGGGCAGGTAAGAAGATCATAAAACTATCTTCAATTGCAGCCATCTTCTTCGTTGTCAAGAAGTCGTCGCACCTCGAGATTTTGTTAATTTTTTCGAAATCCATAATTTAGATTGAATCAACGTATTACTTTCGGATTCACTGAGTCTTTCCTCAAGACTGGAGGTGGAGTTGTAATGTTTTTTATGACGCTGAAGTCAGACGAAAGACGAAAAGTTGTATTTTTTACCACACTGAAGTGTGACGAATACTCGGCTATTTTCACTTGTCGGATGTGAGTACGATTTGATTTGCAAGTATCGTTCCTGACTTTCAATAGTAACGAACGCTTGCACGGTAGAAGAGTGATTGAGTGTCGGAACCATGATGTCTACCTTTTTTTAGCAACGAATAACATAACAATTGACAATAGTCAATTGTATATGCGTGCTGTAGCCACAAAAATTCAAAATAAAACGTAACAAAGGGGGAGAAAATTCTTAGAAAACTGATGAAAGGCATAGCTATATGTTCTAACGAGTTGCAGTTGATACTTAGAATTCATTAACCAGAATTGTTTTATTATGAGAGTTCTGATTACAGTATAGTCACGGTAGAAGAGTGATTGAGTGTTAGAACCATGATTCCTACTTTTTTATAGCAACGAATAACATAACAATTGACAATAGTCAATTGTATATGCGTGCTGTAGCCACGAAAATTCAAAATAAATACGTAACAAAGGGAGAAAATTCTTAGAAAACTGATGAAAGGCATAGCTATATGTATGTTACAACGAGTTGCAGTTGATACTTAGAATTCATTAACCAGAAATGTTTTATTATGAGAGTTCTGATTACAGTATAGTTTACATGTGAGTATTATTTACTAATTGATCGAATTCGTGAGAATATGCTGATTCTTTGATAAATATTTGATACTCCGATGACATATTTATTACGAGAACTATAGTCCTAGTCGTGGAATAAGGTTATAAAAGGGTACACCATCTGAACTGTGAAATCATTGACTCGTTCGTCGGTAGAGTGTTAACGTCTGAAAATATGGATGCTGCAACGTGTCTGAAATTGATTAGTATTGTCGAAAATGGTTATAAGTCATTATTGAACAATACTTCTGTACCCCGGATCGCACGATGGAAGAAATTGTGTACTCGGAACATTCGACTCCTCAATAAGATCTTAAGGAAAAGAACGCTTTCTATCGGCGAGCGAACAAGAATTCTCACAACGATTTCTATTCTCCAATCATCGGGTGAAAAATTCAAACTTCAACACCGCGGTGGAGGTGTGTCAAAGAAAAGGATCACTGATAGAGTTGTATGGAAAGACTTAGAGTCCGTATTCCAGAGTCGAATCCGTACGGGTACTATCGTGAATCTTCGACATAAGGACCTCAGATCTTTCTTGCAAGATTCAAAGACCTTAACCGTGACACGATTGAAGAATTCGTTGCAGAAAGAGGGGAACTTGAAGGTGAATGGTGTACTAGCATGTAAATTTTCTGTGATGAAAAATGGTGAGAATGTGGAAGAAACGAAATTCTTCAACACCAAGAACGAAGTGATTCTTCCGGGAACCAACATCAAAAGGTGGTTCGATGAAAACATGACTGATCGATTGATGAGGAAAGTTGAAGATTTTCAAGAGCGAGACTCGGGGTGGACTTTAGTAGAAATCATCAACCTGATGATCAACGTCAACAGTTACGAGCCACTGCGTGGAGCTGCAACTACCTACATACAACTACCTGCGAGTATCCGGAAAAAGAAAGCTGTGGTGAATATCAAGAACGAAGATGAATTCAGCTTTCTGTGGGCTATCACAGCGGGACTTCATCCTGCGACTGCTAACAGTGATCGAACAAGTTCATACCCTCATTATAGCTCCGTGCTTCATTACGAAGGTATCAATTTTCCTATAGCCTTCAAAGATATTTCGAAATTTGAAAAAAAGAATAGTTTAACGATTAATGTTTACGGTATAGATAGTGTTAAGGACAAATCTCAGGAAATAGTACCTCTCTACTTAAGAAAAAATAAATCGGATAAGCCTACGATTCACCTTCTCATGGTGAACACTTGTAGTACGAATGAGAACGATCAAGGTGTCTACCATTTTGCGTGGATTAAGAATCTCTCGAGGCTGCTAAGTTCGCAAGTTTCAAAACATAAAAATCCCAAATTTTTTTGCGATAGATGCTTATGCCACTTCCAAATTCAATCTTCATTTCACAAGCATAGACAAGACTGTCTAATTATGAACAAATGTAGAATGATTCTACCGGAAGAAAAAGATAAACTATTGAGTTTTAAAAATCATAGATTCAAAGAATCCGTACCATTCGTCGTGTACGCCGGTCTCGAATGCATCCTTGAGCCAACGGGAAACGAGACATTATGTGAAAAGCATATTCCACAAAGTGCTGCGTATTACGTTCATTGTACCTTCGATGATACTCTCTCCAAATTCGAAATGAATCGAGATCCCGATTGCGTTCACTGGTTCATAAAAAAATTACAAGAATTGGCTCGATTGGTTGATTCTTATTTGAATAAAATTGAACCAATGGATGAGCTCACTAGCGAACAGAAGCGAGATTTCTACAATGCGCAAGTATGCCACATTTGCGAAAAATCGTTCACACCGACCGTTGAGAAACATCGTGACCATTGTCATTTTACAGGCAGATATCGCGGCGCGGCTCATCCAGGGTGCAATTTGAATTACACCAAATCGCACAGTATCCCGATAGTTTTTCATAATCTTTCCGGTTACGACTCACACTTTTTGATTAGAGCTTCAGCCACGGTATTCGAAGGTGAATTGAAAATCCTCCTGGTGAACAAAGAACGCTATATTTCATTTACAAAACAAGTGCACGAGACTAAGGTTAACTTGAGGTTTATCGATTCATTTCGATTTATGGCGAGCAGTTTGGACAAACTAGCATCATATCTGGATGACGGTGATATGTTAATTACACGCAGACACTGTAATAGTACTGAGGAGTTCAGTTCGCTCAGGAGAAAGGGAGTATTCCCCTACGAATATATAGATAGTTGGGTGAAGTTGGATGAAAAACAGTTACCTCCGAAAGAAAATTTTCATTCAAAGTTGAACAACGCAGATGTTTCGCAGGAAGATTACCTGCACGCGGAGAAAGTCTGGGAGACATTTCATATCAAGACTCTGGGGGAGTACTCAGATTTATATTTGAAAACAGACGTTTTACTCCTAGCTGATATTGTTGAAAATTTTCGTCGGAGCTGTTCCTCTACATACAATTTGGATCCTTTACACTATTACACTGCACCGGGTCTCGCCTTCGATGCTATGCTCAATAGTGCACAGGTGTCGAGCTCGAGCTCCTGACTGACGTGGAGATGCTTCTGTTTATTGAAAAAGGTATTCGTGGTGGCGTAGCTCAATGTTCAAACCGACACGCCAGAAGTAACAATCGATATATGGGTAACGATTTCGATCCAAACCAAGAAGAATCCTACCTCATGTACTTTGATGTAAATAATTTGTACGGTGCGGCGATGAATCAATATCTACCGTGTGGATCTTTCGAGTGGGAACACGAGGTGATTGATGTTTTCAATGTCTCCAATGAATCTTCTATGGGATATATACTCGAAGTGGACTTGGAGTATCCTATAGAGCTTCACGAGACACACAAAGATTTACCCTTGTGCCCTGAGCACTACGTACCTTCGAATGGTAAAAATTCCAAATTAATGACGACTCTTCTTCCGAAGAACAAGTACGTTGTTCACTATCAGAATTTGAAACAATATTTAAGTCTCGGTATGAAATTAGTGAAAATTCACAGAATCTTAAAATTTAAACAAGCACCGTGGTTGAAGTCGTACATTAACCTAAACACCGATATGAGAAAAAAGTCACGTAACGAGTTTGAGAAAAATTTCTTCAAATTAATGAATAATGCAGTTTTCGGTAAAACGATGGAAACTGTTAGAAAACAGAAGGATGTGAAATTAGTAACAAAGTGGGAAGGGCGTTACGGAGCGAAGGCACTCATCGCGCAGCCAAATTTTCACAGTTGTAACATATTTGACAATGATATGGTGATTATTGGAATGAATCGTACTAGAGTACGATTCGAAAAACTAATATACGCTGGATTTTCTATACTCGATTTATCAAAAATTTTTATATACGACTTTCATTACAATTATGTGAAGAAAACATTCGGTGGTCGAGCAAAATTGTTGTACACTGACACAGATAGTCTTTTGTATCAGTTCACAGTCCCTGACATATATGAATACATTAAACGTGACTTGCACAAGTTCGATACGTCTGATTATCCAGCCGATAACGTGTACGGGATACCATTAGCTAATAAGAAAGTGTTAGGTCTAATGAAAGATGAATGTAACGGAAAGATTCTTCTGGAATTTATTGGACTACGAGCTAAGCTGTACGCTTTCTTAGTGTGGGGTGATGATATAGCGAAAAAGCGTGCCAAAGGAATCAAAGAATCTACCTTGCGAAATATCGTTCGATGATTATAAAAATTGTCTCTTGCAGCTTCTAGATTTAGTGAAATCCCAATACTTGATTCAAAGTAAAAAACATTAAGTTCATACGATTTTACAAAAAAAGTTGCACTCAGTTGGTATGATGACAAGAGGGTTATTCTTCCCAATACGACTGATACTTTACCTTGGGGTTATTGTAAACAGTAATGATAAGGATCGGAATAAGTATTGTGTACATTATTTTTTATTGAATATAATAAAGATTATACATCTGATTCAGTGATCCAGCTATTATGTGATTTATCGAAACCTAACCACTTTACAAATAATTTATTTCCTCGCTTAAGCAACACTTTTTCTACAAGATAAATATCAGGGTGCTTGACTCTGGAGAGTTCCGCCTGATAGAAGCCGCCCTCGATCGGTTGATCCTGATAGTACGCCAGTTTATAGGTGACAGGGTCGGTGTTTTTCACCTCAGTTCAGTTATCGTAAATATTTCCGTCGTCCAATTGGGAGTATAGCCTTTTTCAAAAATGTGTTTACTCTTGCTGACTCGAACACTGTCGCCGATTTTGAACTTTTTCTGCAGCGTTCGATTAACTCGAAGTTTTCCATAAACGTTCCGGAGGAGAGACTTTTCGTGTTGGATGGTGACATCTTTCGGTTTCATTCGAATGGTTTGATGTTTAGTGTTGTTATAGGTTAAAACCAAATCGGATAGAATATGTAGCCACTTGTAGTTTCCCTGGAGCGAGAACCGTTTCCACATCTTACCCTTCAGCGTGCGATTGAAACGCTCGCAGATCGACGCTTTCAGATTGCTGAAAGTCGAGTACATGGCGATGCCGTAGCGCTGCATTAGAGTTTCAAATTCACTGTTGTAATAGTATATTGTGTGATAAGTGCGGAAAGAAGGCAATATCCGATGAGTGTGAAGTTTGTAACACGAGCGAAGGCGAGCAGCCAGCATTCAGGCGAGTCGAGTGTCGTTCACTCACGAGCCGCAGGCGAGTGCGGGATGACACGAGACGAGTGTGAATGCTGTGCGAGCCGAGCGAGTGATTCAAACTTCACACGAGGCAGATGTCGCCTATCCGCACTTATCGCACACCATATTTTTTATAACTCCTGCGGGAAAGCTTGATTTGAGATACAGACGAATAACATCTGACAGATGAGCAAATGGCCGACCATAACCAACCCGAAGTTAGGCGATAATCTAGGTTGACACATCGCTGCCGCCTGGGGCGCCACTTCGCGGACGCTTGGACGTTGCCACCGACCGATGGCGCTACTGAACGACTGACTTACTTCAAAGTGCGCATGCGTGATAGTGAAGAAATGTAGATTGCTTGAAGTGCGCATGCCTGTTGGTGAAAAAATGATGATAATGCACGATGTGCGCCTGCGCGATAGTGAAGAAATATTACTTTTTTTCACTCATCTGAAAAGGGGCCCTTTCCAAACCAAACACAGGCATCGAAAATCAAGCTTTCCACGCAGGTGTTATAAAAAATTCCTTATCGCGATCAACGTGCAATTTTTTTGGTACGCGACCCTGGTTCAGAACCAAATTCATTGCAGCCGTCACATCCTTGCCACTCTTGGTCTTTATGGGAACTGCCCAGGCAAATTTAGAGAAAATATCTATGATTGTCAACAGGAATTTGTGATCCTTGTTATACTTCGCGTAAGCCGACATATCCACGAGATCAGCCTGCCAGGTATCATCAACTCCTCGCATTTCCACGTGACGACGCGGGTAATTTCTCCTCGCGGGCTTGTGGAGCTCGTCCACCAGCGCTGCTTTCTTATCGTTCATTCTCCAGTGCGATCAATCGTTTGTCCAATTGTGAAATTATTTCGGAATTGCGCAATGTTAAGTCTTGATTGGTTTTTGATCCGTTGCCGTACGTTTTAAGGTTTCCTTCAGATTCGATTCGAGACTCCGTATCATGAAATTGTTTTCAACCGTGTCCAGTTTCTCGATACGATTCATAAGATTCTCGCTGCTCACACGCTGCGTGTTAACGTTACCCAATAAACACACAGTGGTTGATGTGTGGTATAATAAACGTATCTCGACACGTTAAGAAAACGTTGGTAATAAACGAGTTACATCGAATCTATGGGAAATACTCGTATATTATACCATAAAGTTTTAGGTACGAAGTCCGCCTGTTATACCAATTTTTCGATACACGTTACTTATACGGGAAATATACGTGTATTATAAGTACCATCAATTTTTGATCACTGTCCGCGATAATATTTATTCTTAAAATGTCAACCAAATGTTGTTTTTAACATAATAATGTATTATTAATAATAAAAAACCGTTATTAATGAAAGACAATTAAAAATTGAAGAATTAAAAAAAAAAAAGTGACTTCGCGGGGATTCGATCCAGGAACCTCTCGTGTGTGAAACCAATCTCTTGACCTTGCGCTGCTGCCAGCTCTTACAATGAACACAGAGTTTGAGGTACATAATATCTGCTGTACTATGGGACTTGTGCAACAGCATTTTGTCATAAAAATGTGGATGTTAGGAAATTTTTGAGAGGTGAAAATTAGGTCGGGCACGCGGACATCGAGACCAAAAATATACCATGGATTACACGTGTAAAAAACGCTTTTTATTCGGTGGAAAACATGTGGAATATACCAGCACACAGAAACGTGTTTTCCACGTGTTTTTCACGGGTTTTCCTGGTATACAAGATACGTTGATTGAATGATGTGTGGTCCAGGTATAATTTTTCCACTTATGCCGACCTTCCACATTGGACACGTTTAATATACGTATATTCGACGTACCTGTATTTATTGGGTATCCTCAAACTGCGTCTCAAGATGTTGGATCCTCACGCTTAGATCATCCAAGTCGTTCCGCAAAGACGCTGTAACCTGATATACGAGACGAACTTCTTGCTTCACAGCACTTTGTACCGAGCTTTGTACAACTGCTAGAGAAACCGCATCACTCCCCTCCACGGGATTCGCAATA
Source organism: Euura lappo (assembly GCA_018257835.1). Lineage (NCBI taxonomy): Eukaryota > Metazoa > Arthropoda > Insecta > Hymenoptera > Tenthredinidae > Euura > Euura lappo. The sequence goes on from JAEUYN010001418.1 coordinate 86,688, forward strand.
TTGGTAAGTCTCTTGTTATCTATATCGTATTGTCCATCGGAGGTTATTTTAAATCCATCGCCGGGGGGTCCCGGCTGCCTTGAACACTACCACTCAGCGTCAGTTGTCGACCGAACACATCGACGCTCATCTTAAGACTAAGGAGAGACGTCCAGGAACTGGATTAATAAATGATTTCAGTCTCACGCAATTCCTCAACAATGGCAATAATCTCATTCGAGTGGCTAACGTTGCCAGCTACTTGAGAAGCGTAGAGTAAGCGAAGCCGATCCACGAGTTCGTCTCGGAGTTCGTTGATATCATCCCAGTAGACGTAGTCCATTTTACTTCCAGACCTGGCGGTCAGGTAGCGAGGCAAAGCCTTGCCCATTTTTTGTCTCGCAGAAATTTTAGCGATGATATTTTTGTATTTATCGGTATTATCTTTACGAACCGGTTTATTGCGCTGAGAATACTTTCGGTGAGCGTTTGCTGTGGTAACAATCTCACGATATTTATCCAAATCAGTAGGGTTTACGATCGTATTGTTAGGTGTCTTCTTGAACAGTAATTCGAGCAAACCGGAGGTTTGAGGATATTCGGTATCTCCAACACGAATTACATCTTTGTCAAAGGTTACTGTCGAATCACCAATCTTGAGAACGTTTCCTTTGAGCTTAGGAACACCATAAGAAGTATCCAGATCTTTACCACCCTTTGCCAATATTCTGAGATATTGTTGAGATAAATTATCGTTGTCATCGCTTGGAAGAAGTTCTACAATAGAGGATTCTCCCGAAGGTTGATTAAAACTGTGTTCAGCAGCAGCAGCTGATCCATCTTCCTCCTCGGAAGATTCTTCGTACGCTGTTGCAAACGAATCGTTGTCCTCGTTTGTTTGCGGAAGTTCTTCTTTAATGGGAATTTTTTCCTCTTTCATAGGTGGATCTTCGATTTCTGTCTTGATAGCTGGTTCACGTTTTATCGTTCGATTCACCAGTGTCTGAAGGGGGGTTACCACAGGTTTAAAAACTTCACTCATAGCTTTTTCAGCTGTATCTCTACCTAACTTGATTATTTTATGCTTTCGACGAATCGCATCGCTCGCTTTTGCGATTTGCTTCAACAGTTCTTTCTGTTTTCGAAAAGCGGCACTCTGCATGTTGAATATTTTGAGCCAACTGATGTCATATTGACATCTGTCACATATTTATAGCCACGAAACAGTCGAATCCCTTCCGGTATCTACCTTCGTTCAGTTCACTATCCTTGTCGATAACAACGAAACCATGTTTATCATCATTCCAACACGCTGCTGCACACAAGTCTCTGAACTGTGCGAAGGACATATCCGTGTTCACGTGATCATCGTATATGTTACCCTTGGGTATCATCAACTATCATGGGTGATTCCTTCACGTTAACCTTATCTGGCACGTCCTCTGTACTGGAGGCTCACTACTTTCCTCCGATTGAACTATCCTCGTCCAGAAATTACACGTTGGGACTCGTCGAGCTGCTAACTTTCAACTCGATTCCCAATATTGATGAGGGGAACAACAAGTTCTACACGGCAGAGAACGAAGTCGTCACCCCGACTGGAAATTTTGTTAAGGCAGTGATAAGGTCCTGGCCAGGTTTGCCTACTGCCCGATCAGGCTCACATCAGGTAAAGTGATCAGGCCCACATCAAGTGGAGTGATCAGGCCCTGACCTCGTTTGTAACGCAGCGTTCCACAAGAGCCTGATCAGGCACCCTGATCCGGCCGCCGTCAAGGTTATCGATCAGGGATGGATCAGGCAGCCTGATCCGGGTGTCAGTCAGGCCCACATTAGATTTACTGATCAGGCTTCCTGGTCAAGCCCTGATTATATTCGTGAATCTGTGTGTTCATTATTAAACAATAAAAATATCATTACAAAATAAAAATTTTGTGTTTTGAGTAAGCTGAACCACTTATACTCGACCCCATACGGACGTTAGAACGCAATTTTACTTCAGAAAAACTTCGCATTATTTTGACCTAACCGGGTATCGATCCAGAACCTATCGCTCGCTCGCATTACTAATCGCACGCCCTACCTATTACGCCAAACTACTTATTGGATATTAGGAAAACTTTGACCCATTAATAATAAGAGCTTCTAGCATGATAATATAAATGATTATCCTGTGTGGTACCAGCGGGTTGAAAGCGTAACAAATGGGTGTATATTATGGATGAATCTTACACTTGGCGTAAAACGCGTAATAAAGAATGCCTGTTAGCAACCTGACCAGGGTTCTAGCAGGCACGCCTCAATAAGGGCCGTATCAGACCAAACGGACCAGGGGTTCAACACACCTCGGTGAGGGATGCTTGGGGTCAACTTGACAACGGTTCTAATACACGTTTCACTTGACACTGTTCTAAGACATCTAGAAATGATGTTCGTATCAGGCTGAACTGACTGCGGGCCCAACAGGCACACCTTAGTAAGATATGCCTGAGGCCGACCTGACCAGGGCTTCAACAGGCACGCCTCAATGAGGCCCGTATCAGGCTGCACTGACCGGGGGCTCAACAGGCACACCTTAGTAACGGATGCCTCAGGCCAACCTGACCAGGGTTCTAGCAGGCACGCCTCAATAAGGTCCGTATCAGGCTCAACTGACCGGGGGCCCAACAGGCACGCCTTAGTAACGGATGCCTCAGGCCAACCTGACCAGGGTTCTAGCAGGCACGCCTCAATAAGGTCCGTATCAGGCTCAACTGACCGGGGGCCCAACAGGCACGCCTTAGTAACGGATGCCTGAAGCCAACCTGACCAGGGTTCTAGCAGGCACGCCTCAATAAGGTCCGTATCAGGCGAAACTGACCGGGGGCCCAACAGGCACGCATTAGTAACGGATGCCTCAGGCCAACCTGACCAGGGTTCTGGCAGGCACGCCTCAATAAGGGCCCTATCAGGCTAAACGGACCAGGGGCCCAACAGGTACACCTTAGTAACAAATACCAGAGCTTGCCCCGATCAGGGGTTCAACAGGCTTGCCTCACTGAGGTAAGCCTGATGTTCACCTGATCAGGACCTTATCAGCTATACCGTAATGAGGCAAACATGATTTCAACCTGATCGGGGCCTGGTCTGACGAAAGGCTAGCCTGATTAAATTTCCAGTCGGGACTATACCCACCGGAAGTTACGAAATTGAGGACATCGAGGCTTATCTGCATAAAATATTATCCGAGCGTGATATCTCCATCAGTTTACGAGCTAACAATAATACGTTGTGCAGCGAACTCAAGTGCAATCGACAGATCGATTTCAGACCAGCTGATTCGATCGGTCGACTGTTAGGCTTCACGCCGCGTTTATTAGAGGCTCATATGACTCATACGTCTGACTTGCCGGTAGCTATTCTCAAGGTTAACTCTCTACGTGTTGAGTGTAACATCACTGCGGGTGCATACATGAACGGACGACAAGTGCACACCATTTACGAATTCTTTCCCATCGTTCCACCAGGATATAAGATCGTTGAAGTACCGTCAAACGTCATTTACCTTCCGATCACCGTGCGTGCAATAGATCATCTTCAACTGAAACTGGTGGATCAAGACGGACAATTAGTGAATTTTCAAGGTGAAGTGATAACCATAAGACTGCATGTGAAGTCGTAATGGGTATTGTTTTTGAGACTAAAGTTGGGGGAAGTTATAAAAGAGAACTGCCATGCCACGAAAGAATCAGTCGCCGTGCACATCTCAAGGAGCTAACACGTCAAAACCTTCAGTTTTTGAAGAGTCTGGGTCTAAGAATTCGTGGAAGAGGTCTTTCCGGAAAGTAAAAGTGGAATTTTGCTGTGTCGTAATCGCTTGCTTCGTACCATGGAAAAAATCTTAACTATACAGAAGGCAATCGCGTTCGATGAATCCATTGCACACTACGAGACACATGCGCATCAACCATTCGCTTAGACAACCTTCGAGAATAATGATGAAATTCGGATCGCTGTGCAACATCAGGACTTGTGTCTGCTACCGAGCAGGAGCTCTCTGCACGTGTATGGAAGGTTGACCAAGATCGACGGACGCACTCCGGTTACCGCTACCAAACTCGTTAACAATACCATATGTCATTTATTCGAAGATATACGATACGAGTTGAATGCCATGAAATCGATCGTAGTAAGAACGTTGATCTCACAACTCTCATGAAAAACTATATATCTCAAAGTCCTGGTCAGATATCTCTACTGGAGAATGCTGGTTGGATCACTAACGATAGTCGTATATCCGATGAGGATGGGTACTTCGATATCTCTGTACCGCTGAGTTTGTGAGACGAATCGTTGTCAATGCCAAGCACGAGTTAATTCTCACGAGATCCAACACCGATACGAATGCAGTTATACAAACAGCGACGGAACCCTTTAAAATTACGCTTACGAAGATTGAATGGATGATCCCATACGTCAAGGTCTCGGATGAACGGAAAATTCAGCTGCTCAGCCATATTTCCACTGATAGACCTATTCCTATCAGCTTTCGCACCAGGGAGCTGTACGAGTGTCCGTTGTTGCCTGCTACCACGAAACACGTCTGGGTTGTCAAAACTTCCACGCAATTGGAAAAACCTCGATACGTCATAGTGGGCTTCCAAACTGCTAAGAAAAATAGTCTCACCAGTCACGCGAGTTACTTTGATCATTGTAACATTCGAGACATTAAGCTCTTTCTCAACTCGCAAAGTTATCCTTACGGTAATCTGAATCTTGATGTTGCGAAGAACCAGTATGCTCTGCTTTATGATATGTACGCTAATTTTCAAACCTCATATTATGGAAAGGAGTCTGAACCGCTTTTGAGCAAGGTTGACTTTTTGAAATACGCACCACTCATGGTTATAGGTTGTTCGAAGCAGAACGAGTCTCTGAAATCAGGTCCTGTAGACGTTCGTCTCGAATTCGAATCTACAAGTCCCTTTCCTCAGTCAACTTCAGCTTATTGTTTGATTTTACACGATCGAATTATTGAGTATAACCCGACCAGTGGTGGTGTGAAGAAATTAAACTAATGAATTTTATAACCTTAGGATTAAAAATTGAGTCGACTCATAATTTTAAGTTTGTAATCATTGTATATTGAATGATTTTTGAAAATGAAACAATTTATAATCGCAACCTTGACCATTCATTTTAATCTTAAGAGTTATATTCAATTTTGAATCACAAATAATGACATCTTGATAGCGGATAAGTTCTAGGAACTCTCAGCAATGAACGATTCTAAGAACGATTCATTTCAAAACAATACGTTTCATTGAGAATAAACAAACAGGATCGAACCGGGCGCTATCACCGGTTCCTAGAAATCCAAAGACGGCGCTCACGACGGTTAGCAACTAGGGATGGGCGATACATCTCGAAAATACATATCGATACGTATCGGAAGTCAAATATCGATACACGTGAAATATCGGGATACGAATATCGATACCCTAAAAATCGATACTCATATACAGAATGATATAAAAATCAATCAAACTTAGAAAATTCCATGTTTAAAATTGTAAAATATTCCACGCCTCACTTCCTTGCCTGATTTTCAATACTAAATTTCAAAAAGTATCGAAAGTTGATATTTGTAGGTTGAGTATCGATACATACAAATATCGGCACTCAAAATATCGATGCCAAACATCGATATTTGTCAACGAAAATATCGATACAAAGGTGAATCGATACTGTATCGCCCATCCCTATTAGCAACCTGCGGAAACCTGCAGACGGGTGACGTCATGCGTCTGCCGGGTCATGTCATAAATCTTCCCTCAATCGGGTGAGGGTATCGACCCTTCCGGCAAAGGAGCTATACCGCTAAGGTGTCACCAGGCCAGGTCATCCACCTTCTCGATGACGTCATCAATGTTCCAGAACCTTCCAGAGCCTTCTGGACGATGACGTCATCGATAATGACGCAACACTTTCAGGCAGAAACCCCGCCCCCTTATCGATACCCCCACCCGTTGCATAGGAGCCAGAACTGGAACCCCGCCCCCCTTACCGCGACCCCCCTTGCCTATGAGCCAGAAACCTCCTTGCCTATCTACTGCCGCGATCTGAAAATTGAAAGCTAAGTCATCGAAGCAAATCCCCGGAGCATACCGCAACGTACACATTTTCTCCATAGAGCTAGAAGTAGGTGTGCGATAACTATATCCAAAGCAATTAAACAATTGATCATATCTTCGAGTCCTGAGGTAACGTACGTATTCGGCGGACAGCCCAGAACTGAAACGTAACACATAAAACTGTGTATGAAGGATTACGGACCTCTATACTTGTCTCAAAGCGTATTCCGAGTTACGTCTGCTCTAGACTGCCCGCCGATATACCTCTGCTTCCTCAAGACCCGTCGATATAGCAATCAATATATCAATAACTCGTCCACGAAATAGTCTCTCCGGAACTAGACCACTCGGGTATACATATACACTCTTTGAGGCCTGCGCAATTTTTTTCTTTGTAATGTACTCGACTAGAGACTACTGAGTCCCTTGATATTTAGCACCTGAATCATGAACATATATTACCGATAAAACGTATTATTCTACAGTCTACACTGTAAGAATTTTCTCACCGAACCAGAAATACTATCAGATGGTTAGCTACGAATGGAAAACAAAGTATTATAAGCTGGTCTAGACCAATTTCTTCTCATACGTTACAAGTTTCATCCTGAAATGTTAATAATTATATGAACAACTAATATACCCCAGGCTTTGTGATTAATCGAACTGATTGACTCTGATAACCCCATAATTCGATTCTTCCGTGAAACTGGCTTGCAATTTCCATGTGTGGTAGAGCCGAATGTATGTATAAACTTCAAAGCCCGACTTGTTTCATTTTTTCGGTAATGATTCTCATATCACGTCATGTATCTCAATATCACGTAGCGATAACGAGCGGAATGAAATGTCTCCGTTTAGCGAAAAAACTGTCAAACCCAAGCAGCCGAAGCCAACACGCTATAGCTAGCAGTTTCGGGCAATCGATTCTCGATCTGTTACGTTTAAAGATGGCAGCTTGTTTACATTCTCGATTTGATCCACGGTATACAGGTCTGGCAACGGGGTACCCATCGCTGTGATGCCAGGAGTCTCCGTTACAGGCATGGTTTTTCTTTCTTTTTTTTTTTTTTTTTTTTATACCATCAGATATGGCTTACGCCATGTTCCAAAGGTTTTTCTTTCTGCTCGCCGCCACATGCGTCGCTGCTATCGAGGGATCGTGGGCACGATCGTGTGGTAGGTTCAACGGCGCATGCGCTTCTCGCACATCCCTCGATAGCAGTGGCCCGTAGTGGCTGAAAATGTAAATACTCGTGACTCCTCTAACGGGGGCTACCCCCACCACGTCCGTTGCTCGACCTGTGTATACGACTGTGATTTGATCCAACCCGTGATTCTAACAGTTTGGCACATGCCTTGACTTAAGTCAATTAGGCGATAGCCATCTGGAGAAGAAGAAGAAGAAGAAGATTCTAACAGTGCCGTCACAAGCGCTGTCTGGCGGCTAACGCCAGGTACTCAGATGGCTGTTGTCCCGGCTGTCGGTATGTTACGGTCTATGTGGTCGCGCTACTCTTCTCTAATTTTTAGCAGGGCCCTTATTCTGATTTTCGTCGGCAACAAACCGTTCATCAACGCGGCTCCAACCAGGAAGCCAAGACTCATCCATGAATATATTTATTCACTAATTTTGGTGAATCTATTCGCAGGCCACTTCTTAGCAGCTATCGCGGAGTGGAATATTCGGAACCGCTTGTGCTAATCTGAAGAACTTTTTGTGGAAGAACGTAAATCATCTACTGGACGAGAAACTACCACTTTCTTCCGTCACGTTTTCCAATTGATTGCTGAATATCTATATGTATACCAGTGAGAATAATGTGAAGCTGCATGAGATTGTGAGCAATAAAAATCAATTCCGAAAATATTCATTCGCTGTATCGTATAAATTCTTCATTTCCCAACACAGATTCCGAATACAAAAGAATAAAGACATTCAGAGGCCCTTATAAAAACGATTACTTTTTCCTTCCGAGTCACGTGACATGTGAAAAGGTTCTTTTATTTGCAACACCTGCATGAAGTTTGATTCCGTTCGGACCGCTAAACCGATATGGATGAAATTTGCAAGGCATACCGTTCTTATTCCGAGGCTATGCCAATAAAGTTTTCAAACGTCGCTCGCTAACCATGTTTAAGTACAAAATACCGTGAGGAATATTACGATACAGATAATTGGTCACTGATTATCCGAAAATAGTGATTCAAAAACCGAAAGACGTTCAGAATGATATCCAAACGAGAAGAGTCGGTGCCTCGATCTCCCGTGCACCCCTTCCATGCACTGAAAGAAATTTAATTACACTATTTGCTTTATCGCGTACCAAAAAGTACAATAAAATATAACATTTTAGGGACAAACGAGGTACAGTCATAATAATTCCTATGATTATAGGAGATTGTACTATGTCTAATATGTATTAACATTATCTTGAGAAGCAAAAATTACTATATTATCTTTGGAAACATTGCTATTCGGCTGTTGGAGAATGGACATTGTGAATAATGGTAGTGATTCTTTGCAAGTTTTGCTAAGATAATTCGAGGAACTTGCTATTTTAAACAACATAAGTTGCAATAGATGTATGAAACTTTACTATTCTGAATGAGAACGCGCATTGAAGTCAGAAGCACTCGTACCTTCTGCAACTTAAACCTTAGGGTAATTCTAAAACACTATTGTAAAAGTTGCCGAATATTCTCGAGCTAACCCGAATTCGGCCGAGGAATAGACCAGCCGGTGGCCGCCATTGCATTCTTTCGCAAGTATCGTTTCACCACGCGTCACGAAGCAAATTTTCAGTGCGGTTTAAGCTTTCAAATCTACAAATTGTATCCTCCTGCAAGTATAAAAAGGATTCAGAAGGATATAAAAATCGCCTACTTTTCGTTTCATATATAGAACAATTTTTGTCGACATTTTTATCTACTGAGGGTAAACTGTTGAAAGGAGTATCGGTCCATAATGTTGAAGTGTTATTTATATCTATAGAAAATGTTCGACGACCTGTTAGAATTTGAGACGGTACCGAAGAATCGGGACTCGAGGTAAGCTTCGTCATACGAAGACTTCCAGTTTCAACGTATAATGCGTCGCAAAGTCTGTTCATTGGGATGAGTAAATTATGATAATGTGACATTCTTTCAGATAGGCATTGAGAGTATACGATGGAGTAAATGCTTTACTTCAAAACCAAATTACAGCATCTGTAATAATAAATAAGGTTGTAGAATATTTTAAAGATTTATATATCATATATATAATAAATAGTGGTTGTGAAAATTTACGTCAACTGTTGCAATGTTTTACCCAGCACTCATGTTATACGAATTATTTGCAGGCCCCGAGCTTACAGAAGACCGTAAGCCGTTTGCCGGATCACTCGCAAGCCATCCGTTCACTTACACGCATACGTGGTTGGTCGAATACCTCGTGTGAGTCAACGGGCGGCCTGTAAGTGATGCGTCCTGCGGACTACGGCCTTCCGACGACTCGTGGACGCCGGCGCACAGTGGTTCCAAATGCGAAATGGCTGGCCAAATTGAGAAGGTATTCTTCAATCGCTACGAAATTTGGTCCTCGGGGGTTTTTGGGGTAGCTGAACACGAATCTGAAGTCAGATTTCCAAAAACCAAAATGGCTGCCCAAAAATGGCGGACCATTTTCTCCAATTTTGAATCAATCGCTACGAAATTTGGTACTCGGGGGCTTTTGAGGTCGCTAACACGAATAAATTATGAAAGAACGAAATATTGTATAAATATCTACATGTTTGTGGGATATAGTGGATTAGGAAGGTATGTAAATACGGAAAAAATTACGATAATAATACTCATTTATTCAAAAATACAAATTAATATTATTTTTCTATAAAAACAAAAAATAGTTACTGACGCTCAAACCTAGAGGCTCCAGTTGCTGTCTGAATCGCTATCATTATTATCGCTAGAGTCACTCTCAGTATTTCGAAAAAATTTTTCGTTGTTCACAGTTGGCGAGGTCAACAACGCCATTGCTTCACGCGATAATGATTTACCCGGCTTTGCTGGCAACTTACGCAAACTTGAGATCACGGGGTCAGACGCAATCAAGAGCCGCGCAAAAACATCCTCCATATTCTGCTTCCTACTAAATTTTCGGGCAAAGTCTAGCCTAAATGATTGATAAATTTGTTGCAAGATTCCTGAGCTTCCTCTGACATCTGTCCTATAGGCAGCATCGAAGACCCTATTACTTTTGCGCCGTGGATTAAAATTTTGTGCACAGTAGTGGGCATGTAATACCAAGGATATAGTCGCACGTATTCACGGGCTGTTTCTACAGCGTATTTTTCGAATTCATTCACGTTTATTTCGAAACCACACGCTATTACTTGTAAGATCACGTGAAATCTGTTAATTAGTTCTTTATTTAGTCCCGTTATAGACGCTGAAACCTCGGAATCTTGAAAGAAACGACGAGCAGTATTACCGTCATTCGTGCTACCATATCCTTGTTTCGGTTGATCAATTAACAGTCCCAATTTCTCACGGAAACCTTTTTGTATAGTTTTTTTACGGCTTTCGATGCTTTTTTTATCTGCTTGCCATTTCTTTATTTCCAATCTGTATGCAATATGTATAAGGCAATCGAACAAACGAATCCACGCATGCAAGGATGATATCCCATATTGTAAGTGTTCTTCGTTAATCTTCCTCTGCAACATCTTGTCGATGTCATTGAATTCTTTCGATGTGGCCCCGCAAAGATAGCATCGTTGACTTGAGGCCGTAGACGTTAGGGAATTGCAAACCTTTCCATCAACCATTGTTAATGCTAACTTGTAGTTTACACTGACTTCTTTCCCGTTCTCAAACCCATGGAAGGGTTGAAGCTGCTTTTCCTGCTCTTTGATGTCATCCACTTCCTGTCGCGTTCCTTGTGCAGTCTCTTTTAAAAACTCGATTTTTATGGGCCTACAAAATCGAGGGGAGGAGGGTCGCGGATTTTGCCACACGGTTATTTCTCCCTTATTTACTTCGTCGACGACCACGAGCTGCAGTGGCACAAGTGAAGTGAAGAAGATAGTCGCATCTGTTTTGTCTCCGTCGTCATTCTCGAATTTTTGTTTAAAAGTACTTTGCCCAGATGTACCGTCGCATCCCCATTTGCAAATTAAATGCATATTGAAAATTCCTTGGGATGGGAGAGAAGTTAAAACTTCACTTTGAACTGCCAAAATGCGCTTTACTGATCTAACAGTGCTTGAAGTTTCACCGCAGCTTTACTCTCAGTTATAGTAATGTCATCTTTGGGCGGATAACATTTTTTTTTCGCCCCCAGCACAGATTTGTACGATGGATACATTTTTGAATTAAGTTCCAGCGCGCCAGAGCGTATTCCCTGATATACATGTTTGGACATGCGGTATTCAACTATTAAAGAAAGCGCAGCATCAGCGGTATAACAAGCGGGTGTGCTACTTGTAACAGTTCGTAAAGCTTCCTTGTACTTTGATGCTTTTGTAGGACTGCCCAGAGCAACGTCTTTCACTATTTTTGCGGCCTCGAATTTACCTGCTGCTCGAAGACTCATGTGGGTGGCAAAGGCAAGCTCTTCGGTACTGGACTGGTTACGAATACCTTCAGTTTTTCGCCGTTTCGACCGTTCGCTGGAGTCCTCAAAGCTCTGCGAATGGCGACCACGCGTCTGAACTGCAGCTGAATCTCTGTTTACGGTGGAGATATCCTTATTGTTATCAAAGGCGACCACTGTGCTTAGCCAATCCGCATTTTGATCCAGAAAAAATGCCTTCGTTCGTTTAACTTTTTGCCATCTGTCTCGGATTTGATGTAATAAATGGCGAATCTTCGTTTTTTCATCTGTAGATAGCGTGTAAGTGGAATGGAATTTTTCCGACAGTGCCATCTCCACAATTTCGTACGCTTTACTCGCACCATCGTTCAAATAAGGCAATAATAAATCGAACAAATCCTGTCGCGTAACAACGACCGCTTCCTTACTCTTCCGAGAACCTGAAAAAATTAATTTAACAGTGAGACAATACATAATACATGACTTCAAAAATCAATAATAATTTTTTTTAATAAAAATTATATTCGAATCCGGTAGACTAATACTGATATTCATGAGAAACAAATCAATCGACTTGATCGCCTAGTGTGCGTTGCAATGCACCGCCTAGTTTATGTGCCGCACCGCACGTGCATGAGCGCGTCTATTTACAGAAAAATTCATTGTAACGAGGTTGGCAGTTTTTGGCATCTAATTTTTGGTGATATATTTACTCAAGAGTGTAAAGAATCATATGGCACCTCTCCGACCGCTTAACAACGTTTAACAACTAACTTTTACTCAATGTGAACAAAACTTTTCTTCACCACGGGCACGAGAATTTACAGTAGATGTTTAAATTTTTCTTTGCTCAGTGTGTACTTTAAATAAAAAATCACAATGATATAATAAAAGTACTTACTTTCAGGCGGAGATTCCATTTTGAAAATTTAAAATTGCTCAATTCCACTCGAAGATATTGCGATTTTAAGCGGTAGTAATTTTAACGGACTAGCTCACGGCCGAGGCTACCTGCTCGAGGTCTTCGTTACGAATGAGATCCCAACGGCTAAACGTACCACCTGCCACTCCTCTACCCTTGAAAGGGACGCCAGGAGTATCCCTCTACCTGACCCCACAGTTAAAATTCTTCGAATTTAAACTTCATTTTTCGATTTCTGGCCAGCCATTTCGCATTTGGAACCACTGTGCGGCGTGATACTCACATTTTCAGAATAGTGGCTAAGAGAGATTGCAATGCCCCAATACCAAACCCCGCAATATCATATTTCACCCGTTGCAAAGCACTATTGTAATTTTAGTTATTCGAGCTCAGAAAGATTGTTATAAGTTGACCGAAAGATGAAACATCCTTTCTCGCTATTTGTAAAGCACTATTGTAATTTTTGGTAGTCCAGTCTATAGCAAATTATGATATAGAGACTTAGAAATACCGTTATTATTCTTAAGTAAAAGTCCAACATTCTTCGGAGTTATTGCAATAGAAGATATTAACTCCGCATTTTGGTACTCACTATTGGACTTTTCGTAATCGTACCTCGTTTGTCCCTAAAATGCTATATTTTATTGTACTTTTTGGTACGCGATAAAGCAAATAGTGTAATAAAATTTCTTTCAGTGTGGTTAAAGACATGTTAGAGATTGATTGAATAAGTTCGTCAGGTGGATCGCGGGAGAAGGGTATTAGGAAGAGATTAGCTCCTTTGGAGAATTTACCGGTACTAGCTCACAATAGCGCGCTTCGCGCGCTTCTGAAACTAACTTTCAGATCGTTATTATAGCGCTTTTTTTCATTCTGCTGACCTTTTTCAAATCTTTACTAACTACTTCTGATTAAGGGGTTACATGGCGCAACCGATCTAACATTACATTACATTACACTCATCTAACGTTACAGTTTTACAATAAAACTGTAACGTTAGATCGGTTGCGCCATGTAACCCCTTAAATCAGAAGTAGTTAGTAAAGATGTGAAAAAGGTCAGCAGAATGAAAAAAAGCGCTGTAATAACGATCTGAAAGTTGGTTTCAGAAGCGCACGAAGCGCGCTATTGTGAGCTAGTACCGGTAAATTCTCCAAAAAAGCTAATCTCTTCCTAATACCCTTCTACCGCGATCCACCTGACGAACCTATTCAATCAATCTCTAACATGTCTTTAACCATGGAAGGGGTGCACGGGAGATCGAGGCACCGACTCTTCTCGTTTGGATATCATTCTGAACGTCTTTCGGTTTTTGAATCACTATTTTCGGATAATCAGTGACTAATTATCTGTATCGTAATATTCCTCACGGTATTTTGTACTTAAACATGGTTAGCGAGCGACGATTGAAAACTTTATTGGCATAGCCTCGGAATAAGAACGGTATGCCTTGCAAATTTCATCCATATCGGTTCAGCGGTCCGAACGGAATCAAACTTCATGCAGGTGTTGCAAATAAAAGAACCTTTTCACATGTCACGTGACTCGGAAGGAAAAAGTAATCGTTTTTATAAGCTGGGCCTCTGAATGTCTTTATTCTTTTGTATTCGGAATCTGTGTTGGGAAATGGAAAATTTATACGATACAGCGACTGGATATTTTCGAAATTGATTTTTATTGCTCACAATCTCATGCAGCTTTACATTATTCTCACTGGTATACATATAGATATTCAGCAATCAATTGGAAAACGTGACGGAAGAAAGTGGTAGTCTCTCGTCCAGCAGATGATTTACGTTCTTCCACAAAAAGTTCTTCAGATTAGCACAACCGGTTCCGAATATTCCACTCCGCGATAGCTGCTAAGAAGTGACCTGCGAATAGATTCACCAAAATTAGTGAATAAATATATTCATCGTCAGCATCTTCGTATCAGGTGATACTGTCGATGACACTCACCAATAGTCTCTTCCGCTGCTTCGGTTCAGCTGGACTGGCAATATGGGATTTGTAACAGACTATTGCCAAGAGTCAGACACTGATAGCGCAAATAACTCAAAGAAATAACCCGTTACCTTCAATTGCCAGCAAGCTAACAACTAAGTATCTTCCTAATTTTGTGCGTTCATGCACCGATACGGGGAGTTTAATTTAGAAGAATATCTAACAATAAGAAAGGGTTTATAATCTGTTTTTATATAATATTCTGCTATTATTTTATCTTTTATTATCTCTTACCTTTTCCGAAGACACAGCGTACCAGCGGCAAGGGCGTTGCGGGTGAAAGTGTGTGTGCGTCGGTGAATTTAAGAGTCTTTAAACTGAAGTTAAATTCTAGTGGGTTGGTATTCGAATAAATCTCACAATTATTTATCTTTATAATCTATTCAAAAACACATTTATTATAAATCAAATCGATTAATCAGACTACACTGAGTTGGCACAAAATTATATCTTTAATATACTAATCCAAAGTGAAACAAATCAGCTATCTGTAATAAAAGTTTGATCCGTCTCTATCAATCTATATTCACATTCAAGAGTCTCCAGCCGGGAGTGTCAAAATAACTACAATAATAGTATATTGTGCACCAAAGGAGCGAAAACGTCTAATGCGACCGTGGTGCACACGATATTTTATTCCATACATGAACGGAAGCCGATTTCGCGGGCAGATCACTGCTTACATTTTAGGTTATGTGACGTAACTAGAATAAAGAATTTATCTCCCTAGGGAGATAAATTCTTTATTCATTGTCTTCACTCCCACAGCGGGAGTAGAAACTTCTTGGTCGGTAAAACCGCTCTTTGGCCCCCGAAAATAGATAGCGAAATCGGCCTTACCGGTCATGTATGGAATAAAAGTGTAAGCGTGTAATTCTTTACGCCCAAGGATTGAAGAACACAACTCCTGTTAAAGAATCCCGTGCGCTAAGCCAGAATATTTCCTAACCACAGATATCAATAAGTTCAAAGTAACCGGCTGCTGACTCCTGAGAGTGAGATTAAGAAAAGAGTTCAGATCAAGACTAAAACTGTACTGCCAAGAGCGGACCTCTGACCTGCCCTATATGTATAACTTCTCCCTTAGTGTGTCTCTCTTTCTAAATACTGATAATTATTCAGCATCTCTATTCGAATTGAGCACGCCGAGTCACCGCATGCATCTAAGCCTGCGTGGTGAATCAGTGCGTCTCGGTATATAAGCGTGCGGGTATTACCGTCCTCCGAGAGAGCGCTAACGATAAGTGGAAGCGAGTGAGTGTCTTTACCGACTCTGATATTATCTTTTACAGAGAAGCTCCTTCGGGATCTGTATTACCCGCTGTATGTAAAACTAAAATATAATTAATATAATAAATATAAAAAGTGTTGGGCGATCAACCCGCAGTTAATCTGCCGGATGTGACAGATTTATGATTATCCAGATCTCCTACCTGAGAAAGTGAAATTACGATTCAATGGCAATTACCAGAACACATTGAAAGTATAATTTAAGGAATCATGATATTTTAGTTGATGTTGGAAATAATATAAAGAGTCAAAATATTCAGGATCGTAGTTTAGCAGTACTAAACTGGTGCAGGTGGTACAATTGAAATCAGGGATCGAATGTTGAGTATCAAATACGTTTGTCCAACTGGAGCCCTACTGAAAAAGTTCATGCAATAAAAGATGTAGTAAAATACCTGGTAAATCACATGGTCAATTGTATGCAGTTATGGAAGATATTTGGTTAAAATTAACCATATAATTTACCAGGTAATTCACAAGGCGATTTCTCATAAGGATTACGGTATGGGTAAAGGTGTATAATTTACCGTGTGATTTATAATGTGATTTATTACACGGCTCACAATAATCGACAGGCTGAAAAATAATTAAAAACAATAATAATCAAATTTTGAGAATTACTAATGAATATATCAATAATTTGATACATATGGGAAGTAGAAAATGAGTGAACACAAATAAGGTTGACAATATCCTTTATTGATTATGCATTGTTTATTTTTAAAGATAATTAAAAATTAATAGTCAAATCGCGTGTCTAATAGCATGAGGTTGTAAGCGTCTCAAACGCGATTTTGGTGGCAAAAGGTCGTATAATTTGTTTTTCCACGCCGTTCGCTCTAAGAATAGTCAAAACGTGTAGATCAATTGAAATTACGAGATCGAAGAATATAAATGCAAAAGGTCGTATGTTGGGCGAATACGTCGTTCTTTCATTACAATTTTCAAGGAAAACTAAAAAACAACGTCAATGCAAAACGTCATAAGCGCCATTCTTTTTATGATTTTTCCAAATAGTGATAAAAACTCGTGAAACGCGAAGAAAAATCGAAATCAACCACGTTTCGAAAGTTCATAGTAAAAAAATACCAAGGTAAAAGCAGAAGGACGTACGCGCCACCTTTTTCTTTAATTTTGGTGGTTACGACCTTCTGCTTTTAATTGACCCAATATTAAATTTCAACGGTTATGAACAAATCTTAGGGTTTTTTTATCCCAAATACAAAAAAATATATGCATATATATACCGCGTGTCCCATTTTAATCTTACACCTGATTTATCTCGGAAAGTACTGCTCGGATCGAGTAATAAGTGATATTAAACTTTTAGGATTTGGAGGGGGACGTTCAAAAATAATTTTTTCAATTTTTTCTCATAACAAATGGTGGCGTAAAAATGGAAAACATGTTTTTTTTAAATGGGAACATGACTTGTTTTGTTCAACAAAAAATTTGTTAGGTCAAAACTAACAACTTTTGTAGGAAACATTTTTCAATTGTTATTAACAATTGTCCATGTTTGGGCCGTTTGGCGTGTGTGTGTGTGTGTGTGTGTGCATGTATGCATACATGCATGCGTGCGTACGTGCGTGCCAAACATGTACATTTGTTAATAACAATTCAAAAATGTTTTCTACAGAAGATGTTAGTTTTGACCTAACAAATTTTTTGTTGAAAATAAGTCATGCTCCCATTGAAAAAGAAACATGTGCGTCATTTTTACGACACCATGTTTTTCTAAATGGGAACAAGACTTATTTTCGACAAAAAATTTGTTAGGTCAAAACTAACATCTTCTGTAGAAAACATTTTTCAATTGTTATTAACAATTGTACATGTTTGGCACGCATGTACGCATGCATGTATGCATACATGCACACACACACACACACACACGCCAAATATGGACAATTGTTAATAACAATTGAAAAATGTTTCCTACAAAAGTTGTTAGTTTTGAACTAACGGAATTTTTGTTGAACAAAACAAGTCCTGTTCCCATTTAAAAAAAACATGTTTTCCATTTGTACGCCACCATTTGTTATTAGAAAAAATTGAAAAAATTATTTTTGAACGTCCCCCTCCAAATCCTAAAAGTTTAATATTACTTATTACTCGATCCGAGCAGTACTTTCCGAGATAAATCAGGTGTAAGATTAAAATGGGACACCCGGTATGACCTTTTGCCCTTACGAACAGCAAAAAGTCGTATAATGGCGCTTAAGTCCTTATGCCATTAGACACGCGAAATAAACAGAAAAACACGATCTTCATCTTTAAGGTGACATGAAACACGCGTGACCTTGAGTGCGTGCGAGAGATAGCGCCATAGGCCGCAGAACGAGCGATAACGTGTTTCATGTCACCTTAATAAAGTTCTAGAATGATTAATCTATTTACATTTTTTTTTTACATGGAGAACAGAAACCTACGCTAGGCAAGCATACAAAGCAAATTTGGTAGAATAAAAAAATTGACGAAAAAACATAAATGCGAATTATAGTATCAAAAATGGAGCATAAGTCGACGGGTCCGAAGGAAACAGACGTAACCCAGCGGGCAGTCTAGAACGGACGTAACTCACTGGGCCGGCTAGAACGGACGTAACTCGCCGTTCAGGATAGAACAGACGTAACTCAGGAAATAACAAAAGAATTACAATGGAATTTTCTGAGTTACACCTGTTCTATCCCGCACGGCGAGTTATGTCCGTTCTAGACTGCCCGCTGAATTACGTCTGTTTCCTTAGGACCCGTCGAAGTATACTCGAAGTGGATAAATCGAAATGAGGGCACAATAAAGTTAGAAATACGAGCATTAATTTCGGATGAAACATGTCACCATAAATTTGGAAATCAAGGACTTGAATTTCGTTCGATTTCCCTTTTTAATTGAGCATCGTTTTTGTCGTTTTACTCTTGAACCATCAACAAAATCGTATTTTCTTAGGACGAAGTTTCTTTTCATTTGATTTTTTTTACAAAAACCCATAATTTCAAATGAATTCCAAAAAAGAATTTTTTATTTGCAAAAAAAAAAATTGAACAAAAATATATTTAATCATTTTCATCGCACTTTTCATATATGATCAAAAGATGTGCTTTCGAGTCTCAACAAACTCCTTAATATATCGACGGGTCCTAAGGAAGCAGACGTAACTCAGCGGGCAGTCTAGAACGGAAGTGACTCGCTGAGCTGGCTAGAACGGACGTAACTCGGAAAATTCTATTGTAATTCTTTTGTTATTGCCTGAGTTACGTCCGTCTAGACTGCCCGCTGAGTTACGTCTGTTTCGTTAGGAACCGTCGATATCGTCTCAATTACAGAAGAATATTCACCCATATCTTGATACGTACTAAATAAGTATTCCATCATTTTACCAGTGTGCGGTTATCATTTTTTGTACACAATTACTAATATTTCAGTAAATTTGGGACTGAGGAAATGTATTTAGTATTTGTGACATCAAGAAAAATACAGACTCTATCAATATGGGTGGTATTCACAGCGCAAACCTCATCATCAATTCTTCGAATTTTTTATATAGAGCTTGAAAATTCAGAGGCTGTTGTTTCTACAATATTACATATTGCTATTTGTCTATCCCTTTCTTCGTCGACAAGGAATGTATTTATTTGAACGTAGGTTTTGTTGATCAGCTGTGCAAAATAATTACATGACCTTAAATTTTGTTTTTCCGAAGAAGCATACAGACAGCCATTTTTCACTATTCTGACAAATGCCTTCGCATGCGAAGACAAGACGAACGTGTCCAGTAATTGTTTGTCAATCATTTTCGCGGTTCCGAAATAAGTAATGCCAGATAATTGGACACATTTTTGAGTTAGTGGTTTGTTGAGATCACTACAATACTGGTTTACAATGTCGGAAGAATGTGGGTGGAGATGTTTTTCAAGGATAGCTACTGAACGCTGCATATTTAAATAACGAAGTATTTGCTGGTTTACCCCTTTAGCACACTGGATTGCAGTGAGCAGTTCGTGATTTCCAGATTCAAACGCAAAAGTGGAATGCGCCCATAATGGTCCCCAGTCGTACACGCTTCTTGCAATATGCAAAAGTTGGTGGACATTGTATGTCATTGCGGCTTTAGAATATAATAGTTCTACTCCGCAGACGAATTCGTGTAGTTTTCGATCAGCCTCATCCAATTCTACACACGTTATATCAGTTTTCAAAAGCGTGTATAAACTTTCAACCAGTAGACCCCAGTGTTTGAGCAGTTTTTTTTAATCTATTATTGAATTTAGTACCGGAATGCTGTAGTAAAGTAACCAATTCTCCCATTCACGAGCTTTCCACATAGCTCTGTCTTTCAGTGGCCTGGATAAACGTCCCAACTGATTGGTAGCTCTGATTTTAGATAACCGTAATTCTATCATTTTAAAATCATGTGCTGATAGAAGTTTAATCAAGTACTCCGTTATTTGCTTTGCAACACCAGCTAGAAGACAATGCATATAATCAGGCACGAACCCCGAGATAATGTTAAAAAACAGCAAGTTAATTAATGGGGAAACATTTTTGATACCAAAGACAGGCAGTCCCTTTTTTACTGCCTCTTTCATGAGTTTAATAGTATTTTGCATATCTCTGGTTTCACAAACACTTTCCAAAACTGGATAACGCACGCATCCCTCAAACCATTCTCCAGGTTGAAGACACCAATCGCACCCATAAAATGCGTTGAACTGCATAGTTCCGTTCATGGGAGAACGAGCAATTGTATCAACACAGCAGATCAATGCGTACAACTTCACGTTAAGTGTTTCCCCCTTAATTTTGCAATTGATACCTACAGATGATAGCTCATTAATTTTTTCAACGAAGGGGTCTAAAAAACGCTCATTTCGGGTTTGCTTTTACCAAACCATAACCCACAAACTATAAGGTTCTTCAGTCGATCTTCCACAGGCAATTCATTAATCATGAGGTAGATTGGCCAAATGGAATACGTAGAGCTTTCAAACACAGGTGCCCCATCAGTATTGAATGTCGCTGTGACATATTGGTATTTGTCTGACTCTGGTAAATGTTTAACAAAATCTCTGTAACATTTACCATCATAAACATCTTTCACGTGACCCTTCTCGTAGTGTCTTTCTCGCATTACAAAATTATAATGGACTTCGTGTGCTTGTAAATATTCAGATATTGCGTCGGAAGGATCGACAATTGCAAAGTACATAATTGCCGGATGAAGGATTTGATACGTCGATAGCCGCCTGACAATTACGACATTCCACACGCGCATCCAACTCACCAAGCTTACCAATGTATGTAGTACAATCAGAACACGTTGCGTGGAATTCTGTATTATTTTTAGGATTGAATAATTTATCAACCATATATCGGGACTCTGGTATTACCGGTGCGGCAAATATACTATTTGATAAGCGAAGTAAATTTTCCGTTGATGTTAGCGGTAAGTTATTACGCAACGAATACTTCAGTACCATTAAAAGTAGCTCTGCCGGACTTCGTTGTACTGGCGTCGTTATCATATCACAAAATCCAGGGCTCTGGAGTCGATTTTCAAGGTGATTTGAGCCACTGCTACAAGCCTGTTATTCATCCAACTCTTCATCCTCGCCATTCGTTTCGTAAAAGTTGCTTTCATCCTCAGCAGCCGATGTAATCTACAATTAGGAAATAGTGAACTATTATTTTATGCAATAATTGGATTCGAGAAAAATGTTGTGTGTAATATTCATCCTCACATGAGTGAACCTCGGAACAAACATTGAAAGTTGGATACAATGAAAAATGCAATGCAGTAAACTGTAAATATTTGTCGGCAAAAAAGGTGATTTTTCAAACACACTATACTATGAATCTATAAGAAAACTAAATGGTCGCATGTGCAGTCTGCAATGCGGTGAACGGAGTTGAACCGTGTGTCAAAATTGAATACTATAGTTGTCAGGCTGTCCAATCTTCAAAGTATGTACATATATTATATTAATATGAACATGATGTGAGTTTGTACGACTAAGGGACGACATATCAGAAGAGACTACTATATTTATTCTCTGTCCAAGCCTCAAGTCTACGGAGAAGCGTTTCTTCCCTTAACAATAGGTCTACGGAGACTAGATTGTTCGCCTGAAGTCTCCGAAAGACTTCGGGCGTCGATACACAATCTAGTCTCTGTAGACTTAAGCCGTGAACAGAGAATTCACTCTTTGTTGACTTGAGGCAAAGAAAAAGTCTCATTGATTATTTTTCAATTGTTCATAAACCTTAAAACGTTTCCTTCAATACTCTCGATCGTAATTCAACCATAAAATTTAAATCACGCCTTCCCGCGTGTCCAAAATCAAGGCCGAAAAAAGGTACCCTTTTACTACAAATAAAACCATGAAGGATCTGCTTCACGTAATAGTGCTCTACCATTAGCGTGTATTAATATAATTTGAACTCACGTTATCGAATGCCACCATATAACCCAGAAGAGGAATCATCACGTTCAGCGTCTCATTTCCATGACACTCATTACATTGTGCGGTCTGAAATTATCATTGAAAAAATATATCATTTTAATTTTGACTAATTTATTAAACCATTATTTTATAATTAACATATTATGTATGCATCAAAGCAAATCTGCAACAAAGATGATCCACGCGTTTGCATATTAGTGGCGAGGTCAGGGGGTAATGGGGTATGCAGTGAAGAATAACTTTTCTTTCTCTATCTTTTTCTCCCTACCTCTCTATCTATTTTGCTGTCGGTTGCGTTCGAATTATTCTCGTTTCACTGTCATATACAGTGAGTAAACGTGGATGCGGGCCACTCGGTTTGGCAGAGATGGCGGCGGCGTGAACGTAGATCGCCAGTGGTTCTCGGGGTTCGGACCCGCACAGAGAGGGATTTCAACCATGCCTTGTTCAAGCTAACTTGATTTTAGTTAAACGCGCGGAAAAAGCGCGATTCAAATTTTTTGGTTAGATTGAGGTTAAGAGCAATGTTGGGCAGCTGCAAATTACGTAGTGCAATTTAGTACATTCAACAATAATAAATTACAATTGTAATTTTCAACAATAATAAATCACAAATTGTTATTACAACAATAAGAAATTACATTTATAACAATAATGAATTACAATTGTTCGCTCAACACTGGTTAACAGTATTGTAGGAAAAATGTTCTGATGTTTATGAACCATCAAAAATGATCAATGAGATTGAATTCTTTCGCCTTGGTTCTACCGAGACTAGATTATTCGCCTTGAGTCTACCGAGAGTGAATTCTCCGTCAACGCTTTCGGTGGACGCAGACCAGATTCTGCGCCGCAAGCCAACGAAAATTGAATTCTCTGGCACTGCCTTGGGTCTACGGAGACTAGATTCTTCGTCTCACGCCGACAGAGGGTGACTTTTTCTTTGACGGAGACTAGATTCATCGCCTTGAGTCTCCGGAGAGTTAATTCTCTGACGACTCCTTGGGTCTACGGAGACTAGATTCTTTGCCTTAGGTCTACGAAGAATCTAGTTTCCGTAGACCCAAGGCGTCGTCAGAGAATTCAATCACCGGAGACTCGAGGCGAAGAATCTAGTCTCCGTCAAAGAAGAAGTCACCCTCCGTCGGTTTGAGACGAAGAATTTAGTCTCCGTAGACCTAAGGCGAAGAACTTAGTCTCCGTAGACCCAAGGCGTCGCCAGAGAATTCACTTTCCGTTGGCTTGAGGCGCAGAATCTGGTCTGCGGCCACCCAAAGCGTCGATGGAGAATTCACTCTCGGTAGACTCAAGGCGAAGAATCTAGTCTCGGTAGAACCAAGGCGAAAGAATTCAGTCTCTCTGATCATTTTTGATGGTTCATAAACATCAGAACATTTTTCCTCCAGTGTTGAGCATACAATTGTAATTCATTATTGTTATAAATGTAATTTATTATTGTTGTAAAATACAATCACAATTGTAATTTATTATTGTTGAATGTAATGAATTACACTACTTAATTTGCAGCTGCCCAACACTGCTCTTAACCTCAATTTAACCAAAAAATTCGAATCGCGCTTTTTTCGCGCGTTCAACCAAAACCAAGTTAGCTTGAACGAGGCATGGTTGAAATCCCTCTCTGTGCGGGTCCGAACCCCGAGAACCACTGGCTGTCTACGTTCACGCCGCCGCCATCTTTGCCAAACCGAGTGGCCCGCATCCACGTTTACTCACTGTATAGGGCATTCCACGCCAACTCGCCCAGTGTTAAACCCCGATCATCTCACAATCATTCCATATTTTTTTTTCTACTCAATAAAAAACTCGTTCTGAATTTTTTTTCGATTTTTTTTCCACTCACTTCGGAATTTGTTAATTTAAAAAACTGAAATTCACACAGGATCAAATTTTAAGCATCAAATAAGGGTCAATTGGTGAAACCGAACGTTTCCTTATTTGGCGCTAAAAATTTGATCCTGTGTGAATTTTAGTTTTTAAAATTAAAAAATTCCGAAGTGAGTGGAAAAAAAATCGAAAAAAAAATTCAGAACGAGTTTTTTATCGAGTAGAAAAAAAATATGGAATGATTGTGTGATGGTCGGGGTTTAACACTGGGCGAGTTGGCGTGGAATGCCCTATATATGACAGTGAAACGAGAATAGTTCGAACGCAACCGACAGCTATTTAATAGTTCGAGGTCTGACCTTATTATCCCACTAAATACTCGTCTTATGGGAAAGCAGCATCGGACAGGCGGCTCCGCTAGTTGGAACCGGAATGGAGGTTTCCTCCGGAACTCGTGTCCCACAGCTCTCCACCCGCTCGATCCGAAGCCGCATTTCCTCGTGCTGACGCCGTACCTCTTGGCGCAAGTCCTCCTGCTGCTGCTGCAGGTCGGACTGGACTCGCTGGATCATACGCTTTCGTTCCTCGCGTTCCCTTTCCAGTTCAAGACGGCGTAGCTCGACATCAAGCTGGCGCTCGTCCTTCTCTCGCTCCAGTTCGATACGTTGAAGTTCGAGGCGCGGAGCTTCTGGATCTCAAGATTTTGTTGACGTTCCTCTCGTTCGTTTTCGGACTCAAGCCGTCGAACTTCGAGTTCTCGCCGACGTTCTTCTCTCTCTTGTTCTTGGGAAAGCAGTCGTTCTTCCCGTATTCTGATGACTTCGGTGTTAACCTGGCTGTTGATTTGTCGTTGTACCAGCTGTTGATGTTGTTGGACCAACTGCTGAACCGGGGAGATCAGAGCTTCCCCCTCAACAGGTGTCGCCAAAATCAGTAGTAAAGCGGGAGCTGAGAAGCTTGCAGGCCCTTGGGTTGCTGCAGGTTCTCCTCCAGTTTCTCCCGTACTCAACGTCGCTCCACGAGCGTTCTTGGCACGTCTCTGCTTGCGAGGCGGCTGAACGACCATTTCTTCATTTTCCTCATCTGAGGTATTAGTTCCTCGTCGTGTGATCACCATTTTCACTTAGCACTTCTTTATTCTTTGTAGCTTTCGCTCAAATTAAAAGATTACTTCTCGTTGTTGTAGTACTTGACTCAATCGCTCAAAATTCGCTGTGGGCTGCGTAGCACGTTGGCTCAAAAAATAACAATTCACTGATATCGAATTGAGGAGATCCCACTTCCGACACCAAATGTAACAAAGTACGAGACTGAGTTACGAAGAAAAGGGGTTCTCTCAAAATGATATCAATAAACTCTGTATTTATTGAAAAGCGTCTATGCTCAGCAAGATCTGTTTCCAGACTGTTTTTACAATAATCCCGGTCGTCGAAGCGACCGGCAGATTCAGCTATTTCAATTCAGATGTCTAAACATGTAAAGATGAAGAGTTATACAGTGATTACGAAGTGAGGGGCACCTCCGTTACAATATGTAGATAGAGAGGTAGGGAGAAAAAGATAGAGAAAGAAAAGTTATTCTTCACTGCATACCCCCTGACCTCGCCACTAATATGCAAACGCGTGGATGATCTTCGTTGCAGATTTGTTTTTCTTCTAATGGTGGATTGATAATTATTCACTGTAACGTTTCAAAATTACCCCAAATTTTTTTTTTTTTTTAACCATCAGATAAATTACCCCAAATAAATTCAAGAAAATGTAGTCATTGTACTTGCAATTTTCTTGAGCATGTCGTATCTTGCACGGTAAGGAACGTTTCCCTCTCCATATAAATACGATTTTCGTCTCTTAGGGGAACTCATGGTTCTGGTATGTTGCTCTTGATTCCAAAACTTTTCCGAAACAGAGGAACGCTGACACACGTCTGAACTCGCAGAAACCACGAATTATGACGCCATATTGCAAAGCGATGATAGAAAACTCCTCGAATGCTATTATACTTCACACACATCAACCAGACAGAAACGAACTTAGTCTGATCCAACGAGATCTGAATATTCCAAGAATGGTTACATCAAGATTCACACCGTGAACGAGAAGCACATGCTTTGTGTCGAAATAAACGATGAACACCGAGGTGACTTGACGCCGTGGCCGGTGGCGCTGGCAATATTTGGCATGCGGTAGTGTGCGCCGTGTTTGAATCATTGAACACCGCTGCCATTGGTCAGAATTCCCGCTGGCGATCGGCGGTGGTTCCCGACCAATGGTAGCTGCTGTAGTACCGTCAACAGTGCGAAGTAACGGCGCTGCCGAACTTCACACACACACGCATAGCCTTGCCACTCTCCTGTATGTCTGAACTCATTGTTTACGCGTCGCGCACGTGCTCAAGTTCACAAGGTTTGGCAAAAGTTTTTAAGTTCCAATAAGTGTAATCTGTAAAGAACAGGAATGAGTGTAATTTCGCACGCGTGTATTGCCTATCGAGACGATACCAAGCGTTTTTTCACAGTTGCGTGCAACGAAATCCGATTAAAACGTAATTCAAAATGTTCAATTACGCCGCAACATAATAGCGATTTCGACAAAAAATATGTTTATTACGCTAAGTGGCAGAATTGTGACGAGACATGCAACGAAGACTGCGATAAGCATGTGGGGTACTATCCTGCATTTATTTTACTTTTGGGAGGTAAGTTGAATCACTTCACTATATTTTAGAAAATATTTGTGCATGATGCGTAATCGAAGTGTATAATATATGACAATGGAAGGTGAAAGGTCGTGAGGAAAAATCCTACCCATTTTGTGAATGCGTGCTATCCACTTTTGTTCTGTCTACAAATAGTAATGTGTCGGTCGAACGTTTCCGAAAACATTGTAAAAACATACGTTATTTTGATATGTTTACTGTACAAAAAATACAAAATGTCCAAAGGCATGCTGGTATGCTTTACATTCTAATTCAGTGAAAATCTTGATCTTAAATTATATCTTTTTAATATTCTTATCTTTCAGAAAGTGAAGAAGATATCGAGGAGTAGAAAGATGGACGCAGGCTGATTGTCCCCATTGTGAAAGACTCATCGGAATCTGAAGAATTTCAACCTCCGCCAAAAGTAAGTGATCATACATATCATCCAGGCTGATATCATCAATCACAAATTTTCAGTTTCCAAGTAAGACTGTTATATGGAGAAAATTGTCACAATTCAGAAATGATATTTTTGTTCAGCAGAAGTTCAAACACCGCAACTCGATCAAAGATGCACAGAGACAGAAAAATTCCGATGTCTTGTCAAAATACAATAGTAACTCGATGTTAGCATCAAGAACAAGACTCGACCAGCTTGATTTTGACGACGATGCAGAAAATATCATGAACGAATGCAAAGGAGTGGAAAATGAGAATGAGCAATACGCTAATGATGGAAGTTTAAAACAGCAGCATGAAAACCAGATCGAGATATCAAAAAATCAACAAATACAGGAATTGCAGGCAAAGCTGATGGAATTACAACAAGCTCGAGACCAGTCTCATCAATCACTGAAAGCACCAGGTTGTTACTTATTGTTAATTGTTCTATATAATTTTTATAACCTTTTTCACATTTTTCCTATAGAATTAAATTTGAGTCTGAACATAAAATCTAGTAGTGGAAAAGTATGTGATATGTGTGTGATGAATGATCGTCAGCCAAAGAGGTTTTGCAGCGAACAGTGCAGTTATTGTGTAGCATTTCCCTCATACCTACATTTTCGACGCAGAATGGTGGATTTTTTTTTAAATTATATGTCACCAAAGTATTAGAGTATTCGCAGCGATTCATAAATTTGGAGGTTTTTTTTTTTTTTTCCTTATTGGTTATATCCTCTGATGCGCGTAGCGCGAGGCAAGTACCAAAATTCAAATTTGGAGGTTCTTTAGTTGGCTCAAAGAGAAAAATAGATTCTTCTAAATTGAGCCTATGGGTGCAATAACGGCTTAAGTCGACTTAAGTTTCGGCAGAAAAAAAGCAGGTAAAGAATCAACAGTCAGTATTTCAATTTTTTCAAGGCATTTCTCAACGAACATTTATTTTTTCACATAGGTGGGGTACCTAAAAATGTTAAACAAACGTGATTAATATTGAATATAGTGTACAATGCAGTGCTGTACACGGAAATGCGGAGTAGGACTTAAGTCGTTTTTTCGTAGAACAACTTTTAATTTTTCAAAACACGTTTTTGGGATAAAAAAAGTATGATTACAATTATAAAATAATGTAAGAAAATTAAAAATAGTATACAATGCTGTGCTATACATGTATATGGGGCATTCCATGTCAACTCGACCAATGATTTTCCCTCACCATTTTTTAATCGCTTCATATTTTTTATACGATTTTCCTATCTCAAAATGGCGCTCCCAAATTTTTTCGGATTTTTTCCGCAATCCGTTAATTTTGTATTAATATTCCAACCCATCTCAAAAAAGTTTTTTTTTTTAAATCTCAAAAAATTCTCAGAAATCTAGTTTTTCATTTCAATCATTCTGCCACCTGGCCCATGGTGGGATGTTTTTATTTTTTTTATTTTTTATAGCATTTTAAAAATTGTCAACAATCTTGCAACGTTATGAAAAATCTTCAAAATATTCTCAAAAATCTAGTCTTTTATTCCGATCATTCTGACACCCGATCCCTTATGGGCCAATTTTTTTGGCTTTTTTTAGCATCCAACACTTTTAACAAACGAAACGCCATCTTGCAACGTTATAAAAAATCGAAAAAAATTGGTCCATCATGGACCGGGTCTCAAAATGATCGGAATAAAAGACTAGATTTTTGAGAATTTTTTAAAGATTTTTCATAACGTTGCACGATTGTTGACAATGTTTAAAGTGCTATGAAAAATTAAAAAAAAAAACATCCCATCATGGGCCAGGTGGCAGAATGATTGGAATGGAAAACTCGATTTTTGAGAATTTTTTCAGATAAAAAAAAAACTTTTTTGAGATGGGTTCGAATATTAATAAAAAATTAACGGATTGTGGATTAAGTCTGAAAAAATTCGGGAGTGCCATTTTGAGATAGGAAAATAGTATAAAAAATTATGAAGCGATTCAAAAATAGTGAGGGAAAATCATTGGTCGAGTTAACATGGAATGCCCCATATACAGAGTAGGACTTGAGTCATTATTTCATAGAAATTATTAAAACTTTACACGATTGACAAACAGGCATATAAAGTGTAGCGGTATAGCGGAGCTAGGCGCGTGGATTAGCTAAGGTACTCGCTGCGCCAGCCGAGTTTCGGCTGCCGGCTAACTCGAGCACGGTGCGCGCGCCGCTTGTTTTGGTCACCACAGCGTTAACAAAAGACGAGGACATCCAAGACTTACAGCGTACGTAGCTAAGATTATATAGAACGCCTAGAGCCGCGTCTTTGAAAAAACGACTTAAGTCGACTTAAGCCGTTATTGCACCCATAGGCTCAATTCAACCGTGGAATAACGAAGTATAAATTGTGTAGGAATAGCTGTATGTTCTGTGTATAAAATAATACATATTATATTTATTAGGAATCACAAAGGGAGACGTAGATGCGGTGAAGCGGAACCTGTTTCAAGAGGATGTAGACAAAACGAAAGTTAAACACAATATTGATACGAAGATGCCATTTCGTTTCGGTCAGGATTTTTATTGCACCATGGATCTTCGCTAGAGGTGTTTCCAAAGTATCACTGACCGAGTTTCATATTATATAGCTGAGCAGTATACCTGACTAGTACCTGTTAAACGCAGTTACTCAAGAGAACTCCTCTTTGCAAATATTAATCCGATTATTGGGGGAACAAACACTAATTGCTTTGTAGGTCTTTTTTACCTTCTATTCGTCTGGTCACTATTCACTTTCGGTATTTACTCTAAGGTCTATTTACTTTCCAAGTGTGAGAAATAGCTTTGTCTAGTATATGTATAAGTGCGTGCATGACGCCACATCTCAAGTGGGCCTCGGCCTGTTGCTGGGTCAGTGCAGTTTGCGTGGGCGTCTCCACCCTCAGACGCTTACGAGCGACGAGCGTGAGCGTATCACATTCAGAGTGACATTCAGAGTTCAGAGGTTATTCAGAGAATTATAATAAAAGAAGATTTACAGTATATCTGTTGTAATTGATTTAATTTCCCGAATCCACGATCACATCTAATAAATCCTACACCAAGCCTACGTGGAAGTGTGTACCGTCAAATTTTCATCTTCCATCTTCAATGTGTAAAATCATACCTATTTTTGCGCTGAATCTTTAGAATTGAAAGGGTGGTGAATAATGGTGTATTAAAATTTTCAGAAACTAGTGGAATCGATAGTGGGATCCAGAGTGAAACACATTCAGCTGGCAGCTCTACAGTAATGGGCCTCAAGACGAGTAGGCTAACTGTAAAAAGTATGGAGAAAGTCAATACAGATCTGATTTCAAAACTTAATTCTGAAAGATCGAATCCAAAATCAAGTCAACGAATGGAAAAAGGTAGGAATAACATTCATAATTCTCGATTACCTTCTGTGTATACAGGATGCAGATTCAGAATTCGTGACGAATTTTTCACAGGGTCATTCCTGGGCAAAAATGGGATAGAAAGTTCTATCTAAATATATGGGTTATAAGGTATTTTAGTTAGTACATGTTTGTAACTGGATCGAAATATCAAAATATTGATTGACGAGGAATGACAATTATAGAGTTTCGAAATGAGAACGATCAAGAAGCTACATCATCTAAAGGTAGCAGTTCAATGGAACCAACTTCAAAAGTGAATCATGAAAAATCAGTGAAATCCCCGGTGCAAGAACTTGAGCAGAATTCCTTGCAGAATTCAACCGACGGAAAACTCAAACCGATAGAAAATGACCATGAAACTTTAGAAGGTTACATTTGTCATTACAATTAATAACCTTTACTTTTATCAATCACAAGGTGATAATAAACAATCTTTTGTAGATGACGAGGATGATGGCCATGATGCTGAGGATGATGGCCATTTGATGTGCCGTCTCGAACCAAAAATAAAACACAGAAAATCAGCAGGTGTGATTGCTCAGTACAGTTATACAGGAATCTCAGAACCATACTAGAGTAACTTGGTTTTCGATTAAGTTTTTGGTTCACAGCTATAAACTAGTCTCACGTACTACCGATGAAACAGTCTGTAAAGGGCTAGAATCGTGCAACAAGCTTTCAGACAGTTCTAAACCAATCTGACAGACTGAAAACTGATTTCTGCTTTCAGTTAAAATGAAGTGAATCTACCACATCAGTTTCAATAGCAGTTTTGAATTTTTTTTCTTAACGTGTCACTTTCATTTTGGGGGTATGATATAAAATGGGGTCATTCCAACCATAGAATAGAAAAAAAAAATCGACATATGTATACCAAATTAATTTTGGGGTTGTCTATGACAATTACAACGAACGATTTCTCAGTAATCTTGGGAAGTTCTTCTCTAAATCTATAGTCTTCTGTAAGTCAGTACTAAAAACGGGTTGCATTGAATTCAGTTCATTTGCATTCGTTTATTCGTTTTTGATTTTCTAATTTTGCAGTCACTATTTTTCAACTGTTGATTAAATTACGATTGTCATCCGTGAAACAGCTGATAGTCTCTTAGTATCAGTTTCTCAGAACAGTATCTTTTCAGTATATTTGGTGCGTTCTGAATGCATTGGTTTTAGATGTTTAAAACCTACGAGACGGAAAGTTGACAAATAGAAGTATGTATAGTAATATTAATTCATGGTATTATATTTTTTATCCAGATCATGGCAATGAAAGAGTGAATAAAAAAATTGTCAAGGAGATCGAAATTGCTCTACAACATTACGAGCTGGGAGTTGACGAAAGTGGACGAAAATCATATGAGGTCACTGATAAAAGGGTAAGAATATATAAAATTACAAATTCCATTCACGCAGTTACTGTTATCTTTTTCAATTTGTATTATAATTATCAGACCCTGAAAGTAATTCCACCTCGAGTATACCTATAACAGATATACTTGGGCGAAGGTCTCACCATGTCTGTGACCGCTTGGCACTTGATATACCACAAGAAAGCAACCATTTTTCTGAATGACATCATACTGTTGCTCTGGGGTGAGCGTAAGTTGATGAATCGGTGCTAAAATAAAACCAAAGTCACAACCAGATTGGCTGATCGGTCACCAATAAAGGAACTCACGCCGACGAAAAAACGCCTCCTTTATAGTAAATGAAATTGTTTCGCATACGAGTTCTACATTCATCTATATATGTGTCCTCGTTTTTAACATTTTATATCGTTTCTTCAGAATTGTATCACGATCATCTGGATGAGAAAAAAGTTTCTGTATCCGACCGAATGAAGTTATTGAAGAAGGTTCCGGAGACGCTAACCACGAAAATAAATAACATAAGAAAAAAATATTAAGCATAAAAGACTACGAGCAAGCTACCGGCTACTAATCTTCAGTGCAATCATCACCATATAATTAATTTTTATTAATATATCAGTATATATAATTATCAAGGTAACACAGTGGAAAAAGATATAATAATAATGAAAAAAAAAAGAAAAAAACAATATAAACAAAAGAAAGAAAAAAACGTCGGTAAATCTGTAGACGAAACTGAAGAATTTATTGGCTGTTGTAAGGAATAATTTTCACATGATTTTATTTTGATTCTTTTATTTAAAATTTATTATTTGACACGTACAAAAAAAAAAAACTATTATCATTATAAAAACGCGATTATAACTTAGATTTGTCTATCCATTTTTTGAAGTATAACGGTTTTTTCTTTTTTCTTGTTTGCTTTTTATTAGAAACTTAATATAACTTTATAACTATGTATTGATATTGATTCATATAAATACGCTTGTAGCGTATGATATTATTATAGACAATACGTAATAAATAAAGGATATTGTCAACCTTATTTGTGTTCACTCATTTTTCACTTCCCATATGTATCAAATTATTGATATATTCATTAGCAATTCACAAAATTTGATTATTATTGTTTTTAATTATTTTTCAGCCTGTCGATTATTGTGAGCCGTGTAATAAATCACATTATAAATCACACGGTAAATTATACACCTTTACCCATACCGTAATCCTTATGAGAAATCGCCTTGTGAATTTCCTGGTAAATTATATGGTTAATTTTAAACAAATATCTTCCATAACTGCATACAATTAACCATGTGATTTACCAGGTATTTTACTACATCTTTTATTACATGAACTTTTTCAGTAGGGAGGCTAAGGAAATAGATCAATTTATGAAAGCCTCACCGGAATTTGGTTTGTAGCAAACGATAGATCTCAGTATGACAATTATATTTCTAATGGTACGATTGTTTCCAACTTACTATGGGCAAACAAAGCAGCATTCGCAATCGTAACGACTTGAGTTTCTAACCCGTTGAATACTTCAGTAATTCCGGTCACAAGAGCTGTGGTTTCATCGCTGGTATCTGGAAATTAAAAGATACCTCAATAATTTGGACAATTTTCAAGTGTTAATTGAGGCGCGATATTCTAGATGTGGACAATCGTCTTCAACTCACGTCCGGTTCGCGGTCCAACTCGTTTCGCATAGGTTATCATTTTGTTTCTTACTGGGTTGACAGAACCTGAAATTGGAATACAGAGGTTATGATCAAGTCGTCTTCGACTCTCTCTCAGTTCTAACAACAGCTGGATGAAAATCAAGCTATAGCTATAGCCTATAGGCATGATGTATTTTTTGAATGAGTGTCACTTACGCGTGAATGGGAAAACAATTGCTCTTGTGGTTGCTGAAAATAAAATAGGCGTATTATGACAGAGTGGAAATTCACCAATTGACGCATGATATAATGGCAATATAAGTGAAAAGAATAATGAAATATGAAGAATCAAAATAGAAAATCTCGATCAATTAAAACAATTTCTCGACTTCACCCGGATATGTGAAGCGAACAGTAGATCACACAAACATTTTTAAAGGGTAAAAGTTGTCATCAACTCACCCCTCGCACCCCCTAGGATAGAAACTACAACGTCGTGGAGATCCTTTCCGGCTTTCGTCAAAGCATCTGAAGTAGAAATAGAGAGGTCCTGAATATCAAACGGAATGATTTTCCAGAATACGGAGACAAAGATATTGGAGGGAATTAGTATCTTATCGGCACCACACTCAAATTTTTTTCAACTTTGCAGGCAAAGTCGTGTACTCAAATATTGTTACCCGTGTGGCAATTCGCCACCCCCACGATAACATATAGTATATCATCATATCATAAGTGTATTCACTTATCACTTACTAGCGTCTTCGATCTGCAACCCGGATTCCGGATCTGAAAATAAAATAGGTACATCATGACACTATTGTACTTTGTAAATATTTGACGCACGTCTTAGTAGCTACGACTTGAATATCTTCATTGGGTGACATTGTTTTGAACTTACCGTCGGACACGTATCTAACATAGATCGCCTGATTTTCCAGTGTGTCTTCGACAACTTTCATGATAGCTGAAATTTAAGGATGTATAGGCTATACAATCTCAACCAAAAGTGAGTCTCGTCGTCAATACTGAGTACTTCGAGATGAGATAAAAATCGGAAAAAAATCAACCACAATCAAGATGACAAGAGTATTTATTTTCAATAATAATAATGCCCAAAAGTTATCAACAAATTGTTTAAACAAATCATTGTTTAACAAATTTCCTGGTGACGTTATTTTTTTTTCATGTCAAATGAATTCGTTGATCTTTCTGAATACACATGGATTTTTTCAGAATTTTGTCACTTTTTTGAAATTTCCGTTTTCGAAAATTTCTAAAGGCTGTATTTACAAAACTATTAGTTCCACTCTCCGGAAACTTCGGAATTGTAATCTACATCGTTTCCACAATAACATATCCAAAATTCAAAATTTTTTTCTTCATTTTTCAAAATCGAAAACGGAAATTTGAAAAAAGTGACAGATTCTGAAAAAATTCATGTTTATTCAGAAAGATCAACGAATTCATTTGACATGAAAAAAAAACGTCACCAGGAAATTTGTTGAACAATGATTTGTTTAAACAATTTGTTGATAACTTTTGGGCATTATTATTATTGAAAATGAATACTTTCATCATCTTGATTGTGGTTGATTTTTTTCCGATTTTTATCTCATCTCGAAGTACTCAATATTGACGACGAGACTCCCCCGACAACACCGTTGGCAAAAAGACAACTTAAAGTCGACTTTTTTCGGCCATCCTATAGTCGACTTGACATGCCGACACATAGACGACTTTTCGGAGCTGACTTTAAGTCTAGTTGAAAATGTCGACGTATAGTCGACTGCTAGTTGACTTATTTTGACTGACTGCTCCCTTTCGGCTGGCCTTCAAGTCAACTAAAAGCCGGCTCAGAGTCAGCCGCAAGTCGGCTGCTGAGGCGCAGGTGGCGCCAGCTGTGTTCTGAAGCCAACCTCACCCACGCCACCACGGCTGCATCTGAAACTAACAATAAGTCTCCGAAGAGTCGATCGCGATCGAGCGTGGTTCGCTCAAGTGTGAAATTCCATTCGATCGTGATTACGTTACTTAATACGTTAAAAAGTATTCCTCGTCCAACCAGGTACGCGAGAATTCTTCAAGTAAGGTAAGACGTTCCATCTTTTATACGTTAATGTCCGAAAATTAACATGAATTCCTGACCTCTGTGAGAATATAACCTAATCCTGACGCGTCCATGATGTGGTATGTCAATTCATTTTTGTATTGTTTTCGCCATCCTGCTCGGCTAATTCAACAATTTTGGCGAGTGTGGTCAGAGAGAAGTGTTTAGAAGGGGGATATTGTTTTTCGTGACGCGATTAAATGAGAAGTAGTTCAGACGACCTCGGAGAAGATTTATGCCCCCATCCTTAGCGAATTGGTCATCGGTGTTTTCCCTGTACCTACTGCACAAGGTTATAAGCGCGTTAGTCCAGTCAGATTGGCAAAAACAGAAAAATTAATTAGGAAAGATCTATAAATCGGTGAAGACCTTCGTCCTGGCCTACTGTGGAACGGACTAATTCATCGCACACATCGAATTTTTCATACAGGATTATATAGTCAGGGTGAATCTGTATGCGAGAGGCAACCTCCTCACCCCTAACTGGATGGCTCGAGCCGCCATCTTCAAACAATGCTGCTCGAAATCTGTTTTTTCGTCATATCTCGACAACTATTGATCCTATCGTCACAGAGGTTGTTGCAAAAAAATAAAGCTTACTAAATTCTCTACAATGAAGGACCAATGCACTTTTTTCGTATCGTCAACAGTTTTTCTCTAACACACCAATAAATACATACGTGCATCATTTTCAGCGAGCGAATAATTTGGATATCACTCACATGATTCAGCACACAACACAATATATTTTCTCACAACCATTAAAACCTTACAGATACCATCGTTGTAGCAGATAA
This sequence comes from Euura lappo, assembly GCA_018257835.1. Lineage (NCBI taxonomy): Eukaryota > Metazoa > Arthropoda > Insecta > Hymenoptera > Tenthredinidae > Euura > Euura lappo. The sequence goes on from JAEUYN010001418.1 coordinate 123,370, forward strand.
TGGCCGAACGTCGAGCTCTGAGGTTCAGGCTGCCATCCAGGAGTGGCTGAGACGTGCCGGGGACCGGTGGAGGAACACTTTAGCTAAGGGGCAGGCCAAAAAATAGTAGCCAAATATCAAAAAGATTTCAAAAAGTGCCTTGAAAAAGAAACCGTCGAAAAACTATCGTGTGAAAAGGTTTCTTCATTATTAAATTTGGAAAATACCACGGTGTCCAATCATTTCTTTCTACCAATTACCTACAATATACATATAAGAATAGTCGACTAACAGCTGACTCGACGTCGACTTGAGAGAATTGGCGGTCGGCTCAAATTCTGCTTTTCAAGTCGACTTGGAGTTGGCTTTTCTCAAGTCGACCATATGGTGACTTAAACCGGGACATAAGTCTACTAAGTGTCGACTTTTCGTCGACAAGTAGTCAACGATTTTAGTCGACTTGGAATATTTTCGGTCGTCTTCTAGTCAACTGATAGTCGACTTTGTGTTGTCGGGGTCACTTTTGGTTGAGATTGTATAGCCTATACATCCTTAAGTAAAGGGGACTGTGATTAAGTCTTCATTCCGCGGTGCTCGACTTGCTTGAGCTAAATTCGATCAACAAGCGAATATCTGTTATTATCGAAAATCTCTGTATCTTTAACTCACCGTGGATGAAAGCCTCGATTGGATCGACTCCTGGAACAAAAATCAGGATATCATGACAATACTTGACGAATCGAGTGGAACCTGACATGTTGAAAATGGTTTGAACATTCCGTGTAGCATAAAATGTAGAGAATAAAATGGTTCCAAACAAACAGCATAACGTTCAAAAAACACATTTTATCTATATCGTGATGACGTACGCATAGTTTTTATTTTTAACGATTCAATGAATCTTACCACCTGCAGAACATACGTGCTACAAAATGTTAAGCGTGCTGTTAAATATTTCGTGACACAACACTTCAAAAGTTGATTGCTCTTGATATAGGTACATGAGTTCGACGAATGGTCGATTTTCCACTTCGGTACCATTTTACGATTTCAAATCTTACTTTCTGTGATACTGAAATGTAGGCATAACGATTCGATATGTCTGCAGTATAATTGCTGCAAAATAAGTATACCGTTAAATATTTCGAGATACAATACTTGAAAAATTGATTCCGCGGTGCTCGACTCGCTTGAGCTAAATTCGAACAACAAGTGAATATCTGTCACTACACTGAAAAAAAAATCTCTCCCCGATAGCAAGAATTCTGGTTCCCTCAGCCAGAACGTACATCGCACCGATAGCAGCGCCTTTGTCAAGCTGTGGCAACTGAACAACTCTGCTAAACGTATTTAAGTTGCTAGAAGAATACGTATCGCTGCAGGAGCCATATTAAAGTTGCTAGAAGAACACATATCGCTGCAGGAGCCATATTGAAGTTGCTAGAAGAACACGTATCGCTGCAGGAGCGATACAAGATGCAGCGATACAAGAAATATTATTTTCTGCAACGATGACAGTGTATAGACGACGTAATGACATTGTATAGCCGACTACAGTGTATTCAGATCATAAATTGACTTACAGATAGACCAGTTAGTTATTTGGCGTTTATAATTTTGACTTTAATACGAGAAAGTGTCTAAATTTTTTCTTGCAAAAGAGGTTATGTTAGATAAAGGTGTGACGGTTCGAAGTAACTATGAATGATATCGCTGCTGTAGCGATACACATTGTTCCTGCAACTATGTTCATTCTTGTGGTAAGGAACTGCTCTGAGCGATAAATTAAATCGCTGGGGAATCGAAAAATTTTTTCCAGTGTATCGAAAATCTCTGTATCTTTACCTCACCGTGGGGGGTAGCCTGGGGTGGGTGGGCTTCTGAAACTAAAATCAGGATATCATGACAATACTTGACGAATCGAGTGGAACCTGACATTTTGAAAACGGTTTGAACATTCCGTGTATTATAGTATAAAATGTAGAGAATAAAATGGTTCCAAACAAAGAGCATCACGTTCAAAAAACACATTTTATCTATATCGCTATCAAATGTGCACATATATACATATTCTCTTGTCTCCCCTAGTTATAATTTATTGTGTATTTTGTTTTATTTACAATGTATCTTAAGTTATTCATACGTAATCTTTAGACTTAGCACATGATTGTTAACCATGCTACGTTTGTATGCCCTGCCATGGGTTCTCCTGTTGGGCTATAATTCTAAATAAATAAATAAATAAATAAATAAATAAATATCGTGATGACGTGCGCATAGTTTTTATTTTTAACGATTCAATGAATCTTACCACCTGCAGAACATACGTGCTACAAAATGTTAAGTGTGCTGTTAAATATTTCGTGACGCAACACTTCAAAAGTTGATTGCTCTTGATATAGGTACATGAGTTCGACGAGTGGTCGATTTTCCACTTCAGTACCATTTTACGATTTTAAATCTTACTTCCTGTGATACTAAAATGTAGGCATAACGATTCGATAAGTCTGCAGTATAATTGCTGCAAAATAAGTATACCGTTAAATATTTCGAGATACAATACTTGAAAAATTGATTCCGCGGTGCTCGACTCGGTTGAGCTAAATTCAAACAACAAGTGAATATCTGTCACTATCGAACTTCTCTGTATCTTTAACTTACTGCTGCTGCTGGAACCCGCGCCTTGGTCTACTCCTGAAACAAAAATCAGGATATCATGACAATATTTGACGAATCGAGTGGAACCTGACATGTCGAAAATGGTTTGAACATTCCGTGTAGCATAAAATGTGGAGAATAAAATAGTTCCAAACAAAGAGCATAACGTTATAAATTCGAACAACAAGCGAATATCTGTCACTATCGAAAATCTCTGTATGTTTAACTCACCTTTGAGTTTTTTAGCCGCGGGTGGGTCGACTCCTGAAACAAAAATCAGGATATCATGACAATACTTGACGAATCGAGTGGAACCTGACATGTTGAAAATGGTTTGAACATTCCGTGTAGCATAAAATCTAGAGAATAAAATGGTTCCAAACAAAGAGCATAACGTTCAAAAAACACATTTTATCTATATCGTGATGACGTGCGCATAGTTTTTATTTCTAACGATTCAATGAATCTTACCACCTGCAGAACATACGTGCTACAAAATGTTAAGCGTGCTGTTTATTTTTTATTTTATTTTAATGGAATCAACGGGGTAAGACCCCTTTTACATGTATATAAAAAAAAATAAAAATTAAAGTCAAGTTGGCGACTAAGGCATAGGTATCAATAAGTGAACAGCAAAGAATTATGAGAGAAGCAAAATATTAAAAAATAAAGCAACAAACAGAACAAAGCAAAAATAATAATAAAAATAATTCCAAAAATCAATAATAATAACACAAAAAGAAAAGAAATACAATAATATTGGATAACAATAATAAATAATATAAAATTAAAAGACAAAGTGGCTCAAGTTTCAAGTGAATTCTAATATTTCGTCCCTCGCTCGCTTACGAAAAAGGTAAAAAGACTGGCTAAATAAATCGAACCAGACACTGTGATGGTTAGCTAATGTACTAAGTCGAGGGATGATTGCAATATGATTGAGTGTGCCGTTATGTGGTGGCACATCAAATATAACGTTTGTAGGCCTCAGGGTCACAATCGGGACTCTGAGACGAAATTGCGAGAGCAAATCATCACAATCAATTCGGGCATTCCATAACTTAAACAAAAAAATAAGGTCGCTGTATGTACGCATCGACTGTAGGGAGCTCACACCAGCCCTTTGCGTAATGGGACGATAGTCGTGTTCGATTGGAGACATAGGGTCACCAAGTTTAACGGCAAGGAACCGGAGAAACCTGTGTTGCACCTTTTCTAGATTGTAACTATGAGCGCTGGTATGAGGAGACCAAATAGACGAGGCGTACATCAGCGAAGAGCGAACGAGGCTGTTACGGACTTAAGGTCTAATGAGGATCGAATAACGAAGCCCAGCGATTTCATTGACTTACTCACTAACCAAGTAATATGCGGGACGAAAGTCAGCCGTGAGTCAAACACAACCCCCAGATCCTTGACAGAAGAGACGTTTACTAGGTTTTGGCCAAGAATACTGTAGTCAATGGAACTACTAGACCTAGTTCTAGAGAAGGAAATACTCAGGCATTTCTTAAGGTTAAGCCTGAGGTCGTTGGTGTGACACCAAGCGCTGATTCGATCAAGATCATCCTGAAGGAGTTTACTATCACAGGGAGACAGAATGGACTTATAAACTTTTAAATCATCAGCAAAAAGAAGGAAGTGGGAGTTGTGTATGACAGAGGAAATATCGTTAATAAATAAATTAAATAAAAGTGGGCCGAGATGAGAGCCCTGTGGAACTCCCGAAGTAACAGAGATGGCATCTGAGACAAAACTCTTCATTAGAACATATTGTATACGTCCTGGCAGATAGGACTCGAACCACGACAACAGGTTTCCGAAGATGCCATATTCAGCTAGCTTACTAACGAGCAACATATGATTCACTGAATCGAATGCTTTAGAGAAGTCTGTATACACAGCGTCCACGTGACAATTTTTCCCCAAGTTGGAGGCAATGAATTGCTCGTAAATAGCAAGATTTGTTACAGTGGAACGTCTAGGCATGAATCCATGTTGCTCGTTGATGATCAGCTTAAGGAGAAAAGGCGAAATCTTATCATACATAATCTCGACGCCCCCTAATAAAATCCAAGTAACTTTAGAGAGGCTGATTATAATCGACGTAACTCTGGGATAGCAGATCAAAAAGGAAGTAACTTTTGCGTTACGATGATAAACCAAGTAACTCTGCGAGTACTGATCATAATCCAAGCAACTCAATTTTTTACCATTTTTAGGTAAGCACTGAATGAGGTAAAGTAAGATGTGGAGCACGTTTTAATAGCAATAATAACCCCAATTTTCACCCCGTTTCATCGAAAAATACCTCAATGTGATTTACATATCTTTCTGGTCGAAAAATTATTCCGGTTAAGAACGATGTAACTCGCGGTCTCTTCAGCGCCTACAACGGCAGCTAAGTGAAACAGGCTCTACCTAACCCGCACCTAACCTACGTCCGACAATACGAACTCCGAGCCGGCTTGATGACGTTTGGCAGCTTTTTGGCTATGTTTTTTTAAATAAAAATCAGCTTTAAGAGCCTGTCAACTTATAAAATGTCACGCGACACGCTATTGGAATCGTCGTGCTCGAGTAAGTGAATTATTGGTATATTTTTTAAGGCTGTCACACTAATATATCGGTGTACAATAATCTTCGGAGGTTATGTCGAATAATCATAATAATGCATAGGCATAATATTACACATATTCAGGTCCCCAATAATAATATTCTGTTCATAGGCTCAACTGATGAAGGTGATGAAAATCTCGGTAATTCATCAAAACTCATCGTAGAAGCGACAGACTTAGGATCACTGAATAATGAAGGTGAAGATCAATCGTCAAAGAACGAAGTTGATTCGCTCAAAGGTGCTAGAAGGAAGCTTACCTTCACAGGTATGTATAATTTCTGCACAATATTTATTGCTTTCAATTCTTGTAAGCTGTAACAGAATTGCGGATTTAAAAAAATTATCTAACATTTCTACTAAATATCAAAATGATGACTAGCTTCAGGGTAGCGATATAACTGTCATTCGATTATTAAAGTGTATCAATTCATAATGTAAAAAATCACAATTTCATACGACGTTTTATAACTACTTGTCCGAGATGATTCTACTTATGGGTAGATTGGTATTTTTGGTATTTTATTGGTATTTGATCGACAGCTTTTGAATAATTTTTATTGTATCATTGAATGATTACGCTTTAATCATTTCTAATGTGACAACTGTGTTGAATTAAAGATGTTACGTTTGCTTGTCTACAGAAGATGAGTACTCGATACCTTCGACGGACACCATTCACGAAGATGATCTTCAAGACTTCCAAGCTGCAGGATGCAATATTGTGTATTTGGAAGATATCCAAAGCGTAAACAATAATGTGGAAGCATCTGTGATAATAAATGATAATAGAGGAATAGAAAAAATAATTGGTCAGGGGAAGTCTTTGCTAGAAATAGACACTGAGGTACTAGAGTTAGACCTGCCCGTAGATTTCACAGAGATAGAAGTGCCTCCAACTTCTTTAATGGGTGAAGAAGAAATGATTTCAAATTTGGAAGACGAAAGTGATTCGCCGAAAACTTTTACTCCAGAAAGTCAAGATAGATCCAGAAAAAGAAGACGTGAAAGTGGCACCAATGAATCTGCTGCTAGAAAAAGATCAAAAAATCCGTTATTGTGGAAAGTTAATGTTGCTAAAACAGCTCGGAACACAGGTCAAGAGTATTTAGATTTTCAGAAAAAACTGAAACCTGCTAGGGTAATGGGTCCCCCATGTGAAGATAGATGTAGATTGAAGTGCTCTTCTCAAATTACTCAAACACAGAGGCAAGATATTTTCAACGACTTCTGGAAAATCGGTGATCATTCCCGTCAGTGGGATTATATAGCTAGATGTTTGACTGTACATGACAAGTTATCTTGCAGTGACTCTGACCTTCCTTCACGACGAAACGTTTCAAGAAAGTATTCTTTCAGAGTGAGTGGTACACAAGTATTCGTTTGCAAGCCTATGTTTTTACAAACTCTTGGTATTTCTGATTCATGGGTCACTACTGTAACGATGAAGATGGGAAAAGGTGCCAAACTTTCACCAGACAAGAGAGGTAAACACGATAATCGAGGTACAAAGTTGAGTGATAAGGTCGTCCAAAGTGTAATTGAACACATTAATTTGTTCGAAAGAAAAGAGGCTCATTATCTGAGGAAGGATTCTAAAAGAGAGTATCTAGAAGAAGGACTCTCAGTGAGAAAGATGCACTCTTTATATAGTGATTGGATGAAAAAATTCCACAGTGACTATAAAATCTGTGCTACAGAAAGGCAATACCGTGATATCTTCAACACCAAGTTTAATATTGGTTTTCACGTGCCCAAAAAAGACCAATGTGACTCTTGGACAACTTGGCAAATAGCTAATGACGAGGAAAAGCAAAAGCTACAGCAATCTCATGATATACACGTTGCGAACAAGGTAAAGAGTAGGGAGCTCAAAAATCATGATGCTCAAGAGTCTAAGAAGCGCGAAAATTCGCATATTTCAACAGCCTGCTTTGATATGCAAAAAGCACTGAATGTGCCGAAAGGGGAGTCATCGGTATTCTACTATAAAAGGAAGCTGTCGATATACAATTTCACCATCTACGATGTTGGCCGTGGTGATGGCTACTGTTACGTTTGGAGAGAGGACATAGGTAATAAGGGCTCTAATGAAATAGCGAGCTTTCTTTTACATTTCATTGAGAAAATGTCCAAAGAAGGTGTGACCGACTTTCGATTCTACTCCGACAATTGCGGTGGGCAGAATAAAAATAGATTTGTGTTCGCAATGTTCTTGTATGCAGCAGCCAAATTTAAAGTCCACATAGTGCATCGTTTTCTTGAATGTGGACATACTCAAAACGAGGGAGATTCTATGCACAGCGTTATCGAGAGAAAAAGTAAGCACCAAAATATTTATGTCCCAGAGCAGTGGCTAACTGTTATGTCAATGGCGAGGGCTAACAAGCCCTATACAGTTATAGATGTTGAGCAGAATCTTATCTTAGACTTTAAAGCCCTAGTAGAAAAAATGAATATGGCTACCAATACATCCGGTATTAATGTACCCTGGTCGAAGGTGAGAGAAGTTTGTGCGGATGGGGATAGGCCTGGACTTCTATTTTACAAAGTCTTTTTTGAAGACGAAGCATCAACAGTAAATATCCATCGTCGTGTTGGTCACCCTCTCAACTTGGCTTCACAGAAATTGAAAAACGCATACACAGCTAATCTTGGCATACCTGAAGCCACACTCAAGGATTTATTATCATTGTGCAATCCGCTTAAAGCTCAGATCCCATCAAACCATCACTTGTTTTATCGTTCGCTGACTGTTCGTCAAAAGCCTAATGGTCGAAATGCAAAATAAGCGGTCGAAAAACAATAGTGAGAGAAATTACCTATGTAATAATGTATTACTTTTACATTAGTTCATAATGTACCATGATATTAAGATATTGTATTACGAAAGTAGAAAAAGAGCCTACCTCTAAGTCTGTTGACCATTTTAAGCTTTATAAAATTATATTAGACATAATGTTTCTTTGTAAATCACGAATGCTGTGATAATACTGTGATGGTGATTATAATATGGGGGGTTCCATGGCATTTCACCTAATCGGTGAAGGTCACCGACGCCGATCTTGATGTCAATTTTTTTCTGAATTCGTCTATCGAAAAAAGTGAACACGTGTTCCGCCGTTTTTCGATTCAGCCACGTTTTCAATTTTTTTTTAATTTTCCAATTTTTCATCCTTTTCGCGAACAGACTTTTTTCAACTGGCTCTAACTTCGAAAGCTTTGACTTTTTCCGAAAGATGATAAGGACATAAAATGTGCCAAAAGGACTGAGCTTTTCGAAAAAAAATTTGACAATCTTTTCCAACTACACAGTTCTGGGATATTTTTTATAATAGAGAAGAAATCGATATATCATTGATTTGGACACCTTCGATTTTCCTGAAACTTTGTACCTGAAATCAACCACCCACAATCAAGTTATCCTCCAAAGGAAATTATGGGCCTCGGATTCGTTCGGAAGTTACACGATGATAGGTGCCAAAAAATCGGACAAATCGCAATATATCTCAGGGAAATCAATTTTAACTTTGAGCAGACAAGTTCTCATGTTCCAAAAATCAGTGTTTGCTGAAAAATGAAATTTTTCAAAAAATACCCGACGTCGTGAAAAAAACGAGATTATAATTTTTTTACCGTGCCAAGTATATTTTCACGTACATTTATGAATGTAGATACTAAGTTTTCACGTGGTTCCGATCATAAAATAAGTTCTAGATTCGCGAAATTCGAAATAAAACTTCAAGTGTACGTCAACGTTGACATTATCGACGGTTGCAGCGAACAGAAGAGCGAGCTGGGGTAGTACTCAATCAGAACTCAAGCTCGCAACAAAACAAACTATCTTGTATACTGAAAAATTCAACCGTATAAATGCTGAGATCTCGAAATTTCGATGAATCATCCGATAAAAAAGCGACTACAATAGTTTAACTAATGATAGTATAATATTGAAATAGTTGAATAGTTCAAATTCAATCATTTCAATCATCAATATTCAATTTTTCATCAAGTACGCTTTTCTTGTCGAAATTAAAATTGATAAAACTGATTTCCCTGAGATTTCTTGCGATTGTCCGATTTTTTGGCACCTATGATGGTGTAACTTCCGAACGAATCCGAGGCCCATAATTTCCTTTGGAGGATAACTTGATTATAAGTGGTTGATTTCAGGTAAAAAGTTTCAGGAAAATCGAAGGTGTCCAAATGAATAATATATTGATTTTTTCTCTATTATCAAAAATATCCCAGAACGGTGTAGTTGGAAAAGATTGTGCAATTTTTTTTCGAAAATCTCGGTCTTTTTGGCACATTTTATGTCCTTACCATTTTTCGAAAAAAGTCAAAGCTCTTGAAGTTAGAGCCAGTTGAAAAAAGTCCGTTTGCGAAAAGGATGAAAAATTGGAAAATTCAAAAAAATAGAAAACATGGCTGAATCGAAAAACGGCCAAACACGTGTTCACTTTTTTCGATGCACGAATTGAGAATAAAATTGACATCAAGATCGGCGTCGGTGACCTTCACCGATTAGGTGAAATGCCATGGAATCCCCCATATATACTATAAGCAATAAAAAATGTTTACGAATGATTAAAACAATATAAAAATATTGACATTCATATCCTAAATCTATGTGTTTGATTTACTTCATTACAGTTTTTCTAAATATTAAAGAGAAAGCATGCAAGTATTATATTAATGTCTTCGCAGTGGTGCGCCGAGGGACTTGCGTCTCAACTTTCATCCCAGAATTTTATGCTTTTGTTTCAATATACACGTTACTATCATAATCTACTAATGTAGGGCTGTGTTCCATGATTAGACCGTTTTCATTCACGTTCAAATTTACAATCCTATTCTATTCGACATTATTTCACTACAAAAATGTTACATTATTTAGAAGATCTCAAACCATAACCTTCAAATCAATACGTTAGTCGCAATGGTTGAAAAAAATCATACTGAATTGGTTACACATCTGAAGATTCAGAACTGATGTCTGATTTATTACATTATGATGGAGACAATTTTAAGTGGTATCGGTTGGAAATTGTAATTGATATACTAATATAAACTTCACATTGCTTCCCCTGTAAACTTGCATATTCAGAGTTGCTTGGATTATGATCAGTACTCGTAGAGTTACTTGGTTTATCATCGTAACGCAAAAGTTACTTCCTTTCTGATCTGCTATCCCAGAGTTACGTCGATTATAATCAGCCTCTCTAAAGTTACTTGGATTTTATTAGGGGGCGTCGATCTTATCGAATACTTTGGCAGCAACATTGAGCCGTGAGATGGGTCGGTAGTTTTCCACAGACGATCTATCACCTGATTTGAAGATAGGAATAATAAAACTTTCCTTCCAAGGCTGAGGAAAGATGCCCATCTCGATGGACTTGCACAGGATAAACGTAAGAGGCACCGTGAGAGAGGACGCGCAACGAATAAATAGTAGGGGGTGTAGACCATCAGGCCCAGGACCACCAGTGGGGTCGAGGGACCTCAGGGCTTTAGCTACATCAGGTTCAGATATGGAAGCATTGCCCAGAAACGCATGTCGAGGAACAGAGATAGGAGAAGGTGTGGCCAGGCCAGAGGAGTAACATTGACTAAAGTTGGAGGCGAATAAATTAACAATGTCCTGACCACAGTCCGCCCGAGATTCACGCAGTACCATCGAGGCGGGCATCCCCTTATCAATTCGTTTATTATCAACAAAGGACCAGAAGTTCTTAATGTTAGAGTCGATGGCACTTTCGGTTTTTTTAATGTAAACATTATATTATAGTCTCTTTCAGAAAGGGTCTTAGCCTGCCGTCTGAGCCTCATAAACTCCTGCCTATCCTCGTCCATATTGTGCGTTCTAAATGCTTTGTGACGGCGCTTCTTCTCAGTAACAACTTTACGCAATTCGGAGCTAAACCAGGGTGGAAAGGAACTAGAGAATCTTACTGTTGACGGTACATGTAAGGAGATAAGTGAGCTCAATTTGTTGTTAAAAGCACGAACCACCTCGTCCAAGTCCGGTGAAGCGAGTAAATCAGCCCAGTCAACGCGAAGAAGCTCATTTTCAATGGAAGTGAAATCCCCGGCTTTGAAATTAAACGAAATCTCCTTGAGTTGAGAGCTGGCGGACAAATTATTGAAATCTAGTAGTATTTCTAGAGGATCGTGGTATTCGTCGATTCTAGCTAGGGGATGATCAGAGACACTGACTGCTAAGGAGGAAGCATTGGAGCACACTAAATCGAGAACATTGCCAGCAGTGTTTGGGTAAGGATTAAACTGCGTCAGCCCGAGCAAGTTTAGTTGATTAACAAAAACCGCACAGGATTGAGCTATAATACCATTAGAACGGTTCCCATCAGCTAAAAGCACACCATCCCTGATCTCCCAGTTATACCCAGGCAAATTAAAGTCCCCCAAGGCAATAATCAAAATTGAGGGATTACTACTGGCAATGCTCGCAATATCAGCTGTGTGCTTCAGATACAGGTCAGACAATGGAGGAAGATAAGCGGAGCTAACAAGTAGTTCATTACCACTAGAAGATTCGATTATAACAAAGATATGCTCAACAGAATCATGGAGAGAGTTACACACACGACTTCGCAGATTGTTATGGACAGCAATCAGCACCCCGCCTCCATGAGACTTAGAACTAGTAGCCGGAGATCTGTTCTTCCTGTAAATGCGATAGCCAATCAACCCCAGCTCAGTATCCAGAACCGTATCATTCAGCCATGTTTCAGTGAGAACGATAACGTCGAATGTCACAGGCGAAGTATAAACATTACTTTGCAGAGCAATTAACTTCGACTTAAGGCCTCTAACGTTCTGATAGTAGAGCGACAATTTAGGCTGAGGAACACTGGGTACTGTCAGTTTTTTGCAGAGGATCTAGGCACAATCTGTGGAAGTCCGCGGACGTGTCTGATAACTAGATTCTCCTCGCCCTCATTACGCCGACGCGATAAAGTCTGCTTCAGTTTAGCCATTTCTTGCCTTTGAAGAGGGGTGTTGTCGTTTGAGAGGAGAATCCCACCAACACAAATCTTGACTTTGGAACTGAATGCCCACGTTACACAGTCGGGCGTCGGAAAACGAACTAATACCGGTCGGGCTTTATCTGGAGATTTGTTCTTGCCTAATCGGCGAACACCTATGCGATGCAAGTCGCATGGAGCACCACTCAAAATTTCACAAATCTTTGGCAGGTCAAGATTGTCAGCGGCACTCTCAGGTACGTTGAACAAGACGATGTTGCACTTCCTATTTTGTCGGTCGTGCAGTTCCGATATGACAGACAGGCCAACAGAGTCGATGGTATCATCGAGTGCATCAACACGCCCCTCCAAGAGGCTGGTCCTCGCGCCAATGGACTCCGAGGCCTCTCTGAGGGCCTGACGTTCAGCGCTAGAACTATCACGAGACGCTGTGGTTCCAACTTCAAAATTAGTCAGTCTCGTGTTGAGATCTGCGATAGATTTCTCATTCGCACCCACTTTGGCAGCAATCGAGTCAATTTTAGCACCCAGCCCTGAAATGGTTTCCTGAAGGTTTTTGGTATTGGAAGAGTGACTCGCCTTGATTTTTGACCAGAGAGCATCCATAGCTTTATCGATATAGTCCGTAAGTGCCGGGGATAATACGGCAGGATCAGCCGACAGTACAGCTGGGGCACCAGTACGAGAGCTGTGGGTTCGTTTCGCACCACAACACTTATCGACGGACCCGTTCAAAACAACAGTCTTATCAGCACATCTCTTGTGGTAATGACGGCTACACGACACACACACGAAAGGGTCGACTGTAGCAGTCTTGTTGCAACACAAACAGACATTGATAGGCACTGAACTCATGTCAACATTGCTCCTTTTACTGCCCATTATGACTCTAGTGTTGCGTTGAAATGTAAAAAGGCTCACTAATGACGAGATACACACCAGCAGACTGTCGGAGATTCTGGCCAGGACAAACTGATATAATATTTAATAGAGTCACCGCACTTGGCAATTAAAACAGGCTGTTCACCCACGAATATAAGTCAATAATACGGACAGACAAAGATCACTGTTGCTGTTAAATATTTCGTGACACAACACTTCAAAAGTTGATTGCTCTTGATATAGGTACATGAGTTCGACGAATGGTCGATTTTCCACTTCGGTACCATTTTACGATTTTAAATCTTACTTCTTGTGGTACTAAAATGTAGGCATAACGATTCGATAAGTCTGCAGAATAATTGCTGCAAAATAAGTATACCGTTAAATATTTCGAGACACAATACTTGAAAAATTGATTCCGCGGTGCTCGACTCGCTTCAGCTAAATTCGAACAACAAGTGAATATCTGTCACTATCGAAAATCTCTGTATCTTTAACTCACCGTGGGGGGTAGCCTGGGTTCGGCGGGCTTCTGAAACAAAAATCAGGATATCATGACAATTCTTGACGAATCGAGTGGAACCTGACATGTTGAAAACGGTTTGAATATTCCGTGTATTCCCCTTAGTAAAAAGTTCGTGTCACACCCGAACGCAGCCGATGGTCGATGTTTGCGATCCTGTCGAAATATGTCTCGCTTCGGTCGCAATGATGATCGAAATCGAATATTTCGATTTCTCGCTTTCTTTGTTGTCCGTTTTATTCGCCCTGCGATTGGCTGCGCGGGTCGACTACGGTCTGAGGTGAGCTGAGAGCTGAACTGTCATTGCAACCCTACGGCTGAACTGTCAAAACTGTCACTGCGAACCTGACCTAACCGATCAAAAGAATAAACTACACTTTGGATTTAACGACGAAGAAATTGCGATGAGGAAAAGAATCTGCGACGCTGACGATTAACCTTTCATATGAATCTGGAAGAAATTGCGATGCGGAAAAAAATCTGCGACGCTGCCGATTAACCTCTCACATGAATCTAACAGAAATAGCGATGCGACAGAAAATCTGCGATGGTGAAATCTGCGACGCTGGCGATGTTGTTATCCACGACACTGACGATTAACCTCTCATATGAATCTGGAAGAAATTGCGATGCGGAAAAGAATCTGCTACGCTGACGATTAACCTCTCATATGAATCTCACAGAAATTGCGATGCGACAGAAAATCTGCGATGGTAATATCTGCGACGCTGACGATTAACCTCTCAAATCCATATTCATATTCATATCATATTTATTCTGGAAGAAATTGCAATGCGGAAACGAATCTGCGACGCTGACGATTAACCTCTGATATGAATCTCACAGAAATTGCGATGCGACAGAAAATCTGCGATGGTAATATCTGCGACGCTGGCGATTAACCTCTCATATGAATCTGGAAGAAATTGCGATGCGGAAAAGAATCTGCGACGCTGACGATTAACCTCTCATATGAATCTCACAGAAATTGCGATGCGACAGAAAATCTGCGATGGTAATATCTGCGACGCTGACGATTAACCTCTCATATGAATCTAACAGAAATTGCGATGCGACAGAAAATCTGCGATGGTAGGAAGAAATTGCAATGCGGAAAAGAATCTGCGACGCTGACGATTAACCTCTCATATGAATCTCACAGAAATTGCGATGCGACAGAAAATCTGCGATGGTAATATCTGCGACGCTGACGATTAACCTCTCAAATCCATATTCATATTCATATCATATTTATTCTGGAAGAAATTGCGATGCGGAAAAGAATCTGCGACGCTGCCGATTAACCTCTCACATGAATCTAACAGAAATTGCGATGCGACAGAAAATCTGCGATAGTAGGAAGAACTTGCAATGCGGAAAAGAATCTGCGACGCTGACGATTAACCTCTCATATGAATCTCACAGAAATTGCGATGCGACAGAAAATCTGCGATGGTAATATCTGCGACGCTGACGATTAACCTCGTATGAATCTCACAGAAATTGCAATGTAACAGAAAATCTGCGATGGTAGGAAGAAATTGCAATGCGGAAACGAATCTGCGACGCTGACGATTAACCTCTCATATGAATCTCACAGAAATTGCGATGCGACAGGAAATCTGCGATGGTAATATCTGCGACGCTGGCGATTAACCTCTCATATGAATCTGGAAGAAATTGCGATGCGGAAAAGAATCTGCGACGCTGACGATTAACCTCTCATATGAATCTCACAGAAATTGCGATGCGACAGAAAATCTGCGATGGTAATATCTGCGACGCTGACGATTAACCTCGTATGAATCTCACAGAAATTGCGATGTAACAGAAAATCTGCGATGGTAGGAAGAAATTGCAATGCGGAAAAGAATCTGCGACGCTGACGATTAACCTCTCATATGAATCTCACAGAAATTGCGATGCGACAGAAAATCTGCGATGGTAATATCTGCGACGCTGGCGATTAACCTCTCATATGAATCTGGAAGAAATTGCGATGCGGAAAAGAATCTGCGACGCTGACGATTAAACTCTCATACGAATCTGGAAGAAATCGCGATGCGGAAAAGAATCTGCGATGGTGAAATTTGCGACGCTGGCGATGGTGATATCCGCGACTCTGACGATTAACCTCTCATATGAATCTGCAAGAAATTGCGATGCGGAAAAGAATCTGCGACGCTGACGATGGTGATATCCGCGACGCTGAGAATTAACCTCTCATATGAATCTGGAAGAAATAATTTAGAAATTGCGATGTGGAAAAGAATCTGTGATGGTAAAATCTGCGACGCTGACGATTAACCTCTCATATGAATCTAACAGATATTGCGATGCGAAATAGAATCTGCGATGGTGAAATCTGCGACGCTGACGATTAAACTCTTATATGAATCTAACCTATCTGCGACGATGACGATTACGAGCAAGCAGCAGAGTGAGCTATACTATTTGCAAGAAATGCAGATGTTGAAGAAATAAACAAAGAAGTAATCAAATTATTAGACGAATCACCCGAAAACTATATACGAGTGTAAACAGTATTGAAAACTCTGGTGATGACAACATTGGCGAGATCATTTTACCGGAATACTTGAACAGTTTGTCTCCGCCGTCGCCTCCACATGAATTGCGATTACGGATAAATAGCATAGTTATGCTCATTAGGAACTTGAGTATGAATGAAGGTCTTTCCAACGGCACGAGGTTATTGGTATTGCAACTTGGAAATCACTTACTGTAATGCAAAATCTTAACAGGTGACCAAGCCGGCGAAATAGTATTTTTAAATCGAATTACATTATACTGCGAAGACGTATATCCCTTTACTTTTAAACGAAGACAATTTCCAATAAAACTGGCATTCGCAATGACTATCAACAAAGCTCAGGGACAAACTTTCGAAAAAATTGGAATTGATCTTCGAAGAGATGTTTTCAACCATGGTCAACTATACGTAGCATGTTCTAGGGTACGTTCGTGGGAATCGTTGAAAATTTTCTTGAATAATGATCATCGAGGTGAGAATGAGAATAAAATCAAAAACTATGTTTACAAGGAATTATACATGAATTAGATGAGGCAACTCCTAATTTCAGTGTCCTCAATTGTTATATTTTATTATTATTAGTAACTAGGGGCTCCGCCCCTCCGCGCTTCGCGCGGCAACCCCGCTCGGCGCTTCGCGCCTCACTTTTCCTAGGAATGGCTGGTCTAACTTTTTTTAATCTTCAGTGGCTGTCCTAACCATTTCTAACCCTTCTTGGGACACTCATTCCTATCCGTTACACCCACTGTTACTACATCGAATCCCGTAGACCTGGAGACCGAAAACTATGGCGCGATAGACCTGGACACCCAGAACTATGGCGCGATAGACCTGGACACCCAGAACTATGGCGCGCGATAGACCTGGGGACCAAGAACTATGGCGCGATAGACCTGGAGACCAAAAACTATGGCGCGATAGACCTGGAGACCCAGAACTATGGCGCGATAGACCTGGAGACCAAAAACTATGGCGCGATAGACCTGGAGTCCAAAAACTATGGCGCGGTAGACCTGGACATCCAGAACTATGGCGCGATAGACCTGGAGACCAAAAACTATGGCGCGGTAGACCTGGACATCCAGAACTATGGCGCGATAGACCTGGACATCCAGAACTATGGCGCGCGGTAGACCTCGAGACCAAAAACTATGGCGCGGTAGACCTGGACATCCAGAACTATGGCGCGATAGACCTGGAGACCAAAAACTATGGCGCGGTAGACCTGGACATCCAGAACTATAACTACGGCGCGGTAGACCTGGACATCCAGAACTATGGCGCGATAGACCTGGAGACCAAAAACTATGGCGCGGTAGACCTGGACATCCAGAACTATGGCGCGATAGACCTGGAGACCAAAAATATGGCGCGGTAGACCTGGACATCCAGAACTATGGCGCGATAGACCTGGAGACCAAAAACTATGGCGCGGTAGACCTGGACATCCAGAACTATGGCGCGATAGACCTGGAGACCAAAAACTACGGCGCGGTAGACCTGGACATCCAGAACTATGGCGCGATAGACCTGGACATCCAGAACTATGGCGCGCGGTAGACCTCGAGACCAAAAACTATGGCGCGGTAGACCTGGACATCCAGAACTATGGCGCGATAGACCTGGAGACCAAAAACTATGGTGCGGTAGACCTGGACATCCAGAACTATGGCGCGATAGACCTGGAGACCAAAAACTACGGCGACCTGGGCATCCAGAACTATGGCGCGATAGACCTGAGACCAAAAACCATGGCGCGATAGACCTGGACATCCAGAACTATGGCGCGGTAGACCTGGAGACCAAAACTATGGCGCGATAGACCTGGGGACCCAGAACTATGGCGCGATAGACCTGAGACCAAAAACTATGGCGCGATAGACTGGGGACCAGAACTATGGCGCGATAGACCTGGAGACCAAAAATCGCGGCGCGATAGACCTGGAGTCCAAAACTATGGCGCGGTAGAATCTTGGACATCCAGAACTATGGCGCGATAGACCTGGAGACCAAAACTATGAGGCGGTAGACCTGACATCCAGAACTAAGACCTGGACATCCAGAACAGACCTGGACATCCAGAACCATGGCGCGATAGACCTGACCCCAGAACCATGGCGGGATAGGACTCACATCCAGAACTATGATAGACCGGGACCAAAAAATTATGGCGCGATAGACCTGGACCCCAGAACTATGGCGGGATAGACCTGGACACCCAGTACTGAGACCTGGACATCCAGAACTATGGCGCGGTAGACCTGGACATCCAGAACTATGGCGCGATAGACCTGGGGACCAAAACTATGGCGCGGTAGACCTGGACATCCAGAACGATGGCGCGATAGACCTGGACATCCAGAACTATGGCGCGGTAGACCTGGACATCCAGAACTATGGCGCGATAGACCTGGGGACCAAAAACCATGGCGCGGTGACCCGACACCTAGAACTATGGCGCGATAGACCTGGGGACCAAACTATGGCGCGGTAGACCTTGACATCCAGAACTGAGACCTGACATCCAGAACAGACCTGGACATCCAGAACTATGTATACGATAGACCTGGACACCCGGAACTGAGACCTACATCCAGAACGGCGGCCGATGGTCCCACATATACAGGGTGGTTTGGAATGCTCCCACTTTGAGGTCATCAGCGGGTTCCTCGACGCAAAATAAGACGAAAATCATTCCTGCAATTTTTGTGTTAGAGCCATGGTTTCCAAGTAATAGCCGATCAGAGTCCGCCAATCCTAGCGCAGATCAGCGACCGGCTCAGGGCCGTCGCACAGTGGCTCGAAATCGTTAAAAACCGACCGAAACTACAAAAAAGACGAAAATTGTGACAAAAAGTTTTCGGGGTCGCTGACTACGAATCTGGACTCAAAATTATCAAAAACAAGATGGCGGCCCCAATATGGCGGCCGGAGACGATCAAAAATCGTCAGATATACGTGAAACTCGATACTCGGGGGGTTCGCAGGGTCTCTGATTACGAATCTGAACTCAAAATTATCAAAAACAAGATGGCGGCCCCAATATGGCGGCCGGAGACGATCAAAAATCGTCAGATATACGTGAAACTCGATACTCGGGGGTTCGCAGGGTCTCTGATTACGAATCTGAACTCAAAATTATCAAAAACAAGATGGCGGCCCCAATATGGCGGCCGGAGACGATCAAAAATCGTCAGATATACGTGAAACTCGATACTCGGGGGTTTGCAGGGTCGCTGAATACGAATCTGAACTCAAAATTATCAGAAACAAAATGGCGGCCACAATATGGTGGCCTAAGATGCTCAAAAGTCGTCAGATTTGCAGACTTCCTAATAACATCATACTTTTTTCTCCAGATCCTGAAATAACACCACAAACCGACACAACGTTGATCAAAGATAAAAATCACAACATTCGACACGAGTTCTCTAACACTCATATGATACCCGAAATATTTTTCCGATATTGTACAATTAGATTTCGAGTTGATTGTACTAGCTTTCGTATTGTGGTATTTGTTACAATTTGTCGTTACATCTACGAACACATGCTCATCATTGTATCATCCGAAATATGAATTATTAGCATAAGCACGAAACTTCCAGAGTCGCTTGAAAATGACGCGATGCGGCGCGCCAGCCAGTGTCCGTATTATAAGACCGAAAAACTGCCGCACGCCAAGTCCGGGAAGCGCTCGTCCACACTGTAATTCATCTTATCGCGAGGAAGGTACCGAGGGTGGCTAAAATTTTTTCGAATTCTTATCGAACTCTTTCGAACTCTTTATTCCTTTATTCCTGAATGTGTTCAAAGCTAGGTCCACTCTCACCTGCTTGCGAAATAAAAATCAAGACGAGGATTTCTATCTCTCGAATTGTTCGTACATATTTGTTCGTTGATCGACTGTGGATATGTATCCTGCCTGGAATATAGGAAGAAATTAGTTGAACCGAGTGAGCGGAAAAATAGAGCTCTATTGACATGATATTGAAATGTTGGGTATTCGGATCGAATAACACGAATAATACGTACTCGACTTATTCGGTTGATTCCAATCTTCACAAGGTCCGAATCTAAAAAAAAATCGAGGAGTTCGAAAAGCGCGAATAATAGGATAGTATAGGATATTTCAACGATTCGAATACTTCAAATGTGTCGAATTATTCGAAAACTCAAACTGTTCGATGATTCGAATTATTAGAAAGCTCAAATTCCCAATTTAATTCAAACGCTATTCGCACAGCCTAATTTCACCACATTCTTTTTCATTCACAAATACCGGTTCAGAAAAATGCAAAGATCGGTCATACTCTTTTCTGCCCTCCGGCCGGAAAGTGGCAACTTTCTGGCCGCTGCGCTAAACGAAGTTGCCGCTTTCCGGCTGCGTCGAGCAGAAAAATAGTATACACACCTTGGCCAGTAAATAAGAAAGCCTCAGATCACATGTTTGTCACGTTTGTTTGATCTGAACATCATTGCTGATGTAGATTGCTGAACATAACAAAGACAGTAAATTTTGACGATTTTCGTTCTTAACTAACCTCAAAGTTACGTATACCGCCAGATCAGGTGATGAAACGAGTTTAGGTCTCAAGTTTATACTATTACCTGAAAGAATTCGAAAAAATTTTAGCCACCCTCGGTACCTTCCTCGCGATAAGATGAATTACAGTGTGGACGAGCGCTTTCCGGACTTGGCGTGCGGCAGTTTTTTGGTCTTATAATACGGACACTGGCTGGCTGGCGCGCCGCATCGCGTCATTTTTAAGCGACTCTGGAAGTTTCGTGCTTATGCTAATAATTCATATTTCGTATGATACAATTATGAGCATGTGTTCGTATATGTAACGACAAATTGTGAAAAATACAACAATACGAAAGCTAGTACATTCAACTCGAAATCTAATTGAAGAATATCGGAAAAATATTTCGGGTATCATATGAGTGCTAGAGAGCTTATTAGGAAGTCTGCAAATCTGACGACTTTTGAGCATCTTAGGCCACCATATTGTGGCCGCCATTTTGTTTCTGATAATTTTGAGTTCAGAATCGTATTCAGCGACCCTGCAAACCCCCGAGTATCGAGTTTCACGTATATCTGACGATTTTTGATCGTCTCCGGCCGCCATATTGGGGCCGCCATCTTGTTTTTGATAATTTTGAGTTCAGATTCGTAATCAGAGACCCTGCGAACCCCCGAGTATCGAGTTTCACGTATATCTGACGATTTTTGATCGTCTCCGGCCGCCATATTGGGGCCGCCATCTTGTTTTTGATAATTTTGAGTCCAGATTCGTAGTCAGCGACCCCGAAAACTTTTTGTCACAATTTTCGTCTTTTTTGTAGTTTCGGTCGGTTTTTAACGATTTCGAGCCACTGTACGACGGCCCTGAGCCGGTCGCTGATCTGCGCTAGGATTGGCGGACTCTGATCGGCTATTACTTGGAAACCATGGCTCTAACAAAAAAATTGCAGGAATGATTTTCGTCTTATTTTGCGTCGAGGAACCCGCTGATGACCTCAAAGTGGGAGCATTCCAAACCACCCTGTATGTATACACACACACACAGACAGATCAACAAGTGTCAGTGTCAGATAACCTAACCTGAGGTAAGAAGTCGGAATAGGTCTCAATATTTATTAATCGGCCCATAGTTACGGATCGGCCCATAGTTACGGGGACACCCATAGCAACGACGATTTTATATATACTAGAGGACTGGCGCGCTTCGCGCGCTCTTTAGATTATTGAATATAATTTTTTTTTCCTTTTTTCATATTATTATTTGTTGTCCGTGGTAAACCCGCAAATGTAGATGGAAAAAGCGTCACTTCTCCCACTTTGGATTGTGAATCACGTGAAACGCTTCCTGAATAATCTATTAATCTTCGAATGATTCAGAACGTAATGTTTTTATATGATCTTCACAAAATTTTAATCGATCTTGTTGTTTTTAACATAATTGTCTACAATCCACTGCTGAAATAATCGTCGACCTAATATAAACACACTAGGGGCTCCGCCCCTCCGCGCTTCGCGCGGCAACCCCGCTCGGCGCTACGCGCCTCGAGCACTCGGCGCTTCGCGCCTCGCTTTTCCTAGGGATGGCTGGCCTAACTTTTTCTAACCTTCAGTGGCTGTTTTAACCTTTTCTAACTCTTTCCGGAACACTCACTTATTTCTTTTCTCTGCATACATCTTGCACGTCGTTTTTAATGAATCTCGCGAGACGAAAGCCATCTGGTGAATGTATTTGTAAGGAGCTGTCCAGATATTACGTAACGCTGTACGGTACAGTGCGTTGCTTGGGCTGTTTGGCTATGGTGGTAAGGTAGGCTAGGGAACGCCCGCCACCTCGCGGTGACGCTCAGAAGTTCAAAGCGCATAGTGTACGCTCTATGTCAAAAGGCAACGTATTTATCATATTTTCGACATTCTTTCAATCATCGTACTGCTTTTATATAACTTATATAGCCTATGTTACTCGGGCAGACCTGAGGAACAATTTGGTGCAAGTTTTATGTAAATCGGTCCACTGGTTCTCGAGTTTATCGGTAACAAACAGACAAACGCACGAACTCCTTTATATATTTGTAGATTAATTCCATTCTCACGAATACCTAAGCAGCCTAATCTACATTTCATATATGCATCTCGATCTGCTCACGCGCTTATTTTGATTCGCGAGTCTAGTGATACGGAGCAAATTAGGGTGCTAATCCAAGGTTCAATGTTGGGATCTAATGAGTTTACTTTTTTTCAACATTTTACTATTCTTATTCCTGTTGGCAACAAAGAATTCAGGCATTTCTCCGTTATGTAAAGCATAAAAAATAGTCGCTACTTCATCGGTATATCTGAGGATTGAAACGCCTGTGGTTTCACTCTGACTTTCATGTGAAACATAAATTTACTTTGGGTGCAGTTTCATGATCTGAATTAAATTGCTGTTGGTTTTGTATATCTTGTCCCATCATTTGGTATGATTAGGCTAAAATATTGTTGTCTCGCATCAATTTGTCAAATGAATACATGATTTTTGCACCAAGATCTGGACTCTTGATCAAGCGATAATTCAAAGCTCCCTGTGAGTCAGTTAAGTAATAAAAAGCTGTCCATAACTCGCAATTCAATCTACAGTAGGATTTTGCGCTGTGTTTATTTGATAATTATCAGCCCCTGAATTAAAAAATAATATGGGCCTGGTCGTTGTCTCTACAAGTTCACTAAATTAGCGTTTAGAGGTGCAAAAGATACTGAGTTATTGTAGAATCAAATAAGTTCGAAGGAATTATTGGATTTAGAATTATTACCTTCGACAAATTTTTGCAATTCGTGCAGAGCTTGGTAGATTTTCGAGACGGACTGCTCAATACGCACAACGGTCTGCAAACGATTGTTTGTTACATACTTTTTCTCTCTCAAAATGTTCAGCACCACCTCTAAGACACAGAACATTCATTGGCTATGCATAATGATGAACATTCGAATAAATTTTTGTTTTCTTAGATGGGAATTGGTAATAACTGTCCCAATTTACCATTTTTTTTTGTATACTGTTTCCCTCTGCTTTGTTCTGAAAATCGTAGATTAGTTTGATGATATGTCCCTCTTACGATGGTGATTTTTATATCACTCAATACTAACATTATTTCTTGTGTTAGCCTGTGCCTTTGATGTCTGGTAGTATTTTTATTGACATTCCTTACGTTTTTCAAGTTTTAGTAATGCCAAGATGTCTTGCTTTCTCTGTCCAGCGTTCAATTAACTTGTCATCTAACAATCTAACCATGAAAGACACTACATCGACGTAATCCAAATCATCATCAACATGATATTTATTATTGACGGATCTTGCCCAAAAATATTTTTGCTTGCACCTAACCATACTCATCATCATCATCAACATGATATTCATTATTGACTGATCTCACCCAAAAATATTTTTGCTCGCACCTAACCATAAAAGACACTAATACTTTGTGTGGAAACTTTATTTCACTTTTGCCATTTCACTTTCGGTATGAATCTGACAGAACAAAAGACACAGGAAAAATTCAGACTTCACACCGCACGAAGAAGAACGGGCTCAGCCAATCAAAATCAGAATAAATTATCTTACATGAAATCAGCAGATTGACGGCAACAACTATCGCACAACGATAAATTCTCATCAACTTTTTATGAGAGGGACTAGCATTGCACGCGCGCGCTTCGCGCGCGCCTCATTTCACCTTAATTGCCCTATTTTACACATTTTCTTATTTACTGTGTTCAGCTAACTTTGAAGTCTGACAGTTCTCAATTGACTTCAGACTGTACTTCAGACTCAGTTCTGACAGCTAGCAGTATTTTCGCCATTGGTCAGCTCAGGTTGGGTCAGGTCATGTTAGATTTCTGAGAAGGTAATTTTTTTCATAATTTTATTCAAATTTTCAAATATTTCTCCCTGACGGTTCTAACTCTGACGAATAATACCATCCTGACAAAAGCCGTAACAGTTCTCACTATCATCCCACTTCAGAATTAGTCCTGACAGCTGGCAGTATTTCACGCCATCAGTTAGGTTAAGTCAGATTCATATGAGAGGTTAATCTCCAGCGTCGCAGATTTTACCATCGCAGATTCTATTTCGCATCGCGATTTCTTTCAGATTCATATGAGATATTGATCGTTAGCGTCGCAAATTTTGCAATCGCAGGTTCTTTTTCCTATCGCAATCCCTGTTAGATTCATATGAGAGGTTAATCTTCAGCGTCGCAGATATTACTATCGCAGATTCTTCTTTGAATCGAAATATTCCTCTTAGATTCATATGAAAGGTTCATCGTCAGCGTTGCAGATTTCATCTCGTCAGCGTCGCAGATATTAGCATTGAAGATTCTTTTCCCTATCGCAATTATCCTGTTAGATGCATATGAAAGGTTCATCGTCAGCGTTGCAGATTTCACCATCGCAGATTCTTTTCCCTATTGCAATTCCTGTCAGGTTCACATGAGAGGTTAATCTTCAGCGTCAGCGTCAGCCACAGGTATTTCCATGGAAGATTCTTTTTCCTATCGCAATAATCCTGTTAGACTCGTATGAGAGGTCCATCGTCAGCGTTGCAGATTTTACCGTCGCAGATTCTTTTCCCTGTTGCAATTCCCGCAGATTCTTTCTCTAATCGCTATTCCTGTTAGATTCATATGAGAGGTTAGTCGTCAGCGTCACAGATTTTACCATCGCAGATTCTTTTACCTATTGCTATTCATGTTAGATCAATATGAAAGATCAATTGTCAGCGTTGCAGATTTTACCATCGCAAATTCTTTTCCCTATTGCAATTCCTGTTAGGTTCATCTGAGAGGTTAATCGTCAGCGTCGCAGATTTTACCGTCGCAGGTTCGTCTTCCTATCGCAATAATCCTGTTAGATTCATATGAGAGGTTGATAGATTTTACCATCGCAGATTGTATTTCGTATCGCAATTCCTGTCAGATTCATATGAGAGGTTTGTTGTCAGCGTTGCAGATTTTACCGTCGCAGGTTCTTTCTTCCATCGCGATTCCTGTTAGATTGATATGAGAGGTTAATCGTCAGCGTTGCAGATTTTACCGTCGCAGGTTCTTTTCCTATGTTGACCGTCAGCGTCGTAGATTTGACCATCACAGGTACTTTTTCCTATTGAAATTTCTGTTAGATTTATATGAGAGGTTAATCGTCAACGTCGCAGATTTTGCCATCGCAGATTTTTTTTCACATCGCAATTCCTGTTAGATTCATATGAAAGGTTAATCACCAGTGTCGCAGATTTTACCATCGCAGTTACCATGGCAGATTCTTTCTCGCATCGCAATTGCTGTTAGATTCATATCAGAGGTTAATCATCAGTGTCGCAGATTTTACCATCGCAGTTACCATGGCAGATTCTTTCTCGCATCGCAATTGCTGTTAGATTCATATCAGAGGTTAATCATCAGTGTCGCAGATTTTACCATCGCAGTTACCATGGCAGATTCTTTCTCGCATCGCAATTCCTGTTAGATTCATATGAGGGGTCAGCGTGGTAGATTTTACGACATCGTAGGTTCTTTTTCCCATCGTAATTCCTGTTCGATCCATATAAGAGGTTACAGATTTTACCATCGCAGCTTCTTTCTCGCATCGAAATTCCTGTTAGATTCATATGCGAGGTTGATCGTCAGCGTCGCAGATTTGACCATCGCAGATTATTTTCCCCTATATCGTAATTCCTGTTAGATTCATATATGAGAGATTAATCGTCAGCGTCGCAGATTTTAAGATCACTGATTCTATTCCCATCGTCATTCCTGTACGATTTATATTACAGGTGACAGATTTTACCTTCGCAGATTCTATTTCGTATTGCAATTTCTCTTCGATCCATATGCGAGGTTACAGATTTTACAAGCACGGATTCTTTTCCCATCGCAATTCCTGTTCAATCCATATCACGCAGCTCCTTCTTTAGCTCGCATTTCCTGTTAGATTCAGATGAGAGGTTGATCGTCAGCGTCGCAGTCCTGTTTCATCCATATGAGAGGTTACAGATTTTACAATCACAGCTTCTTTTTCGTATGGCAATTCCTGTTCAATTCGTATGAGAGGTTAATCGTCAGCGTCGCAGATTTCCCGTATCCGTGTTACTCAAGGTTCGCAGTTTCTTTATCACATCGCAGTTTATTTTTCTGATCGGTTAGGTCCGCAGTGACAGTTCTGACAGTTCAGCCGTAGGGTCACAGTGACAGTTGGCAGCTTTCAGCTCATTTCAGACGCACGTCCGACCCGCACAGCCAATCGCAGGGCGAATAAAACGGCGGCATCGAAAATCGAAAATCGACATCGAAATGCGAGAGCGCCGACTTCGGGCGCGAACATGAACTTTTTTAGAGAGGACTAGCATCACACGCGCGCGCTTCGCGCGCGCCTCATTTCACCTTAATTGCCCTATTTTACACATTTTCTTATTTACTGTGTTCAGCTAACTTTGAAGTCTGACAGTTCTCAATTGACTTCAGACTGTACTTCAGACTCAGTTCTGACAGCTAGCAGTATTTTCGCCATTGGTCAGCTCAGGTTGGGTCAGGTCATGTTAGATTTCTGAGAAGGTAATTTTTTTCATAATTTTATTCAAATTTTCAAATATTTCTCCCTGACGGTTCTAACTCTGACGAATAATACCATCCTGACAAAAGCCGTAACAGTTCTCACTATCATCCCACTTCAGACTTAGTCCTGACAGCTGGCAGTATTTCACGCCATCAGTTAGGTTAGGTCAGATTCATATGAGAGGTTAATCTCCAGCGTCGCAGATTTTACCATCGCAGATTCTATTTCGCATCGCGATTTCTTTCAGATTCATATGAGATATTGATCGTTAGCGTCGCAAATTTTGCAATCGCAGGTTCTTTTTCCTATCGCAATCCCTGTTAGATTCATATGAGAGGTTAATCTTCAGCGTCGCAGATATTACTATCGCAGATTCTTCTTTGAATCGAAATATTCCTCTTAGATTCATATGAAAGGTTCATCGTCAGCGTTGCAGATTTCATCTCGTCAGCGTCGCAGATATTAGCATTGAAGATTCTTTTCCCTATCGCAATTATCCTGTTAGATGCATATGAAAGGTTCATCGTCAGCGTTGCAGATTTCACCATCGCAGATTCTTTTCCCTATTGCAATTCCTGTCAGGTTCACATGAGAGGTTAATCTTCAGCGTCAGCGTCAGCCACAGGTATTTCCATGGAAGATTCTTTTTCCTATCGCAATAATCCTGTTAGACTCGTATGAGAGGTCCATCGTCAGCGTTGCAGATTTTACCGTCGCAGATTCTTTTCCTTTTCCCTGTTGCAATTCCCGCAGATTCTTTCTCTAATCGCTATTCCTGTTAGATTCATATGAGAGGTTAGTCGTCAGCGTCACAGATTTTACCATCGCAGATTCTTTTACCTATTGCTATTCATGTTAGATCAATATGAAAGATCAATTGTCAGCGTTGCAGATTTTACCATCGCAAATTCTTTTCCCTATTGCAATTCCTGTTAGGTTCATCTGAGAGGTTAATCGTCAGCGTCGCAGATTTTACCGTCGCAGGTTCGTCTTCCTATCGCAATAATCCTGTTAGATTCATATGAGAGGTTGATAGATTTTACCATCGCAGATTGTATTTCGTATCGCAATTCCTGTCAGATTCATATGAGAGGTTTGTTGTCAGCGTTGCAGATTTTACCGTCGCAGGTTCTTTCTTCCATCGCGATTCCTGTTAGATTGATATGAGAGGTTAATCGTCAGCGTTGCAGATTTTACCGTCGCAGGTTCTTTTCCTATGTTGACCGTCAGCGTCGTAGATTTGACCATCACAGGTACTTTTTCCTATTGAAATTTCTGTTAGATTTATATGAGAGGTTAATCGTCAACGTCGCAGATTTTGCCATCGCAGATTTTTTTTCACATCGCAATTCCTGTTAGATTCATATGAAAGGTTAATCACCAGTGTCGCAGATTTTACCATCGCAGTTACCATGGCAGATTCTTTCTCGCATCGCAATTGCTGTTAGATTCATATCAGAGGTTAATCATCAGTGTCGCAGATTTTACCATCGCAGTTACCATGGCAGATTCTTTCTCGCATCGCAATTCCTGTTAGATTCATATGAGGGGTCAGCGTGGCAGATTTTACGACATCGCAGGTTCTTTTTCCCATCGTAATTCCTCTTCGATCCATATAAGAGGTTACAGATTTTACCATCGCAGCTTCTTTCTCGCATCGAAATTCCTGTTAGATTCATATGCGAGGTTGATCGTCAGCGTCGCAGATTTGACCATCGCAGATTATTTTCCCCTATATCGTAATTCCTGTTAGATTCATATGAGAGATTAATCGTCAGCGTCGCAGATTTTAAGATCACTGATTCTATTCCCATCGTCATTCCTGTACGATTTATATTACAGGTGACAGATTTTACCTTCGCAGATTCTATTTCGTATTGCAATTTCTCTTCGATCCATATGCGAGGTTACAGATTTTACAAGCACGGATTCTTTTCCCATCGCAATTCCTTTTCAATCCATATCACGCAGCTCCTTCTTTAGCTCGCATTTCCTGTTAGATTCAGATGAGAGGTTGATCGTCAGCGTCGCAGTCCTGTTTCATCCATATGAGAGGTTACAGATTTTACAATCACAGCTTCTTTTTCGCATGGCAATTCCTGTTCAATTCGTATGAGAGGTTAATCGTCAGCGTCGCAGATTTCCCGTATCCGTGTTACTCAAGGTTCGCAGTTTCTTTATCACATCGCAGTTTATTTTTCTGATTGGTTAGGTCCGCAGTGACAGTTCTGACAGTTCAGCCGTAGGGTCACAGTGACAGTTGGCAGCTTTCAGCTCATTTCAGACGCACGTCCGACCCGCACAGCCAATCGCAGGGCGAATAAAACGGCGGCATCGAAAATCGAAAATCGACATCGAAATGCGAGAGCGCCGACTTCGGGCGCGAACATGAACTTTTTTAGAGAGGACTAGCATCGCACGCGCGCGCTTCGCGCGCGCCTCATTTCACCTTCATTGCCCTATTTTACACATTTTCTTATTTACTGTGTTCAGCTAACTTTGAAGTCTGACAGTTCTCAATTGACTTCAGACTGTACTTCAGACTCAGTTCTGACAGCTGGCAGTATTTTCGCCATTGGTCAGCTCAGGTTGGGTCAGGTCATGTTAGATTTCTGAGAAGGTAATTTTTTTCATAATTTTATTCAATTTTTCAAATATTTCTCCCTGACGGTTCTAACTCTGACGAATAATACCATCCTGACAAAAGCTCTAACAGTTCTCACTATCATCCCACTTCAGACTTAGTCCTGACAGCTGGCAGTATTTCACGCCATCAGTTAGGTCAGGTCAGATTCATATGAGATATTGATCGTCAGCGTCGCAAATTTTGCAATCGCGGATTCTTTTTCCTATTGCAATCCCTGTTAGATTCATATGAGAGGTTAATATCAAGCGTCGCAGATATTACCATCGCAGATTTTTGCTTCTATCGGAATATTCCTCTTAGATTCATATGAAAGGTTCATCGTCAGCGTTGCAGATGTCATCTCATCAGCGTCGCAGATATTACCATTGCAGATTCTTTTTCCTATTGCAATTCCTGTTAGATCAATATGAGAGGTTCATTGTCAGTGTTGCAGATTTTACCATCGCAGATTGTATTTTCTATCGCGATTCCTGCTGGTTTCATACGAGAGGTTAACCGTCAGCGTCGCAGATTTCACCACCGCAGATTCTTTTTCCTATTGCAGTCCGATTCATGTGAGAGGTTCATCGTCAGCGTTGCAGATTTTACCGTCGCAGGTTCTTGTTTCTATCGCGATCCCTGTGAGATTCATATGAGAGGTTAATCTTCAGAGTCGCAGATATTACTATCGCAGATTCTTTTTTCTATCGAAATATTCCTCTCAGATTCATATAAGAGGTTCATCGTCAGCGTTGCAGATTTTACTTTCGCAGATTCTTTTACCTATTGCTATTCATGTTAGATCAATATGAAAGGTCAATTGTCAGCGTTGCAGATTTGACCATCGCAAATTCTTTTCCCTATTGCAATTCCTGTTAGATAAATATGAGAGGTTCATTGTCAGTGTTGCAGATTTTACCATCGCAGATTCATATAGATTCATATGAGAGGTTAATCGTCAGCGTCGCAGATTTTACCATCGCAGATTCTTTTACCTATTGCTATTCATGTTAGATCAATATGAAAGGTCCATCGTCGGCGTTGCAGATTTTACCATCGCAGATTCTTTTCCCTGTTGCAATTCCCGCAGGTTCTTTTTCTTATCGCAATCCCTGTTAGATTCATATGAGAGGTTAATCGTCAGCGTCACAGATTTCACCATCGCAGATTCTTTTTCCTATTGCAATTTGTGTCGAATTCATGTGAGAGGTTCATCATTAGCGTTGCAAATTTTACCGTCGCAGGCTCATTTTCCTATCGCGATCCCTGTTAGATTCATATGAGAGGTTAATCTTCAGCGTCGCAGATATTACTATCGCAGATTCTTCTTTGAATCGAAATATTCCTCTTAGATTCATATGAAAGGTTCATCGTCAGCGTTGCAGATTTCATCTAGTCAGCGTCGCAGATATTAGCATTGAAGATTCTTTTCCCTATCGCAAGTATCCTGTTAGATTCATATGAAAGGTTCATCGTCAGCGTTGCAGATTTTAAAGTCGCAGGTTCTTTTTCCTATCGAAATCCCTGTTAGATTCATATGAGAGGTTCATCTTCAGCGTCGCACATATTACTATTGCAGATTCTTTTTTCTATCGAAATATTCCTCTCAGATTCATATGAGAGGTTCATCGTCAACGTTGCAGATTTTACTATCGCAGATTCTTTTACCCATTGCTATTCATGTTAGATCAATATGAAAGGTCAATTGTCAGCGTTGCAGATTTTACCATCGCGAATTCTTTTCCCTATTGCAATTCCCGTCAGGTTCATATGAGAGGTTAATCGTCAGCGTCGCAGATTTCACCATCGCAAATTCTTTTCCCTATTGCAATTCCTGTTAGGTTCATCTGAGAGGTTAATCGTCAGCGTCGCAGATTTTACCGTCGCAGGTTCGTCTTCCTATCGCAATAATCCTGTTAGATTCATATGAGAGGTTGATAGATTTTACCATCGCAGATTGTATTTCGTATCGCAATTCCTGTCAGATTCATATGAGAGGTTTGTCGTCAGCGTTGCAGATTTTACCGTCGCAGGTTCTTTCTTCCATCGCAATTCCTGTTAGATTCATACGAGAGGTTGATCGTCAGCGTCGCAGATTTCACCATCGCAGTTTCTGTTTCATATCGCGATTCCTGTTAGATTGATATGAGAGGTTAATCGTCAGCGTTGCAGATTTTACCGTCGCAGGTTCTTTTCCTATGTTGACCGTCAGGGTCGTAGATTTGACCATCACAGGTACTTTTTCCTATTGAAATTTCTGTTAGATTTATATGAGAGGTTAATCGTCAGCGTCGCAGATTTTGCCATCGCAGATTTTTTTTCACATCGCAATTCCTGTTAGATTCATATGAAAGGTTAATCACCAGTGTCGCAGATTTTACCATCGCAGTTACCATGGCAGATTCTTTCTTGCATCGCAATTCCTGTTAGATTCATATGAGGGGTCAGCGTGGCAGATTTTACGACATCGCAGGTTCTTTTTCCCATCGTAATTCCTGTTCGATCCATATAAGAGGTTACAGATTTTACCATCGCATCTTCTTTCTCGCATCGAAATTCCTGTTAGATTCATATGCGAGGTTGATCGTCAGCGTCGCAGTCCTGTTTCATCCATATGAGAGGTTACAGATTTTACAATCACAGCTTCTTTTTCGCATGGCAATTCCTGTTCAATTCGTATGAGAGGTTAATCGTCAGCGTCGCAGATTTTGCCATCGCAGATTTTTTCACACGTACTCCTGTTAGATTCATATGAAAGGTTAATCACCAGTGTCGCAGATTTTACCATCGCAGCTACTATGGCAGATTCTTTCTCGCATCGCAATTCTGTTAGATTCATATGAGGGGTCAGCGTGGCAGATTTCACGACATCGCAGGTTCTTTTTCCCATCATTCCTGTTCGATCCATATAAGAGGTTACAGATTTTACCATCGCATCTTCTTCGCATCGAAATTCCTGTTAGATTCATATGCGAGGTTGATCGTCAGCGTCGCAGTCCTGTTTCATCCATATGAGAGGTTACAGATTTTACAATCACAGCTTCTTTTCGCATGGCAATTCCTGTTAGATTTATATGAGAGGTTAATCGTCAGCGTCGCAGATTTTGCCATCGCAGATTCTTTTTCACATCGCAATTCCTGTTAGATTCATATGAAAGGTTAATCATCAGTGTCGCAGATTTTACCATCGCAGTTACCATGGCGAATTTCTCGCATCGCAATTCCTGTTAGATTCATAAGGAGGGGTCAGCGTGGCAGATTTACGACATCGCAGGTTCTTCCCATCGTAATTCCTGGGTTCGATCCATATAAGAGGTTACAGATTTTACCATCGCATCTTCTTCTCGCATCGAAATTCCTGTTAGATTCATATGCGAGGTTGATCGTCAGCGTCGCAGTCCTGTTTCATCCATATGAGAGGTTACAGATTTTGACCATCACAGGTACTTTTTCCTATTGAAATTTCTGTTAGATTTATATAAGAGGTTAATCGTCAGCGTCGCAGATTTTGCCATCGCAGATTTTTTTTCACATCGCAATTCCTGTTAGATTCATATGAAAGGTTAATCACCAGTGTCGCAGATTTTACCATCGCAGTTACCATGGCAGATTCTTTCTCGCATCGCAATTCCTGTTAGATTCATATGAGGGGTCAGCGTGGCAGATTTTACGACATCGCAGGTTCTTTTTCCCATCGTAATTCCTGTTCGATCCATATAAGAGGTTACAGATTTTACCATCGCATCTTCTTTCTCGCATCGAAATTCCTGTTAGATTCATATGCGAGGTTGATCGTCAGCGTCGCAGTCCTGTTTCATCCATATGAGAGGTTACAGATTTTACAATCACAGCTTCTTTTTCGCATGGCAATTCCTGTTCAATTCATATGAGAGGTTAATCGTCAGCGTCGCAGATTTCCCGTATCCGTGTTACTCAAGGTTCGCAGTTTCTTTATCACATCGCAGTTTATTTTTCTGATCGGTTAGGTTTAAAGCGGTGATCTGACAGTTTAGCCGTAGGGTCACAGTGACAGTTGGCAGCTCTCAGCTCATTTCAGACGCACGTCCGACCCGCACAGCCAATCGCAGCGCGAATAAAGCGGTGATATCGAACCCGCGCGAATATTCGACCATCGGCCGCATTCGGGTGTGACACCAACTTTTTACTACAGGGATAGGGAGGGACTAGCATCGCACGCGCGCGCTGCGCGCGCGCCTCATTCCACGTTAATTGCCCTAATATATACGTTTATTTATTCCAACATTAATAGCAGTTTGCAGTTTATTTACAGTCAATCCTGGCAGTCAACGGTCCGCAGTTCTGCACAGCTCATCTCCCACCGATCATGGCCAATCTGAGCTCACTTCAGACTTATTTCTTACAGCTGACACTTCTGACCATTTCTCTTCACAGCTGACAATTCTGACAGTCTCAATTCTCAGTCTGTATGGCTAATATTATCAACGATTAGCCATTGATCGAAGTTGCATCAACGTCATTTGATGAGATTGCCTTCACAACACAGATCTTTCACAGCTGTTAATCGTCAGCGTCGCAAAATTTTACCATCGCAGAATCTTTTTTCGCATCACGATTAGAGGTTACTCGTCAGCGTCGCAGATTTTACGATCGCACTCTTTTCCGCATTGCAATTTCTTCCAGAATGAATATGATATGAATATTACTTAATGGTACCTTCAATGACAGAGCAATCGTCTCTAGATTAAGTCTCTTGGCTAACAACCACAGCAACTGGCAGGACTTTTTCAACCAGTCTTTTTACTCCTTCTGTAAGCGTGCAAGAGATGAAATTTTGGAATTCTCCTAAACTGTGGTCCACTTGCATTTTCTCTGTGATAATTTTACTCATATCCTGTCATACTTTACTTTATTCTATTTTATGTTATGTTATTTTTGTATTTGATTTTAATTCATTATTCTTTTTTCTGTTATTCATACCCATGTCGCCACTGTACTACCTTCATATACCTATGTAATAGGGGTTTTTGTCCCGTTAACTCAATGAATAAAAATAAATAAAATATGAATATGAATATGAATATGAATATGAATATGAATATGAATATGAGAGGTTAATCTGTCGCATCCCAATTTCTGTTGGATTCATATGAGAGGTTAATCGTCAGCGTCACAGATTCTTTTCCGCATCGCAATTTCTTCCAGATTCATATGAGAGGTTAACCGTCAGCGTCGCGGATATCACCATCGCCAGCGTCGCAGATTTCACCATCGCAGATTCTTTTTCGCCTTGCAATTTCTGTGAGATTCATATGAGAGGTTAATCGTCAGCGTCGCAGATTCTTTTCCGCATTGCAATTTCTTCCAGAATGAATACGATGTGAATATGAATATGAGAGGTTAATCGTCAGCGTCGCAGATATAATTACCATCGCAGATTTTCTGCCGCATCGCAGTTTCTGTTAGATTCATATGAGAGGTTAATCGTCAGCGTCGCAGATTCTTTTCCGCATTGCAATTTCTTCCAGAATGAATATGATATGAATATGAATATGAATGTGAATATGAGAGGTTAATCGTCAGCGTCGCAGATATAATTACCATCGCAGATTTTCTGCCGCATCGCAGTTTCTGTTAGATTCATATGAGAGGTTAATCGTCAGCGTCGCAGATTCTTTTCCGCATCGCAATTTCTTCCAGATTCATATGAGAGGTTAATCGTCAACGTCGCAGATTCTTTTCCGCATCGCAATTTCTCCCAGATTCATATGAGAGGTTAATCGTCAGCGTCGCAGATTCTTTTCCGCATCGCAATTTCTCCCAGATTCATATGAGAGGTTAATCGTCAGCGTCGCAGATTCTTTTCCGCATTGCAATTTCTTCCAGAATGAATATGATATGAATATGAATATGAATGTGAATATGAGAGGTTAATCGTCAGCGTCGCAGATTCTTTTCCGCATCGCAATTTCTTCCAGATTCATATGAGAGGTTAATCGTCAGCGTCGCAGATTCTTTTCCGCATCGCAATTTCTTCCAGATTCATATGAGAGGTTAATCGTCAGCGTCGCAGATTCTTTTCCGCATCGCAATTTCTTCCAGATTCATATGAGAGGTTAATCGTCAGCGTCGCAGATTCTTTTCCACATCGCAATTTCTTCCAGATTCATATGAAAGGTTAATCGTCAGCGTCGCAGATTCTTTTCCGCATCGCAATTTCTTCCAGATTCATATGAGAGGTTAATCGTCCGCGTCGCAGATTCGTTTCCACATCGCAATTTCTTCCAGATTCATATGAGAGGTTAATCGTCAGATATTACCATCGCAAATTTTCTGTCGCATAGCAATTTCTGTTAGATTCATATGAGAGGTTGATCGTCAGCGTCGCAGATTCTTTCCCGTATCGCAATTTCTTCCAGATTCATATGAGAGGTTAATCGTCAGATATTACCATCGCAGATTTTCTGTCGCATCGCAATTTCTGTTAGATTCATATGAGAGGTCAATCGTCAGCGTCGCAGATTCTTTTCCGCATCGCAATTTCTCCCAGATTCATATGAGAGGTTAATCGTCAGCGTCGCAGATTCTTTTCCGCATCGCAATTTCTCCCAGATTCATATGAGAGGTTAATCGTCAGCGTCGCAGATTCTTTTCCGCATCGCAATTTCTCCCAGATTCATATGAGAGGTTAATCGTCAGATATTACCATCGCAAATTTTTTGTCGCATCGCAATTTCTGTTAGATTCATATGAGAGGTCAATCGTCAGCGTCGCAGATTCTTTTCTGCATTGCAATTTCTTCGAGAATGAATATGATGTGAATATGAATATGAATATGAATATGAATATGAGAGGTTAATCGTCAGCGTCGCAGATATTACCATCGCAGATTTTCTGTTGCATCGCAATTTCTGTTAGATTCATATGAGAGGTTCATCGTCAGCGTCGCAGATTCTTTTCCGCATCGAAATTTCTTCCGGATTCATATGAGAGGTTAATCGTCAGCGTCGCAGATTTCACCATCGCAGATTCTTTTCCGCATTGCAATTTCTGTTAGATTCATATGAGAGGTTAATCGTCAGCGTCGCAGATTCTTTTCCGCATTGCAATTTCTTCCAGAATGAATATGATATGAATATGAATATGAATGTGAATATGAGAGGTTAATCGTCAGCGTCGCAGATATT
Organism: Euura lappo; assembly: GCA_018257835.1. Classification (NCBI taxonomy): domain Eukaryota; kingdom Metazoa; phylum Arthropoda; class Insecta; order Hymenoptera; family Tenthredinidae; genus Euura; species Euura lappo. Next base: position 160,498 of record JAEUYN010001418.1, read on the forward strand.
ACCATCGCAGATTTTCTGTTGCACTGCAATTTCTCTTAGATTCATATGAGAGGTTAATCATCAGCGTCGCAGATTCTTTTCCGCATCGCAATTTCTTCCAGATTCATATGAGAGGTTAATCGTCAGATATTACCATCGCAAATTTTTCGTCGCATCGCAATTTCTGTTAGATTCATATGAGAGGTCAATCGTCAGCGTCGCAGATTTCACCATCGCAGATTTTCTGTCGCATCGCAATTTCTGTTAGATTCATGTGAGAGGTTAATCGGCAGCGTCGCAGATTCTTTTCCGTATTGCAATTTCTTTCTACCATCGCAGATTTTCTGTCGCATCGCAATTTCTGTTAGATTCATATGAGAGGTTAATCGTCAGCGTCGCAGATTCTTTTCCGCATTGCAATTTCTTCCAGAATGAATATGATATGAATATGGATATGAATATGAGGAGGTTAATCGTCAGCGTCGCAGATATTACCATCGCAGATTTTCTGTCGCATCGCAATTTCTGTTGGATTCATGTGAGAGGTTAATCGGCAGCGTCGCAGATTCTTTTCCGCATCGCAATTTCTTCCAGATTCATATGAGAGGTTAATCGTCAGCGTCGCAGATTCTTTTCCTCATCGCAATTTCTTCGTCGCAGGTTAAATCCAAAGTGTAGGTTATTCTTTTGATCGGTTAGGTCAGGTTCGCAGTGACAGTTTTGACAGTTCAGCCGTAGGGTTGCAGTGACAGTTCAGCTCTCAGCTCACCTCGGACCGTAGTCGAGCCACGCAGCCAATCGCAGGGCGAATAAAACGTTCGATTTCGATCATCATTGCGACCGAAGCGAGACATTTGCGACCGAAGCGAGACATATTTCGACAGGATCGCAAACATCGACCGTCGGCGGCGTTCGGGGTGGGACATGAACTTTTACAGGGATCCGGAAAGTACGAACAAAGTAATGACATTTATGACTCGAACGAACGTCAACTGTTTGTTGCCTACATTAGCGTGAACTTTCGTACAAAACTACGAAGTTCTATGACAAATTATGAAAATAAACGTCTTTTTTCGTGAGAATATCTTCCATTTTCGACACCATCTTTTCAAATTTCGTAGAATGTTGTATAATTGCGTACCATTCTACAAGAAACTCCAATTATTCCCGATTTTTCAAGAAATATGAAGAAGTATAAAAAAAAAATATTTAATTCGAAATAAGAAAATTCAAGCTCGTAGAATTTCATAGCATGTTGTACAATTTCGTACGGTTCTGCAACGAACTCCAATTATTTTCGAATTTAGGATTTATAAAAAATATTCAATTCAAAATAACGATATCGAAGCTCGTTGAGTCTCATAGGATGTCGTACAATTTTATCTGAAAATAAATTGTACTCAAAATAATAAAACTTCTACGTCAAACAACGATCAAATTCAAGCCTAAAAATGTGCAGAAAATCGTGGTTTTCGTACTAATTCAAAATTCCGTGTAGTTTTCCGTATTTTTTCATGGATATTCGTAGATATGATACTTCCGTTACTTGAAGACTGTATATTTTGGTATTTTTTTATGATTATCCGTAGTTTTTCACTTCCAAGACTACTTTTAAGTTAGAAGACTTAAAATTTTTGATGAGAAAAAATTATCAGGCGCCCCGGGACTCGAACCCGGGTCTGTTGGATGCCAATCCGGGGGCTTACACCACTGGACCACCTAGTCGCCCTGAGAACCTAGCCTTCTAATTTGATCTCATCATTTCCCGTCTCCGTTTGTTTTCGTGTGCTCCTCGAATTTACATTTTGAAGTTCGCGGCTATAGCACATTTGTTTTGACTATTGACGTTCTTAGTAGTGAGTGAGCGAACGTACTCACATACACTACCGGTACAGACTCGCGTCTTTGTACCTTTATCGGTTGTATTTTTAATTAAATACAACCATTCTACAGAATGTAGAGTCTTTTTGCCATGATATCATTAATTTTTAAGTTAGAAGTTTTTCAAAATTTTAAGTCTTCCTTTAATTAATATCGTGCAGTAAAATACAACAAGTCACCGTGTCTGTGTTCAGAACTACAATTATTCAGCTTTACATCGATTGTCGATCGTCGTAGATATTCGTAGAACTGATATTCTATTGGTTTGAAGACTACGATTTTAGCAGTAGAAAACTACTAATTTTTATGAGAATTTTCGAAATTCTACTTTCCACAAGCAACGGAATATTAGTTCTACGAATAACCACGACACTGTTCGAAAATCTACAAATGGAATGAGGCGGAATGTTCTTTCGTGGAGAATCGTTAGTATTATCCGAAAAATTCTGTTAATTTACATTTTTTCCACTACAGAAGTGAAAAGCCCAATAGCGAAAAAAAAGGTATCACACTTATTCGCCATCTCCGTGCAATAGTACGATCTTTTACGTCAAATTACGATAATGTATCATTTTCATCGAAAAGCTGCTGGAAGATGAAACTTGACTAACGTAAAAAAGTTTTGAAGTTCGATGCATGTCAGTCGCTAACCTGATATTGCCAGAAAGTATTAAAATCTTAAAGATGAAATGGAGTGACCTGAAGACCGTAACTCTGGTGATCAACGAGGTTAAGCACGTTTGGACGCGGTCAGTACTTGGATGGGTGGCCCGGAGAAGTGGGCTGAGTTCGAATCCCCAACTGGCAGGAAATTCTATGGAAAAATCTACGAAAATCTTCGAAAAAGTACTACATTCTACGAAAATTTCTAGACAGATACTACGAAATTGTTCCAAAACAGGCAGAAAATCGTAGAAGTTTTCGTAGATATCATACAATTTTCGTAGCTTGTGGTAAAAATTATTTTCATATAAAATGTTACGATATTCTACACAAAACACCAAAAATTTACGAAAAGAAGTACGAAAACTTCTACGCCAAAACTACGACAGTGTTCCAATTGCCCTACAACGACATAGAAAATAGTAGAAATGTTCATAGAAATTCGTAGAAATGTTTGTAGAAATTCGTAGAAATGTTTGTAGAAATTCGTAGAAATGTTCATAGAAATTCCTAGAAATGTTCATAGAAATTCGTAGAAATTGGCGTAGAAAATAGTAAAAATATTCCGTAGAAAATCGTAGAAATTTTCGTACTTTGGCGTAGAAATTGTTTCCACCAGGGTAGTCATACGGAGCAAATTAGGGTGCTAATTTTGTGTTCCACACGCATAAAATAATGGATAAATCCAAGGTTCAACGTTTGGATCTAATGAGTTTACTTTTTTTCAACATTTTACTATTCTTATTCCTGTTGGCAACAAAGGATTCAGGCATTTCTCCGTTATGTAAAGCATAAAAAATAGTCGCTACTTCATCACATATCTGAGGATTGAAACGCCGCTGGTTCCACTCTGACTTTCATGTAAAACATAAATGTACTTCGGGTTCAGTTGCATGTTCTGAACTGAATTGCTGTTGGTTTTGTATATCTTGTCCCATTATTTAGTATGATTAGGCTGAAATATTGTTGTCTCGCATCAATTTGTCAAATGAATACATGATTTCTGCACAAAGATCTGGATTCTTGATCAAGCGATAATTCAAAGCTCCCTGTGAGTCAGTTAAGTAATAAAAAGCTGTCCATATACTCGTTATTTATTCTACAGTAGGATTTTACGCTGTGTTTATTTGATAATATATCAGCCCCTGAATTAAAAAATAATATGGGCCTGGTCGTTGTCTCTACAAGTTAGCTAAATTAGCCTTTAGAGGTGCAAAAGATAATGAGTTATTGTAGAATCGAATACGTTCGAAGAAATTATTGGATTTAGAATTATTACCTTTGACAAAGTTTTGCAATTCGTACAGAGCTTGGTAGATTTTCGAGACGGACTGCTCAATACGCACGACGGTCTACAAACGATTGTTTGTTACATACTTTTTCTCTCTCAAAATGTTCAGCACCACCTCTAAGACACAGACCATTCATTGGCTATGCATAATATTGAACATTCGAATAAATTTTTGTTTTCTTTAATGGGAATTGGTAATAAGTGTCCCAATTTACCAGTTTTTTTTTTTTGTATACTGTTTCCCTCTGCTTTGTTCTGAAAATCGTAAATTAGTTTCATGATACGTCCCTCTTATGATGGTGATTTTTATATCACTCAATACCAACATTATTTCGTGTGTCAGCCAGTGCCTTTGATGTCTGGTAGTATTTTTGTTGACATTCCTTACGTTTTTCAAGTTTTAGTAATGCCAAGACGTCTTGGTTTCTCTGTCCAGCGTTCAATTAATTTGTTACCTAACCATAAAAGACACTAAATCGTCGTCATCCTAATCATCATCATCAACATGATGTTTATTATGGACGGATCTTGCCCAAAAATATTTTTGCTCGCACCTAACTATAATCATCATCATCATCAACATGATATTCATTATTGATATACATATATAACCATAAAAGACA